>VZTX01004351.1:2097-117651 GCA_013400915.1 Pardalotus punctatus | reverse complement strand
CATCCTCTGCTTAAAATGCTCCCTCTCCCACATCAAGGCAGGATCACACATAACCACAGCCAGCCTCTGCTTTGGAGAGGATGCAGCTCAGCCCCTGTTCCATCCTTCCATCGCTCACACCCCTCCCCACCCCTTTGCAGCATATAACACCCCAGAATTTGGGCTATTCCGGCAGGATCATGCCCCAAAGGGTGTAAAAATGGAGTATCTGCCTTCCCTTTCCCTTTGGGAGCATCCCTAATAGAGGATGGCAGGGCTGCTGACCCCAGGAGGGGTTAGAGGTTATTTAACATGACACCTAAAGGCAGGCTACCTGAAACAGAGGACTAGACGAATTAGGAGGATAAAAAGCAGACAGATTTATTCAGGGCCTTCAAGATCCATTCGGGCAAGCAAAGTCCTTCTCAGGGACTACACCCAAAATGGACAGTGGGTGATGAACCCTTCACCTTTTTTAAGTTCTGTCCCATTATCACATTGGCCCCTAATTCTCCACTCACACCCTAAGGTGATGATGTTAACCACCCCAGGCCTGCTCCCCCCATCCCACAGTTGTTTATGTATTTTTGGCCCTAGGGCAATGAATGTGTCCTTGGATTTTCTGTTCAGGGGGATTGTTTTGGCTGAAGGTGCTGGGAACAGAGGTTTTTAGCACTTTGTAAGAAGCACAGAACTATACCAAGTTACAGACACATGAAGAATAAAAAACCAGAAATTATTAAGGCATCAAACACACACAGGGCTCTGCAGGATTTAAAGGAATTGGGGGAGGGGTTCTTTCCCCTGTTCTGAAATGGTGGGGAGAGTTGGGAACTTGCTGAAGTTCTGGAGGGCTGCAAGAAGCCCCTTGTTTGACCAGGCCAGGCTAGTTCTGACTGCATCTTTTCACATGCTGAAGTTCCAGCTAAATGCTAGGAAGAGCTACAAAGGACTGGTCTGAGAGCCAGGTACTGCTGTCCTTCTTTTCTCCCTCCCTGAAAGGTCTGGTTTGCAAAGAGCCTGCTTTTCTTGGTCGTTTTGTCTGTCCCAGGGGGCTGGTTGCAAGTAAATCCAGAGCCTGCATCTGTGTGGGGTGAATGCACCTCTGCAAACTGTGCAAATCCCACGTTTGAGGAGCCAGGAAAGATGTCAATGTAGGCTGTAAGGTTTGAACAGGTGTCTGCATGGAAGAAACTCTCTCAGTTTTGGTGGTTTTGTGTTAAATGGCTGGCACAAAAACATAAAAGTGGACCAGCTTAGTTCTTGGTGGAAAGGGCAAATATCTGGAGTCTGTGCAGTTACTCAGACTAGTAGTAAATTTGTTTTTTCTGGACTTGCTGTTTGCTTTTCATCTTTATATGTGTAGGTATTATATGTTTTGGTGCAGATTTGGGAGTCTGTTTGGTTGGCTTTTGTTTGTTTTGGTTTTTTTGTTTTGTTGGGGTTTTGTTTGGGTTTTTTTTGTCAGTTCAGTATAATTGTCTGGGTAGAAGATCTTCCATTTTGTTATCAAAAGCTCAAAAAGCATAGAAATCCTCCAGTGCCAGAAGGCTGGTGGAGTCCTGCTCAATTACAGCCCATCTCCTGGAGTGATTTCCTCCTCCAGAGGACTCTCCTGCTATCAAGTGTGATTGTGTGGTGTCACATTAGTGAGAGCTTTGCATCTGTGATTCCAGCTGCTCTTTCCTGGACAGTATCCTGTTTATAATTAAAAAAAATATATGAAGCAACAAGCAGATTTAATCGCTTGGTGTCTGTGTTGTATCCACAGACAATGGACTGGGAGGAGGAGAGGAGGCTTTAAGGGAAGTGTTTTAGAGCATGGTTCAGTGCTCTAAAATATTGTGTATCAGTTAATTACAGGAAAAAAACCCCAAACCCTTGGAAACATTAACTTTTTACAACCAGATATTTTCATTTTGTTTTCAGATCTGGTTCAAGACCTAGAATTTGCTCTCTGAAGCCCCGGATGATCTGGGAACCAATGCAAGCTTGGGAAAGAATTGAGGGGAGAGTGTTGGTTTTCTCTTGAAAAGAATGAGAACTGAGTGTCTTTACAAACAAACTGTGAGTCTACTGGTAAGATAAGACCGATACTGAGAGATAGAAGAAACACTGGGAAGGATTTCCATAGGAATTCCACTGACTGACTTACCCAAGACTGTGGTAATAAACTACAAGAACAGAGACAAAAGAAAAAGAGGAAGAGGGGGATGTACGTTAGAAGGGGGTCTGTATTAGGCATTTTGCTAAGTCTGTACCTCTCAAGTACCTCAGCCAAGGGGGAAAGAGAGAGGGAACTGCAGCCAGGAAATTAGGATAAAGAGGCTGCATCCTCTAGCAATTTGAGAGATCCTGTGGGAAATGCCCATGACCTCTCCCTTTATTCATGAATAAATTTACAGGACTCTGTCTCCTTTTTGGACATAAACCTCTGGTGTTTGTGGATTAACTTTTCCTGACTCTCTGAATTTATGTTGGTACTGACAACTTGCAAATTATGACTCAGTGCAATCATGGTTAATTAAAGGCAGCCTGAGCTGGTGTTGGAAATGCAGTCACCTAACAAGGAAATAGGAAATACCACTCTCTCGCAACTTGTTGATTACTGTGCTTGTTTCTGGTTTGCACTTCATTAGCCCTTCCTCCAACACAGCTTGAAGTTTGATTTTAACAAAGAGCAGTATTTCTTGCCTTTTGGTCTTGGAATTTTTTCTGGACTTGGAAGTCAGCAGCATAGTCTGGATGATACCTGGTCATGCTGCTTTGCATGTCTTTGTGCTGTCACAGGAAGCAAGCTCTCACCCCCAGACTTTTGGCACGTGGCTGAAGAAGAAAGATGGTGCCAGGTGTGTTGCTGTGCCAGCTGAATGAGACTTACAGGAGCACCCAGTGGAAAATAGTGTTTATAATCCACCAGTTTGATTGCTCTTTATGGAGATACCCTTGGGTGTTTCAGGGCTCCCCAAGGGCTTCCTGCAGTTCTGTATATCCCAGTTCCCACAGGTGATGGATATTGCAACACTCAGACCACCAGATTAGGACCAAGTGCCTAAAGTCTCCTCTCCTTCGCAGCAGTTATTCAGCCAGGATGTACAGACTCTATGATATGCCATTGAGGTAATTCTCCTTTTAAACATATGTATTTATATACATGTCTTCATTGATCTGTTAAAAGGAAAGGCTGGAAACTTTAAAATGGTGTTGTAATTTTTGGTATTGCTTAGGACTGAGTCTGTCAGTATCAATACTTTGAAACAGCTGCATTGGGGATCAAAAGGAACAAGAGAATACTAAGGCACTGGAGTGCTTAGTTGAAGGTTAATGGCTGAAAACTCATCTTGTGGCAGTGAGATCTGCTGAGAACTAACACCGGTGAAGTATGAGGAAAATTGAGAGACTGAGAGCTTTGGAACGTTGCTTCTTCTGCAGAAGAATAGATGAATGAGTCGTGTTTTCACAGGCCACATGTTTTGTGCTGTGTCAGGTCCTGGAGACCTGTGCCTTCAGGCTGCAGCTCAGTGGTTCATCATTTGCTGTGTTCTGCCTCTCTGCTCACCCTGCTGAGCTTAGTGCTTCTGCTCCCAGCAGTGCATCAGGCACTTGGTGTCTGTCAATACATGAATAATGTTGTTATGGGGTTTAAGTTTAGTTATTTGGACAGAGCTCTTACAGCAGCCAGAGAGACACTGCATGCCCTTGTCTCTCACCAGCTTTTGCAGGTCTTGGTGGATCACTGGGGTCAAGCCCAGCATGATTTGTACCAGCTCTTGAGAGTGAAATGTTGATGTTCTGAGCTCTCAGCACTCTGTGCAGTGCTGTGGTGTGGTCAGCCCCAGGTGCTGACTGAGTGTGTTGATTCCAGACCTGCTGTCTCCCTGGACTTCTCCCTGACCTTCTGGCCCTGCCTGTGTGTCTCTCTCTACCCACCTGGCCCTTTAAGCTCTCTCAATCCGTTTCTTTTTTTTTCCATCTTTGCTTCTCCTTTCCATGCAGATTCTCTTTGACTTGACTTTGTGCTAAACAGCCTTGGTACAATACATCCTCCCAAACAGCTTGAAGCTATCCGGGAAAGTAATTTGAAAGTAATGTGAAATATTTGATAAGAGATGGCTTGATGAGATCTCACTGTTTCAGATATTAGTCCTTGAATGGAAAGATTTTTATGCCACTGCCATTTAATCAGACTATTTTCTCTGAGCTTTGATTTCAGCTGTTTTGATTATACTGGAAATGTTGGCAAGATAATGCTGAGTCTTCAGACTAGAACAGAGCCAAACTTAGAAATCTGTTTCACTGAGGATGAGGTTTGTTTTTCCAGTAGTTGGAGGAGCTATCCAAACTTTTCCCTTATGTCATTGGCTGGGTAGGGTAAGTTGCACTAGCAAGTGAATACTGAATTTTAGTGAAGATCTCAAAACCACAACATTGTTGTTATAATTAAGTTAACATAAGGTAAGACCTTGGTCTTAAGATCTAGTCAAATGAACCAACAAGAAAATTGAACTCTCTGAACACCACTGTTAACTCTGTATATTTGCAGCCACATTTTCTTTTCTTAAAAAGTTGGTTTTCCCTGGAAAAGGTATACTGTCTTCATCAGGTTGGGAAGCTGAAATTGCCTCGTTGGAAAACATTCTCTAATACATTTTCATAGCGTGCTGGTTTTGCTTTCAGATTCATTTCAGTTGCAATGACATTTTCACAGTTGTTACTTGCAATTCTGTTCCTTACAATTTTTAGGTTTGTAAGCAGTCTGTAGTGGATGTTGTCTCTAATCCTAAACAAAGCTCTTTGGTCTGTGGGCTTCGGGGTTTCACAGAAGTTGCTTTACATCGTATCTTATATAGCTCTAATTTAAGAGCAAAGCCCTGTGAATTCATAGTTTTATAACTGATGCTCTTGCCTTTAATAAATACTTGATGCTGTGATTTAGTATCTTGAGTAGTTAAGCAAGAGCAGAGCAGTTACTGTGTTCCGTTCTGGATTACCAAAGCATGGCCTTGTACAGGGCAGCACTTAAGTGTGTGCTTTGCTCCAAAATATGAGTAATTGCACTGAACTCAATGCATCTGCTACAGGTTTGAAGTAAAGCACTTGCTTAACTGCTTTGCATGGTTGGAACGTATTAAATTTCCATAAATCAGGAATGCCTGTTCCACCCTTCAGCCCTGCAGGAACCTGTTCTCTGTCCTTTAACATTCATATTTTGCAACATCCACTGATCCAATGATCTGTCCTGAATGCAGCCTTGCAGGGAGTATCTCATCATCTTCAACAAGGCATGCAGAAGCTGAAGAAGTTCAGATTAAATTAGTCATCTATTAGGCTGCTTCTGCAGGTAGTTGTACATGAGCCCTCCATGTGGGCTCCTGTTAGGAAAGAAAGGAGCTTGTCTGCAAGGTCTTCCTCTGGGAAAAAATGAGTTCTCCTAACTCAAAGCAAGCTTGCATTATACTGTTTTAAAAGTGTTTATTAAAACATCTTTCACACGTTCCTGCGCTGGGAGATGTGAAATCCTTTTCCTTTCATGAAAGGCAGCAGGGTAGGGGGAGCAGGACGTCACTGGTGTGCTTTGCAGCTCAGCTGGTAGACTGTCTGGAAGGGAGCCAGGAGGCCTGGGTTCAGTCCTCTGATAAGTCATCAATTTCTTTCTCACCAAAAACATCTGGTTTTGGATGTTAAGTTATGAGCTAATATTAAATACAAAAGTTTATAGCATCACATATATAATATTGTTGATTAGAAACATCAAGTAAAGTAATTGACCAGAGGGGATTTGGTGTGAGCAGCTGGTAGAACATCTGGAGGGGAGCCAAGGGGCCTGGGTTTAATTTTCAGGTCATCTATTTCTTTCTCACCAGAAACATCTTGATGCAAATATACAGACTATTGTCTCATGCAAGTTCTGCTGGGATCACACTTTTTTTATGGTAATGTGTTTCCAGGAACATTTCCAGTAAGTATTTACACCCAGAGAATCCTGTAAGAGTGACAAGGAAAAGGTGCATTCCTGGACCCTGTGAAAATCAAAAGCAAATTTCCCTTTTGTGGAGTTGTGATTTTTAACTGGATTCTGCATGAATGGTGCTAGGAGTAGCCTGAAGCAAGTATTTAGTTTGACCCTACAAACCTGATACTGCCCCAAAACACAGCAGATTCAGTGGTTTACCAGTGGTTTCCCAGCATGATGGGTGCTGATGGCTGCCAGGGGGTCAGGGGCTGTCCTGGCCTGGCACAGTGAGGGACTGGAGCTGCCTGTCCCAGGCTCTGGGCATCCTGGGCACCAGCTGTCAGGAGAAAACCACTTGTGCTGGATGAGGCTTGGTGGCAGTGCCAGGGCTCCTGAGCTTCCCACAGTCCAGGGCATGGGGGACCCGTTCTCAGGGCTGTTTGCAGGAGATACAAATCTCTGCAAATACTATGATAGAGGCTGTGTTGTTGGATAAGGAAAAAAGCAAGCTCAGGTTTAGAGCTACTCTCTGCGTGTCATGGAATCACAGAATGGTTTGGGCTGAATGTGTCACCGAAAATCGGGAAGAAAATACAAACCCTCTAGCACTATATTTGAAGTGATAGAGAATCAAGCATTACTTTATTTTCTGGCCAGGATGTGCCAAGGAAAATATTCCAAACACACATGTTTTTACAAGATTAGACCCCAAATTTTATATAGTCAAAACCCATAGAGATGCACTGTTTCAAATTTCATTGGTCCAGTGCTGAGCAACCCCCAGTGTCCAGTTTTCCATTGGATCCGAATTTCCTCGCCTCCAATGTTAATTAGGTCTTCATTCTTCGATTTTCTTATCAGTCCTTTTTAGACCAGATGTCTCCAATTCTGCCAGAGGTGGCATCTGAGGGTAGATGTTTGTAGATGGCCACTGATGTTCCATTGATGTCCTGTAGATGGCCCTTTATCTTTCTGGGTATCTTTGGGCTACTCCCAGTCTGTTGGTATGTGTCATGGTTTGACCCTGGCCGGATGCCAGGCACCTACAACATCTGCTCTCTCTGCCCTGCCCTGCCACAGCTGCACAGAGGAGAGGGAAAAAAAAAGTCAACACACACACACACACACAAAGGGCTCATGAGTCGAGAAAAGAGACCCGGAGAAGATGCACTAAGGACAGAACAAGATGAAACTGAAAGCTGCAAAGTGATTTTTTGCTAACAAAGTCAGAGGAGCCTAATGAGAAGTAAAAATAAGCTGTTAAGACACCGTTTCTCCACTCCCTCCTTCCCACCAGCAGCACAGTGAGGGAAGGGTATGGGGGTTTGGTCAGTCCATCACCGAGATCTTCTTCCACTGCTCCGAGAGAGGAGCTCTCCTCTGCATAGCCAGGGGGTCCCTCCCACAGGAGGCAGCTCTCCGTGAACTGCTCCGGTGTGGGTCTGAATTTCACGAGCAGCAGCCCACCTGAATCTACTGCAACACCAGTCCTTGTCCATGGGGTGCAGACCTCTGAAGCCAGGCTGTTCCATCTCAGGACAAGGCCTTTCCCTCCACTGGGACTCCCACTGGATCACAGCTTCCTCCAGGCATCCACCTGCTCCAGTGTGGGCACCTCCCCACGGGCTGTGTGTGGATCTCTGCATCCCCATGGACCCCATGGGCTGCAGGGGGACCACCTGCTCCACCATGGTCCTCACTATGGCCAGCAGAGGATTGTCAGTGTGCCTGGAGCACCTCCTCCCCCACCTTCTCCACTGACCTTGGTGTCTCCATGTTGTTTCCCCTCCCATATTCTCACCTCCTCCTCTGGCTAAAAAGAATGCATGCTCACATTGTTTTGATTTCTTCTTAAATATTTTTTCACAGAGGCGTAACCAACGTCTCTAATTGGCCCAGGTTTGGCCAGCAGCATGTCCATCATCTTCGGAGCCATCAGAGAGTGGCTCTGATGAACATGGTAAAAACTTCTAGAACATTCACACAGAACACACAGGAGCCATCTTTCTGGCTCCCCCCACTAGCAAAAACTGGGCCAAGCAAAACCAACACATTCTACCCCTCACCTCTGTGAATTATATATTTAAGAAGAATCATTAAAATCAACATTCAACATACAATTAATCCACCCCTCGGGCTTTCACTACAATTACAACAAAAATAGTTCACTATCATCCTACATTAAAAACATAGGTTAATACTTGTTTTGCCCCTTATTTCTCCCAATTAGTATCCTCATCTCAAAGTACTCATGAGTTCACCGTATGGGCCACCAAGAAGGAAAAAAAAGTTAACAGTGGGCCACGGTCAAACCATGACTGTGTTAAGCCCATCTCCTTAGAGTGATGCTACATCTCCTAAAAAAACTAAACAAAATTCCTTTCTTCAAGGCAAAGTCAAGTAAAACCTAACTAGAGAGACAAAATAAAAATATAAAAGTTATATTGTTTTCAACAAAGGGATCTTAAAACTTATCTCATCCCACCCCCTGCCATGGGCAGGGACACTTTCCACTAGACCAGGTTGCTCCAAGTCCCATCCAACCTGGCTTGGAACAATTCCTGGTATTATCCTTAGCTCCTTTTCCCCTGTGATTGCTCCATCATGACAAGAGGGTGGAAGCCTCTGGTCTCTCTGTGGAAACAAAGGGTAAATCCTCCCAAGGAGAAAGGAGGCCCATTCCTAAAAATTGCATTTTACTCATACTCCAAAGTCCTGCCTTGATTTCCCAGGCAGTGGCTGCTGTTGGCAAGCGAAGGGAGGGGGTGGGTGTGTGGTGATGTTGGATCTCACAAGCAGCAAGATTCTTAATTGTGATAAAGTGATACTGATTAGCACGAGCTGCAGGTCTGGCCTCTGTGAATTAAAACATGGAGTTATTAATAACTTGTGGATGAGTGTGATTTACAGGTGATCAGCGGGGATGGAGGTGTGGCACAGAGCTTGGGAAAACTCTTACACTATTTCTGTCAGCCTCTGCAGTTACTTTTTGTGGCCCCATGCCTGTGCAAGGTGCCAAGGTCTCTCCTGAGCCAGTGGAGAGAGGGCTCTGGATCATCTGTCCATTGGAAAGGCCCATGGTCATGAACCCCTGTCTAGCTGACTTGCATTCCTGGAGTTCATATTGTCTCTTATTTAGCTATTGAGCAATGCCAGTGTGAGAAGACGGTGAGGAGGGAGCCATTCTCCAGTCCTTGGGCATTTTTGCCTGTATTTTATTAGGAAGATGTACAGCCATATCCTTAATTATTCTACCTACATTCTCACAAGGGTTTGGTTCTCATCTCGGTTTTGGTTAAAGAAATAAGAGGCCAAATGGAAATAAAATATTAGTCTACCTGACTTTACCAGCTGAAACTGTTTAGAACATTAGAACATTACTAGGCTCATTCCTGTCCTTTCCTCTCAATAAAAATGTCATCCAAAGAAAGAACCATAATGGGATATTTCCAGAGAAATATTACATTTAATAAGTATGGATTTTAACAGCCAATCTCAACCAAACAATGTACTATGTGGTGCCAGAAATAATAAATCATTGCAGGCCTCATGACTGAAATGGAGAATTGCCTCTCCTCTTGTAGCTCTTTGGAACTTTAATCTGAAATATGCCATGAATCAAAGGATAACTTATTGGTATGCAAGAATTCCCATTCAAATCTGATTTCCATAGAGTCTCACACTTTTCTGCTCATGGTGCCCAAATCCAGATGCTGTAGAGAAAGGACCAAAAAGAGTTGTTAGTGGAGGAACGTTTGCAGTAATGTGTCTGCAGAGAACACTTAATTTTCATGACTTTCATCATTTAGGAAGGACATCAATGTACCAGATCTTAGCCATGTGGGAATTGCTGCCTGGTCCTGCAGGCTTCTTTTTTAGTGGGAGAGACCTGTCTCAGAGGTAATTTACCCCATTCTAAGATATATTAGGGCTTGTTATTGATTTGGTTAGAGAAAACCAAATGCTGTCTAAACACAAGTGCCCAAACTAAAGCAGGAGGAATCCGAGTGACCTTTTTCTGCCTGTGAGGGTGGCACTGCTGTCATAACATCCTGCAAAAGTCTTTACTCTGGAGGCACTCACTCACCTTCAGATAATTTCATCTTACTGGGAGGGCTTTAAGTTTGTGAGGGGACTATTTCTTATACAACAACTGTCTTTATAATTTGGTGTATATCTGTTAGCTTCAAGGCAGTTTGGAACTTGTCTCCAATTTATTAGTGCAGTGAAAATGGTCACACAACAGTTCTTTCTCATGAAGGTTTTGCAGAGTGGGAAATGCACTTTTTGTGTCTGGTCCATTTGCCCTGCTCAGAAGATGATTTTCTAAAGGCATTTTCCCTGGTATTTTATTTTTTAATCCCAGTCCAACCCTGGCTGTGCTGCTGGAGTGAGCAGTGGGGATGGTTGGTGAATTTGGTTTCAGAGCTGCTCTTATAGATGTGTCATGGCTCAGTTCATCTGAAAGATTCATTTTTTTACACTGAGAAAATGGAACTCACCTTTGCTATACATTATTCTGTGTGCTGCTTTTCAGCTGTTTCATAATTGTAGGAATTTTGAAGTAAAGATCATGATTTTTATGATCACTCTATGTGATTATCTCACCAGAACTAAAACCATTCATGCTCTTAGCTGGGAGTTGAATGTGAATCTGCCTGTTCCCTTCCTATTCTGGCTGAAACAGTGCAGACAGGGTATTCCAGGGCAGGGTGTACACAGAGTGCATCTTACGTTTTAGTACTGCTCTCACTTGGATTTCACAGCATTGACCTTTAGTTTGCTTATTTTGACCACTGGGCAGTGATTTAATTTTTTTCCATATCTGCCCACAATGCCTGCATTTTTTCTGATATACAGAATTTATTCAGGACTTGTTCACTTCAGCTGTTTTTCAGTGTGCTGTGTTCGCCAGGCTGAAATTCGCTCTTTATGAAAGGTGGAGGTTGTTATTTTCTCCTGACTCACCTTGCTGTATAATTATCTAGTACCAATGCACCCCAGGCTATGTGAGATCTCAATATTGTTATTAATAGCACTCCCTCATCCCAATCATGTGCAGCAACTTCCCAGCACAGGCAGGCAAGGTCTACCACGAAGTCAACAGGAGGACTTGATTATACACGTGCTTAAGTGTTTGCAGGCACTGAAGTTTGGATTTTCAGGAGCAATTAGCGATGTTGTGTGCCTCGGCTTTGATGCCTCGTTCAACATGTTTTAGGAGGGGCTGTTCATGGCAGAGCCCCAGCTCTGCCCTTTGAGTGCTGCGCCCCTTTGGGGTGTCTGGCTGGGCCATCAGGACTGGGGGAATTTTCTGATCAGTCAGCTCTTGGATTAAGAGCTCTGGCTGGGAGCTTGTCAAATGGTGTGTGTCTGTAAATGCCGTGGATGGATTAAGGCTAAATGAATTATCCTTTTCTCCTGCCTTTCAGTAGAGACTCCATTCCCTTCTGTGTCTATATTAGAGCAGATCTCCTTTATGATCCCATTTGCTTTCATGGGACATGGTGTCATTTAGCAGAAACTGGTGTGCTGACCTATTTTTGTCCCTCTCTAGACAACATATCTACAGATATCTATCCCTATTGCAAGAATTAAATATATATTTTAAAACAGTTGTGGAAAAAAAGTACTGAATTTATTCTTTTCAGTCACAGTATAAAAGTACCACCTAATCTGTCCTTACAAAACTCTGCTTGTTGGCCTGAAGAAAATAACTATTCAGAAAAATTAATAAAATACCTTTTCTCTAAGTATATACCCCGCACATATGTCTTAACAGAGGAATTTCTGTGATAGCAATGTC
Source organism: Pardalotus punctatus (assembly GCA_013400915.1). Classification (NCBI taxonomy): domain Eukaryota; kingdom Metazoa; phylum Chordata; class Aves; order Passeriformes; family Pardalotidae; genus Pardalotus; species Pardalotus punctatus. Next base: position 105,913 of record VZTX01004351.1, on the reverse strand, counting down.
AGGCTTGATCAGGCTGGGTGTGTGAACAGTTTTGGTGTAGGCACATCCTTGTTCAGTTAAGGCGAGTTTTGTACTTATTTAATTTTTTAAGTAAGAAATCTTGGGTTAAACTTGGAATTGTAGAAGGATCAAATGGCTTTTGAAGGTGGGTGTATTGGCTGTCTGCTGGGAAAGGCAGTATAAAAGTGAGACCTGGGCTTGAGTTGTGTTTTGATCAAGAGCCAGTTTCAGGTGCTGGTGAATAGGATTTGAAAATGGGATATGTACTGCTGACTATACAGTCTGTGCAGCCTAAGCTAAAATAATAAAATGCAGGATCATGCAAATATTTCAGTGGGACTTGGAAACTCGAGCTGGATCTGGGCTCACTTCTGTCGTGAGGAGCTGGGGCTGTCTTGTGGCCCAAACAGCAGGAACCCATCAGGGAGTTGAGTCAGGAATATAATGAGCTCTGCTTGATTCTGGATTAACTTTGTCTGGCAGTTAACATGTCAGGCATTTTGGCAATGATGAATCCTGTTCCTTTTCTCCAGTCTCTCTCTTTAGGGCAGATTTCAACAAAAAGTGAATTCTTTGTATGACCTGAAGTCTCTAGAAGACTTGACCTGTGGTTCAAATGCATCTTTCCCAACCATGCCCAACAGATGTTCTGAAGTGCTTATGAACTATGTAAAAATACTGCTGTTTTGAGCTCCTGCAAACAGTCAACAGATTCACATGGGAAATTAAATCAGTGTAATTTTGTGGAGAGGTACTGAATGTGGCTGCTACATGAGCACCACCACAATAAAACACAACCAAAAAGGGCTGTTTGTTGGAGCAGCTGGGGAGGGACATAAATGACAATTGAAGGATGTGACAACTTGTAAATTGGCTCCTCTGCTTAGAAACTTCACTTTAGAAAAGGCTTGGCATTTAATGGGAACCTGCAAGGAAGCCTTTGAGGTATGGGGACCCTGGAGAAAGCCATGGGGAGGAGGGAGTTGGAAGGCTGGTGCAGGAGCAGCAGGAGCCAGGGAGATGTAAAGGAGGAGAGGGCCAGAGAGGGTTGGAAGATGTGATCATGTTGGGGGAGGAGGAGGCTGTGAGAATAATTTGGGATGGCATCCAGGAACATGGCTGTGGCTCCATGTCATGGCATCTGTGAGGGCCCCATCTACTCTGTGTATAAATCCAAGAATGTCCTTTTATGTTCCTTGCTGTGGAAGAATGCCAAGTGGTTCTCATTGCATGAAATTTCCAGGATTTTTGTGGCATTTTTCTGATGTCCTGGGAAGTAGAAGCTGTCTCCAAGTTTGTATAACCCCAGCTTCTGCCTCTGCTCAGTTTTGAATCTTGCCTTCATCTATAATACCCAATTAGTGTTTTGAAGTGTGTATGGGGCAAGAAACCAAATAACCTTTCAAGCTGTTGATAAATGGCTTTTTATTTGAATGAAAATCACTGCTTCCAAAGATATTTTCATTTGTAATCCCTATTAAAAAAAATCAAGTTATGTCTAAACCATCCAAGCAATACTGAAATGACTCATCACCTGTCATGCAACCTGTAAATCAGGCTTTAAACCTCTTAATATTTTTTGTTTTTTAATGCAAATCTGCAAAAGAGCTTCTGGGGAAAAGTGAAGTCACATAACTTATAGCATACTGACATGAAAACAGTTTTGAGGGCAATTTGGATTTCTTGCTGAAGTTTTTGGCTTCATCAAGAAATCTTTTGGCTGCTTTTGGTGCAACCCCATTTTCAAGGAAGGAACAGTCAACATCTGAGCTAAGGCAATGAAGCTTGGTACTATTTCTACTACTGAAGCTTCAACCCCAATCTTTTATTCCCCTGAGTAACTATTATAAAACCCACAATTCTTTTTTTCAGTATTGTTCCTTGACTTTCATCAATGACTGGGCGAGGAGTGATGTGTCTGCTGTGCACAGGGTTTTCCCTGGAAAAAGGTGAAGAGTTGCCTAACCCGTGTGCCACGGGCTCCTTTCCATTCTCATGCCCTAGGTGAATGTGAGAATTCCATGCTGGGAATACCCACTTGACCCTCTGGTTTGTGTTTGGTCCTGTCAATAAGGAGGAGAACATTCTGGAAGGGTCCTGTGGGAGTCCTGTTCCTCATGTCAGCTAAACCCCATCAGGAGCACAGCGAGGGCTGCAGGCTCTTCCTGCTGACCCTGCGTGGCCCCCAGAACATGGAGGAGCTTGAAGGAGCCACTGGTTGATTGGGATTGGGAAGGAGTGTATAGTACAGGCTTTTTGCACCCTTTCCAGAGTTAAATACCAATGGCCAGAAAGCAAAAAGTGGAAAGCTGGTCCATCTGGGATTTGACAGACTGCACAGACGGGCAGTGGATCTGCAGAGGATTTGTTCTGCTAGGAGCAGATCCACCGCTGCTCGTGTTCATAGGGAGAGCAGAGACACAACACCCCTTTGTCCAAAGCAGCAGCAGCTTTCCCCTTAGTGCTGCCATGGAGTAAAACGGGATAGAAATCTCTTCATCTCACAGCTGGTGCTCGGGCTCTGGTGTTCTGATGTTCAATTGTTTTGATGCTCCTTTTAAGGATGAAAGGTTTGATTCTTTCTTCACCTCCAATGAACTGACTTTTCTTGCTGGTGTCCTCAATCCAAATGGGACAGTACAAACCCAGCTGTGAGAGCCGGGTCAGCTGAGAGATTTTATAAGCTGCAGTCAACTTGAATTAAAAAATGTAACTCATATTTGAACAGGGAAGTTGAGAAAGGAAGACATTTGATTGCAACAAGAATCAATCTCATCTGTTTGCATTCCTGGCTATTTTTCTCTCCCCTGATGATTACAGGTACTTTATTTAGGGTTTAATTGGGAATTTTCTTACCCAATACTGAAGCAGACTGAGATGTGCAACCTTCCCACCCTCACATAATCACCACTGCGCTTTTCCAAGGCGGTTTGGCTGACTTCTCATTCCATTGTCATCCTGTTTGAAATGCAACAAAATATTTGTTTCTTGAACTGTACTGAAATATGCACTCGAGCTTTTTATTCCTCAGCTGAAGCTGTGACTTCACTTGGGCTCTGTAATTTGTAGGCTTGAGCAGTTCTTAACTTCACATCAAAGGCAACAGAAGGCCAAAGTTGGTGTTTGCCTTCCACTGATAGTGATACTTTAGGTCAGCTTTTCCTTGGAGATCTCAAAAATTAAATGCTGTTGACTATTTCACAAGTGGTTGGTATGGGCATAGAGAGGTACTTTGCAGAGGACCGGGAGGGAATCTTTAGGGTGGGGAAGAGACTTCCCACATCCTAATCCTCTGTCCATGGGGCCACACTGCTCAGACTGCAGGTACTCAGTCTCCTGTCAGCCTGTTGTGTTAGAGGGGAGCAAATAATTTCACCTCTGCTTGTACTAATTTAATGGTAGATGTGCCAAAGCCAGTAAATCTGCTGGATTGGAACAGCCTGAAATGGAGAAAGATCTGAGGACAAACCTTTCAAAAAGTTTAGGACCCCTGTGGGCCCGAGCTCTTTGATAGCATCCTAAACTGGGTTTCAGCAGCCCAGCAGTCTGGAGGATACTGGCTGAATGACCACGGGGAAACTTGTTTCATCTTCCTTGGTTTCTGGAGCTATTGAAGTGAAAGCTTTCAAAGAAAAAGAAATAATCAGCAAGGGCTAAAATGAACAGTGATAAAGATTGGCGTTTTCTCTAGCAAAAAGCCTTCTCAGAGGGACCTGTGGAAAAGAGGGTGGGCTTAGCTGGTCTTTGGAGCAGCCTGGTACGGTGTGGAGATGCTGCATGGACCTTCCTCCTGGTACATGCACACACACATGTGTGCCCCTGAACACATGTTCACATGCTACACAGAGTTATGAATGGTCTGAGCTGGAAGGAACCTGAAAAATCATCCAGTTCCAACCCCTCTGCCGTGGACAGGGTTGCTAGAACAGGTTGCTCAGAGCTTCATCCAGCCCTGGCCTTGAACGCTTCCAGGGACGTGTCTAATAGACTAGGATGTGTGTCCAAGCACCTGCATGTGTGAGGCTGCAAAACTGCTGCTTTTAGAGCTGTTCTTCTTTCCAGGGAGGATGGAGAGATGGGAGAGAAGCAATTTTTTTGGGAATACAGGAGTGGTAAGAAGTAGACAGTCAGGTAAGAAGCAGACTTGTATGAAAGTCAGGTGGCTTGAATATGAAATTTTATCCTTCAGGGAAAGCTCTGGATGGGCAAGAAGGAAGCAGGATTGCACAGAGCATGATTCCACTGCAGGTCCAGAAAGCCTAGGCTGAGCACCGATGGCATGGTATTGGTTGCATCTGAGTAGACTCCATTTGTAATTATGAAAATTAGTGAGATTGCTCATCTCTTGTTCAGTGACTTCAGCAAGGAGTTACATCTGATGTCTCTCTGGTGTTTGTATGGACCTTGAAGACCACAGATTCTTAAAATCAGCCACAAACTGGATTTAACTCCACTCACCACCACTCTTTGGGCCTGGCCAGCCAGTTTTTACCCAGTGAAGAGCACCCATCCAGCCCATGAGCAGCCAGGTTCTCCAGGAATGTGTGGGAAATGGTGTCAAAAACCTTATTCATGTCTAGGTAGACACACCCACAGCCTTTCCATCTCATTTTGTAGCAACAAAGTGATGACATCAGCCTTAGATTACTCAAAGTTTTGAGCTAAAGGTGAAGGTAGGGATATGAATAATCTTATCTTTGTTTTTCAGCTGTCTTCTCAGTTTTGCTGACCTATTTGTCCTCAGACCACCCTTTTCTCCACTTCACTTGCAGAAAAAGATGGTTAGGATAGGTTTTAAATTTTGTTGTCTTTTAGAAAGGGAATTCACAGAGTTTTGCAGTCATTTGTTTCTTGGATTTGAGCTGGTCTGTGTACATCTCCCTGCACAGCACCCAGGCTCCAGCTTCCAGACACACACACACGTAAAATAGAGTCAGCAAATAACAATCACAGCAACAGCAGCAACATTAGCAATACCAACAGAAGTTGTGGTCCGAAGTAAATTCCATTAATCCAACTGGTCTTGAATTCATTCATAAAAAAATCTTGAGTTTTGCAGCGCTAAATTACCCCATGAGGCCAAGAGAGGGCTCCGTTGAGCTGTGTTTTCTTTACTCTGAATTAAGGGATTTGGGAAGATCACAAGGGAGGAGGGAGAATGAGAGAGAGGAAACGTGAAAAGTGCAAAGGCATGCTAGAAAAGGAAAGAGAGAGAGAGAGAGGGAAAAAGAAAATATCTGATAATTTCTAGTGTTCTGTCTTTATTTTCAATAAGACTGTACAAAACAAAACCATGCACATAAAGTGTGTAAGTGTACATGAACAAGGAGCAAAAATGTAGTGGGAGGAGGAAGAACATGTGGCTGGTGCCCTGGGAAAACAACTTTCCTGATCGAAAATAATGAAATAGTCAGAGAATACTCAGGACAAGGGCAGGAAATTTGGCAATGTCACATAACTGGCGAATCTACAGTTTTGCACAAAGCTGAGTCTTTCTGTCAAGCAAAATGTATAATCCACCTTTAATTAGTTACAACCATATTTTCATTTAAATTGGTAAGAAAATACTTATGTTACTGTGGGTTGCAGAAGAAAATTTAAATGCCTAACTTCCTAAGATATTTTAAAAACATAATCTCAACTCAGAGCCTCCTTATTTTCTGAAGCTTAAGGACTATGAGGTGTCTGTGTGATGGGACTGTTGGTTGTACTGTGTTGCTTTAGAATTTCTGTCTCTTTGCTTAGTACAATGGAAAACATCTGATACTCTGGGGCAAAACCCACTTGGACCATGGAGAAAATTCTTCTACTCCTGTCTTTTCCCTTCTCAGAGCTACCTTCAAGGTGACAGCACTTGACTTTCACAAGAATTTTAACCATTCACACTTTGGTACAACTTTAAAGCATTCACACGAGTGTTCCAGTGAGTTATAATGATTAAATATGAAGTTCATTGTTAATATTTGTTCAACATGAAGAGCTCATGGCTGGACATGTCACAGCAAGGACTGCAGGATGCTGGTAGTAAAAAAAAAAAAGAAAGTTGGAAGGATCTAAAAGGCAGCAAGCATTCAGGCTGCTGACTGATAAGCAAAAATCGCTATGGGGGAATAGAGAATGAAAGTCTTAGAGGAAAGATAGCCTGGATACCTTCAGGATCTCAGTTTCGGTTTAGAAGGTCATACAAATCCAGTGCAGGCATTTCAGGGGATTTTAGACACCACTGAAGCACAGGGCATGAAAGATTTCCTTGGCAAGAACACCACTGGTTTTCTTTTTGCCATTTAAAATTTCGAATTCTATCACTGAGAGGTGCCATTGAAGGTCTTGATGGCCCTACAGGGTGGCAATTCCAGCTTCACTGAGGTGCAGTCCAGCCTACTTAAAAGAATAACCTTTATATGCCAGTAAATGAAGACTGTCTCTAATTTGCCTGTTGAGAACTGATCACTGAAAAAACAATAAAAATCACAAGTGCAGCAAGCTTTCTGAACAGTATTACCCTGATAACCCAGCCCCAGTCTGGGTAAGAACACTGACCAGGGATTTTAAAAGTGTTTTATAAACCTTCTCTGACAGTTGCAGTTTCAGGAGCTCTTTGATCCAAGCATCAAAAATAGAAGGAGATACATCCTGCTGAAATGCCAGTCACAAGCACTGAAAGAATTGTCCGCTAAATTTCCACAAGTCAGACTGATACAAATGCCTTTCTGGTTTGTGGTTTTTTTTTTTTAAAATTTGTTTGTGGGTTTGGATTTTTTAAAAAAATTTTTTTGGGTTTTTTTTTTTGGGATTTTTTTGTTTAGGGTCGGGTTGGTTTTTTTGTTTGTTTGTGTTTGTTTGTTTGTTTGTGGCTTNTTGTTTTTTGTTTGTTTGTGTTTGTTTGTTTGTTTGTGGGTTTGTTTGTTTTTTTGTTTGTTTTGGTTTGGGATTTTTGCTAATTTTAGACCAGCTAACATGAAATCCTGAATTTTTCCTCATCGAGTATTACAACTGTGAAGGGGGAGGTATTCTGGAGACATCTTTTATGCATCGGGCAAAATATTTTTCCAGGTCTCTGAGATTTGTGCTGCCCATGTGCAATACAGGACACCTGAGTGTAATATCAGCCCCTTCACAGCCCCAGTAAACCACTAAGATAACGCAAGCAGAGCAGCAGAGGAGTTCATTTTCCCACGTGCTGCCAGCCTTGGCACTGTCAGCAAAAGAGACCAACAGGAGGCCCAAGCAAAAAGGTTTATTAGCTAGTGATGTGGACTTTACTTTTCGTGTATACTGCTGGATAATGTAAAGACAGTGTTGTAAAACTTGCTTCATCACATTGACTTCCCATGTATGTATCACTTCTCTTTTTCCCTTCTTTGTCTCTGAAAATTAACTCCCTGCTGTCTTCTGAGCACACTTCTAAGGATTGCCCCATTTGCTCTATGCCAGGCAGTGAGGATGGAGCTAACACCTTTAAAGTCTGTGTTTCCTGCAGTAGAGCAAAATTCATTACCTGTTTCCTTAATTTCTGAGCTGATCTATGAAGTGTGGTGGTTGTCAGGGGTGAGCCCTTTCCTGGAAGAGCTGGTCTTTGTGGTAGGTCTGGTAGCTGGTCTGTAACTGGTCTGTAACTGGTCTATTAGCAGCAATCCTGTATTTTCAGCTCCCTGCACACCTTGCTGTTGCTGCCCTGGTGTGGGCTCTTTTGTGTTTCTGAGCAGGTTGTTTCTGTTCAATGGTTTGTTGGGCCCATGGAAAAGTTGCCCATTTGGCACAGCGTTCTAACGTGGTACAATGACGGTGGTGAAGGTACCTGAGGGGCTTTGGGTAAAGATAATCCTGCTCCTGCTGAGGGCTTCATTGCCTGGGGTGTTTGTTAGACCTGAAAATGGGAAAGAGGCGTAGGTTGGGTATGGGCAGGTTGGGTCAGCTGCAGCCGGGGGATCTCACGGCAGGAATGATGACATCAGCATAAGAAGCCCTTCATTTCTCACCTCTCCCCTCTATCCTGTTCTTTCCTCCTCTGAGAGCTTTAGCAGCTCACATGGCCAAGGACCAGATCCCGCCAGGACATGGAGTTTCTTACCTGGTTTGCAGTGAGAGCTGTCACATGAACAGGTTTATACCATGTCAGCGGCTCTGTCCACATTTCATTTGTTAATGCAGAGTTTGATGATTCTTCTGGCTCCTCATTAAGGAACATGGCAGGTCTGGTCGTCTTTGTCTTCTTCTCTCTTTTACTGAAGGACTCTGGATCCATCCTGGAAAAGGCCCTTGTGCCTCGTTCAGGTGATGCCTGCTCAGGGTTGTGAGTCTACTCACAATCCAATGCTGCTGCTGTTACTTGATGTGTAATGTCAGAGCCAGGAAACACTGGCTTCTCTCTACTTCTTTTTATTTCTCTCTCCATATTTTTCCTTGGATTTTCTTTCAGAAGGCATTAGCATGTGTGAAGAAACTTGTGCTGCCACCTTCTATACCATCACAGGGATCAGCCAAAGAATGCTTTTGTTATGCTCCCATCATTTCCAAACTCTGCATTTTCTCAAGCCCAGAAAACCCTTAAAATGCTGCTTGAGTAAACCTGCCACTGTGTCTAGCAAATCGTAGGATCCCTCAGACAATTGCTCCTTCACAGCCTTGACCAGTCCTTTTCTGAGTGAATGTGCCAGGTGCTGGGAAATTTGGGCATCTGTTGGACCATTCACAGGCTGGGGGAGATGGCTCTGTAGTTTCCATGCCAGAAAGGAGATAAACTGGTGTTCGTCTAAGACAAGGCATACACGAAGGGACACTACCTTTGTATATAAACAGGGATGTAGCTTGTGAATTTCAAAATTTGTTTTTGTGTTAGCAATGGCATTAAAATACAAGAAAATCCTTTTTTTTTTTTTGGGGTCTGAATCTCACTGGGTTTTTATTTAAAAAAAATTTTAAAAAAATTATTGCTAAACACAACTCCTGGCCAAACATTCTGGTTTAAAAAAATTTATTTGAGAGAATAATATTGCCTCTGAAAAATCTAGCACATTTCAACTTGGGCACAGCTGCCCCTCATTTAGAAGTGAATTACCATTAGAAATTCAGTTTCAGGTTTTTCCCTTGGTAGAAACATTAGAGTTTCATTTGACCTAGACTTACGAAGGACTTAAGTCAATGTGAATCAGCATGCAGTTCCTGAGCAGGTTCCATCCCCAGCTAACGCTACTTGGTTACTACACCAGCCTGTCCAGTGATGTAGCATCAGGTCTGAATCCAGACTGTGGGTCAATTTTACTCAGGTAAAAACTGATTTTCCTGAAGGAGATCTGTTCTGCCTCATTCTCTCAGTGTTTGAAGGTGGTGTTTGAAAGGCATGCTCTGCCTGGCTGTGGCAGTTGAGGGCTTCTCCATTATCCACAGGATTTTTGGTAATGAATGATCTAGTCCCCATGCAGCACGTGGTTTTTGAGGTAGTGCAAATAATCCCAGATACTATTTGGACATCCATACCTTGTCCCTCAGCCCTTCAGGGTATGTGTAATCTCAGCCCAAATTTACTCTTGTGCTCCTGAAATAATTCGTATTATTTCTGCCAGGGAAAGGTGGAAGGGAGGATTGGCAGAGAGGAGCCTGTTTGCAAACACTTGTGAAGAAGGAGGCAGTGTGGATTTATATTCTGATATGGGGGATTTGGCTATGGGACATTTGACCGAATACAATCTGATGAGTTTCATTACTGGTACACCTCATTCTTTTAATTAACTTCTTGTTCTTGTCCTTGGTGAAGTAGTAATTATTTTTAATTACCACACTGCATTGCAGAGCCAGCCAACCCTAGCCTCATCTTGGAGAGGTGTCATAAGAATTAAGTTAATTAGCTTGTCTCCATCCCTGTAAAATATGGCTTGTTCGGCAAAAAGGAAGAAAAAAAGACCCTTTTCTGTTCCATGGTTAATTAAAAACCACATTGCACAGGAGTCAAGTGGGAGAGAGGCAGATCCTGGGGTGTGGTGAGAGCTGTGGGTCGTATCCTATAAGGGCTCAGAGGCAGAAACACAGAACATCCTGGGGCTGGACCTGCGAGGCAGCTCTGCTCCTGAGCCACGGGACCACAGCCCTGGGATTTTGGCTGTGATGGAGAGAGCGAGTCCAGGAGCTGTGGCCAGCCTGGGCTGCAAAGTGGAGCCCACCTGCCATAGGATAATGGAATGGTTTGGGTTGGAAGGGATCTTAAAGCTCATCTTGTTCCCCCCCTGCCATGGACAGGGACTCTCCCAGGCTGCTCCAACCCCATCCAACCTGGCCTTGAGCTCTTCCAGGGGTGGGACAGCCACAGCTTCCCTGCGTGGCTGTGATTGAGGAGGTGGGAAGGAATCCAAAACCTGAGGCCTGTCACCCTACACTTTTCTGTGTAAATTCCATGAAATTGCAATTTCTACAATTTTAGCTGGTGAACAAATATATTTCAGGTTCCAGCATCTCACAGAGTCAATACCAGATGGAAAAGCCCCACAAACACTTAAAAATTTCTAGAACTGATCCGTTCCCAGCAGTTTTTTCATTAAGATGAAAGAGGTTCTGTAAAAATGAACTTAAGAGTTGAAAAACCTATTTTCTCTGACAGAGCCCGTCTCACCTTTTGACAAACCCTGGTCCCTGCACACCCGTGCTTCTGCAGGAAGCACACTCACAAGTATTCTGGTGTGCTGTGGTGTGCCTTTCACAGAGAGTCCAGAGAAATCAGATTTTTTCTTCAAGCCTCATCTTGGGCTTATTTGACCGTTCAGCACTAATTTTTTTTTTTTAAAGGCAATTTCTATCTCTTCTGATTGAAGAGATGAACTTGAATATGTGATTCCTGAGGGATTTAGAGCTGTCTCCTAAATTTCTCCAGATGATTATGGCTCTGCTCTCTTTGCTCCAAGGGCTAACTGGTTTTTTTTGTTGTTTGTTTTTTTTTTTTTTTTTCCTATGTGCATTGCTAATTGCTGCTTCCCCTGGATGGACTCTGAATGTTCATTAATACTTTTCTTTGTGCGGTTTCCAAGGACAAAAAGATGGTCCTGACACCCCTCCTGCTTGTCAGGGATGGGCTGGGGGTTAAACCCATGCAGCCAGTTCTCAGAGGCAATTCACTGATCTGTGTAACATTGAGCCAAGGCTGAACTGGATGTGTTATGTGTTGGTTTGAGGCTTCTGCCAGAGTGGTGTGACTGGTGCTATAGGAGTTTAAAAAAATTTAAATCATTATAAAGAACACCAGGTATCTGGCACAGTTTGATTCTAATTGTTATGTCACAGAAGTTGTATGTGAAGAGGGGAAGGGAAAGGTGGAAGTTCTTGACGTGGGATGGAAATCCTCCATGGACAGAACAGCTCAAAACAGGCAGTTGTTGGTTTGAGCTACACTTAGGTCAGTGTTCAGTACTGGTCTGCAGCACTGGGATGAACAGAGCAGGATGTGAGCTGGGACCTGGAAACGAATCCTGCCATTGGCAGAGATGGGGAGAGTGTGAAGGGAGCAGGGAGAAGGCTCTGAAAACACGGAAGAAGCAGAGCTTTAGTCCTGAATGGGCACCTGGAGCTGCCTGTGAAAGCTCAGGAGCCATGGCTTGCAGTTTATTCAGAACTGTAGGGGTGGCAAAGGCATTAATCCCTCCTTGTCTGTCTGTCTGTCTGGTATCCCCACCTTCCATTCCTTAGCCATCTGGGTCTTCTGGCATCTTTGAGTCAGTTTAGAAAAGATCAATAATACACAAAAAACATCATTCCTTGGTGCCTTGTACCCATTGGCTTTATGGGATTTAGGACGAACTTCCATGGTGGAACTTGTGCTGTAACTTTCTGTCAGATGGTTCTCAAGGATTTCTTTAGATCAGAGCTGAAGATACTTTTCTGGATTTGGATCCCAGAATACTTTCTGAAGATTTCTGGATTTGGATCCCAGAATATACATTATGGCCATGTATCTCCAGAGTATGAGATGTGTTTCCAGCAGTAAGGTGGGATATTGATGCATCCCCAGGCTGCAGAGCAGAGGCATTTGTTCCAGCTAAACTTCTAGATTAAGATGAAAATCAGTTGAGGAGCAGTGTTGGATCAGGTCCACTCAAGGCTTGTGTATTTGTGTGTACTTTTAGGAATTTTTCACTGGTGTGGAGCAGTCAGTCGTGCAGATGCCTTGGTGGTGTGTCAAGGAATGCTGGCTATGGATTCCTCAAGTCTCTACTCAAGTAAGAGTCACTGGAACAGCCTCCTGAAAAAGACCTGTTCCTCTGACATGCCATAAAATTCATGCATTTTATTTAGTACAACTGGCTATATTTATTAATCACATGGATCCTGTTGCAAAACAAATGAACACTCAGTCCAAAATGACTAAAAGAGTCTGAACAAAAAGCCTGTGTCCCATTTGTGAGAGCATCTGGACTTTGTGAATAACCTTTGTATGGAATTCTGTTGTAGTAATGTATAACCTAATTCTAAAAATTTTCCTGTCTTAATTGGAGGGAAGTTTGAATTTATTCTACTCAGATCTAAGGCTTTCCTCCCCCCTTTGGGATGTTTACTACTAAACATACAGTCTCACCTGAAGATAGATAGAAATGTTATCAACGTGCAAACTTCCAAAAGACCATTCCAAATTGTGTGAACAATAAACAGAAATGGAATCCTAATTGCATGGCATATGGCTTATCCCTACAAACCTTCACACTCAAAGAGCTGGGGGGCAATAACTGCTCAAACAAAGTGCAGGACATGTTAAGGCAAAGCCTGTCAGAGCTATCAAACCTCATTGCTTGCAAGAAATACGTAATCCCTTTTAATCTCATTCCTTGCATTCCGTATGGCTGGAAGGCTGGGTTCCAGTAAAACTGATTTTCTAGTTGATGATCAGAATTATAAAGGAGCTGGGAAGGTGCTCTCAGCTCACTGTGGAGCACAGCAGGCTCACTGCAGTGTTTGCTGCATGGACAAGACGAGACAAGGAACAGGGAGCAGCCCAGGGCCAGCTGCTGATGTAGCTCCAGGTTCAGGAATAGCTGTGGCCAGGTTTACCTCGCTAGAAAGGGAATCTCAGGTCATAGGCTTTTTAAACAGAAGGAAACAGGAATAGTGTTTTCTCTTTGGGGTTAGACCAAGGGGTCAGTGGTGGCCACCTGGAATGTGGCCATGTGAAATTGAGGGTGTCTTGTGTAAGAAATGCCCCACTGGGTTTAGTGATGCTCCCTGCTGTCTCTGCAGCCTTTGGACTGGTCAGCAGACAGCTGAGGGCAGGCATTCTCTATAGGAATAGGACTGTAGATGGTGATTTTATTTTAGCATGGTAAGGCACAGGGCTTCTCTGGGAAGCAAACACACAAAATCACATTCAGCCCTAACCTGAACATTTCCATTTCCTGAGGTCTTTGGAATGGGGGGAACTGATGTAAGAATTGCTGGCCTTTTGAATGAGAGTGATCGGCATTCAAGTGGCATGGTGCAATTTAATAAGCCTGGAGGGAGGGGTGTGTTTCCCATGCGGAAAAAGATTTAGGTTGTACCTTTCAGAGTGCTTTCCTACACACCCAGATTTATGGGAATAAGCAGTGTTGGCTCCAGGGAGGATGTTGTGTTGCTGGGTTAGCCTAGATGTGCCCAGGGAATATGTTAAATCCTGATGTATGTCTGCTCGTGTCCAAGTTAGTTTCCATCTATGAGCAGGGTGGGGGCTGAGGGACAAGCCTGCCCTAGTGAGCAGAGCCAGCTCTCAGGTGGCAGTTCAGCTAAAACCCCATGAGGTGGAGCATGTGGAAACAAACTCTGGTTCTTCTATCCAGACACTGCAATAGGTGGTGTCATATGGATGCTTCCAAGATAGTAATTGAAATTTAAAAAAAATTCACGTCCACCTCTTGCTGTTTCCCTGTATAGCTCCCCAGGGACCAGTGGGATTTTTGCTCAGCTTCAATCCTAATCAGTTTTCTTCTCTTTAATAATCCCCTTTTTGAGAATTCCAGACCAAGGATGCTGCTCCTGAAATGGTCAATTGTAGCTGTTTAGTCTCAGTGAAACAAAGAGGTTCTTTGAATGATTCCAAGTTGACCAGAAATATTTCACAATTCTTTCAGTCTGCAGGACTTATTCTGAGGTATTCAGAAGAGCCTGGGATGGATGAGAAATACTTTCTGGCAAGCCACTATCTTGTGATAGCTCCACCTCGTGCTGTGAGCAGCAGTCTGGGTTTTATTTTGGCTTTCAGGGCAGAATAAAAAATTAAATATGTAGCAATTGTCAATTATGGAACAAATCAAAGTTCATATGGGGGTTATTACATCCACTTCACTAAAAGTGAGTTAGTCTCTAGCTAAAGATACAGTTTGGCAAAAGGGGAGTTGAAACATTCGTTCTGGATAATGCTGAGATTCAACACAGTGACCTTCCTTGACTCTTCTCCAAACTGATTCACTTTTTTTATATACTGTTTGCTGAAATTATCTTTTTAGTCTGCCCTGGCCCACCAGGTGGGGTCTAATGGAGATGCAGCACAAAGTGACGGGCTGGGTTTGGTAAGGATTGTTACTTTACAGAGGTCTATGTTGGGTAAAGCCTCCTCTGCTGCCTGGAGATGTTGGAGGTGATGCTGGTGATTTTTGTCTTTTTATACCCTTTTTATACTTTTTTATACCCTTTCCCTTCATTGGGACCCTCTATACACCCTCCTTGTACCCTTTACAAACACTCACTGTACTTTAGCCCCCCACATTTATAACTCTTGTAGTCTGATATTTAGCTTCTTTTGGGGTCTTGCAAAGTGAAGACCAAACATTGACACAATCTCAGAACCAGAGGCTCCAACCTTGGACGGAGCCTTCTCTCTGGAACATGTTTTTGTAAACTCGGCTGTAGTCTCACTTGGTGGGGGGGTGGAGTAATTAAAATAGGGGGACAATTACTTCATTTTTTAAGTTTCTTATTGGGGGATTTTAGGTAGATATGCTGATTTTATGAGGTCCATAAAAATTTGGTATGCGTTGTACGGGGGGTTGCTTGCTCGCTCTCATGCCTCTCGGTGTGTTTCCACCTTTGATGAGGTGAGCACCTTGGATCCCATTAAACCAAGGTAAATTCCCTTTTTCATTAATTACTGTGTCTGCTTCATATTTTTACAAGCTGATAAGGCATCAGAAGTGTTTTGTATTTGTAATCTTCACACCCTGTGAGCCGCAGCTGGAGTGGAGTGGGGCAGCCTGGGAAGGAAGCTGAGGGTTGGTTGATCACGGGATGTGCTGAGTGCTGCTCCACACTGGGACACGTTTTCTTCTGGCTCTCCATCCCAGCCTGCCTTTAGCTCTGCTGTGGCCTCCAGGCCGCTGTAAAGGAGCCACCTGTTTCAAGCTTTAGTGAAGGATTTTTTTGTTGTTGTTGCTGTTTTTTGGTGGGAAGGAGGTTGGAATGAGGAGCCTGGACCAGAGGGGCA
Organism: Pardalotus punctatus; assembly: GCA_013400915.1. Taxonomy (NCBI): domain Eukaryota; kingdom Metazoa; phylum Chordata; class Aves; order Passeriformes; family Pardalotidae; genus Pardalotus; species Pardalotus punctatus. The sequence continues at coordinate 90,486 of VZTX01004351.1, read as the reverse complement.
GACAGTGACCTCTGCTCAGAGGGAGCAGCTGAGCCAGGTGAGCAATTTCCTGCTGCAGGAGCAAACAGGGCCAGCTTGGTCTCCAGTGGGGATAATTCCACTGGTTTCAACCCAGAACTGGCTCCATAGTGGCTGTTCTGCCTTTAGGTAGAGTGAAGACTGAGATGTGTAAATCACAGCCATGAAATATTGCATTAGTAAGCCTCCTGTTACATTTTCATGGATGGGGGAAAAGAGGGAAGCATCTTCCCCCCATGATAAAATATTGCAGCAGACATAACTGATGGGGCTGGGTAGGCACAGCAATACAAAGATAAGGACACTTCTCCTCCCCTCCTCCAAGCACCTTCCTCACTTTGTGTTTTTTCTTCCTTTTTTTTTCACATGTTTCTGAGTTAAGAGGATTTTTTGGCACAGTAACGAGTTTTTGCTTTGAACTTGGAATATGCATGCTGCAAAGAAAGCCCCTGGACTGTCCTTACTTAGTATGCCCAAATATGATTAGTGTCAGGCTGTGAAATATCACTTCCTTATCTCTAGGAGCCAGCAGACAGGAACATTTCTAGGGATCACGGTCTTTTTCTTTTTTTGGCAAAATGCCGACTTTGAGAAGGAGATGGTTTGTGTGCAGTCTCTTCACTGGCGTGATTCTCATAAGCCTCTGGAGAATCTCCATGTTTCTCTCTCTCCTCTCTCCCTCCCTGCTCTCTTTCACTCATTCATTCCTTACTTCATCCCTCATCATCTGCCTTGACACTAATTAATGATTAAGAAGCATCATTTTCAAAATGGCAGCTGATTTGGAGTTGAATTTCATTCTCAGTCATGTCACTGTTTCACCTACAGCTGAAGAGCAGTCCCTTTCCTCTTGCTCCCATCAGAGTTAGACTTGAAGAGATGCTTCAAGAAGATTCCTAATTATAGGAATTAATTATTTGGGCCATCACGCAGGCTGCATTGCTGTTGTTTATCTGCTGAACAATGTTGCTCTGGCAAGAAAAGAAATGCCCAGCCCAATTTATTTACATATTAAGGGTCTTGCATGCCAACAACTGCAAACTGTGGATAGAGGATTTGTATCTCCTGTAATTTCATGGATCTCTTCAATGGTTTTATTGAGGAAAAACAGGAAAAGAGGGAAGAAGATTAATAATAAAATGTGTTAAAATGTGTTTCCATCCTCACTTCTTAACAGACTGCCAAAATTACCTTTCTTCTGCCCCAAAAAATCCCAAGTGTGTGGAATAATAGGAGAAACTCATTACAAATGTATCACTTCAATGCTTTTGAATGCTTTTGTTTCCAATTCTCTTTGATCTTCAGATGGGCTAAAGATAAGGACTGAAACTGCTTTTTAACATCTTCATTCAGATCTGGCATTCATGATGTATGAAGAGTTCCTACTGAAATCAGAGCCTGGGTTTGAGATTCTCTTAAGCATCTCTTTGAATTGCAGGCTTTGATTGTGATCTATTTCTGCTTGCAACTTGGAAATGTTTAGGATTTTATGTATATAAAGCTTAATACTCTTACGTGCACTGTGGGCCTCTACTGGGAAGGATTAGAACACTTCAGTTATAAGTCCTAAACCATAATACTGCTCTGAAAAAATCTTCCACTTAAGTAACAGCACATCCAGCACTGGGCTTTAAGCTGCAGGAGCACTGATCCTGCTGCCAGGATGTGATTCCAGGCCTGGCTGATTTTGTGCTGACCAAAAGTTTTATTGGAATCATTGCATCAGAAATGTCCTTGCTATTTTAGAGGAAATTGTGAAACTGCAGGTACTGCTCTAAACAGACCCTTCTTTGAAACAGGTCAAAGAGGAGACGTCCTAGTTGTAATCAAAACTGAAGTAGAAAATACTGAGGTTATTGTGAGAAGGATCATGCTGTGATTTGAGCTGAGAGGTTGGGCTGAACTCTAAAAATCAAGGGAAATGCTGCTATAAGGAGTTTGTTGGCTTTGAACACTGAAGTGTTTTCTGGGCAAGGGTTGAGTCAAGGATTCAGGAAAGGCTGATCCCCCAGAAGAGTCTGCAGGTGGGTACTTAGAGACCTGGGAAAGTGTGACCTATAAAAGAGGAGAAATCCCCATGTTCTAATTTAGAGTGAGAAGACAGAAGAGACAGGAGAAAACAGATCTTGTGAGTACAAAACCCATTGGAAAGAGGATTAGGAGAACTTCTGGGTTGTGTTGCCCCAGGTCTGAATTTCAGGAGGGGCTGTAACTGGTCGGTGTTAGGAGAGGAGTGTCCAGCCATGGAGGTAGCAGAGCTCTGCAGGAGTTTGGAAAAAGCATGGAACAAGTGAAGTTGTTTAATAGCTGCTTGGGAAACATGTGGCAGGAAAGGCATGGGCAAGCTGATCCTGTTTTGGGTACGAGCAGGACAGTAAGGCAGCCTTATGGCATCCTTGTCATTCTTCTTCTGTAGATATTCAGTGATACTGCTTTAATTCTCCATTCATTCAACTGGCACCTTAAGCCACCTCAAATCCATCCCAGTGAGCTGTCACAGGCTGTAGGGAGCATAATACATTATGTAATTTTTTTTTTCTTTTGGGCTCATTTACCAGCCTGCTTTGATCATAATGAGCCTCTTATTTGAAATATTCATAGATAACCAAAGTGCTATTTCCTTGACTGAAAAATACTGACTTTGAGGTTAGGGCCTTCAAATATGTTCAGCATTTGCCAGCCCTTCTCCTGTTGAATCCTGTGGCAATAATCTTATTGATCACAGTGGGAGTAGAATTTAAGGGAACACAAAATAAAAGGAAGCCTTGGAAATCCTGCTCTGAGCATTTTGTGACTCAGGTGTCAGAGGAAACATGATGTAATCCAGTGTCAAAGGTACTGTGAAACGTTCTACGAAGAATTTTTTAAAATAGAAATGACCTTTTAAATTGATTAACATTTTTGAAGCAAAAAAAGTCTACTGGCATGAAAATGTAGGGAATTGAATCACTTCTCTCAAGCTATTGGAGCAAACCTCAGGATGTTGTCTTTTCTTGCTGGAGAGAAAGCCTGACCGAAGCGAATATATTTTGAAATATGGTATCAATTTCCTTGTTAGTTTTATTGCCATCGGCAGGGAAGGAGGCTCTTGGTGGAGAACAGGAGGTGCCTCACCAGAAATTCGAGCATAAGCATCTCCCTGTGGGTCTCATGCTGTGGATCTCGTGGGATCACTGATCCAGGGAAAGTCTCCCATGCCCCCAGTGCTTTCTGGACCTCAGGCCACTCCTGTAATTCCTGCAGGGTGTGGCACTGCCCTCTGCCCTGGGAGGTGGTGGCCAAATACTTAATGACTGTGACATATACAGATACATCAAATATTTGGAGAGAGAGGATGTGCAAGTCCATTTCCCTTTCAGTGAGATCCTACTTCCATTGTGAAGCTGGAGGATGTGACTGTTTCCCAGTCTGTGCTAAGGAAAGTCCTTCCTCTAACCATTCCATGGTTCTTTGTTCCTCAGAGCTCAGAATTCACCTTCTATTTTCCCCTTCTTTGTTTTATGAAATGACTGGCAGAGTAAAATCGGGAAAACTGAAAAATTGCTTCTATCATTCACATTCAGTCTATGTCCAAAAAATTCAATTCTAGACAGGAAATTTGCTCTGTGTTTTTTTTATTGAACTCATAATAACATTTTCTCTGAAAATCTTCAAAGATTTTACTTCTCCCTGCTTGATTTATGAAGACACACACAAAAAAAAAGCTGGTTGTAAGTTCAAATACTTGGATTTGTGGCTGTGATTGATTCTTATGGATATACTTTGCTCTTCTCAGATTTTCAATTCTCAAAATACCACCTGGAATAATACACCCAATGTGACCCCTGTAATCTGCTCAGGTTTAAATTCAGCAGGGATTTCTGCCTCCAGTGCTGCTCCTGTTCTAGTCTGCTCCATGGCAGAAGCTCTTTGGAGTCCAGAGCCTCAACTCTCATTTCCAGCCTGAGTTTTGCTTGTGTCAGGGCAGGTTTGCACCATCATGTGTTGGTGGGTTTGATTCTCTCTTGACTTCACGACAGGCTCTGGACTGCACTGAGCCTGTGGAGGGCAATCAGCTGTGCTGGGCCTCAGACACGGACTCTGAAGGTGGCACATCAGGACATTTCATGTCTTCTGCCTGCTCTGTGAAACCCAAAGAGCTGGGTATTTGGCTGTAGGGAGTCAGTGCATGTGGTCCCCTGAGCCCTGGCATTAGATGGGTCCCGTGTTGGCTCCCAGCACACACCTGCCTTTTGAAAATAGGTGCTTGTGGTTTGCTGTCACACTTCCTGAGGATTCACCCTTGCTCTTCTGTGACTCTCTCAAGGCACATTTCCTCTTCCCCCTGCATCTCTGGAATTTGGGATGGGGTCTGTTCTATCCATTTCTGCACCAGAGAGGTTTAAAGCCCATCTCTCCCATAGCTGGGGCAATCATGTCACCACAGTGTTTAGGTTCCTGCATTGGGTCCAAGTTTTTCAGAAAATGTGAACAGACTTACATGTTCTTAAATTAAGGTTTGTAAGGAGAGAGGGAGAGAGAGGTACCCAAGGATATAAGTGCAGTAATTTACATTGAAAATGTGAAACACAAATTAGAGTGTGAGGTAGCTGCTCTTATCTTCTGGTCAGCATTGTTATGTCAGTGCAAAGTGTTACCATTTAAAAACAAACCAAAAGCATATTTGGGACCTTAAAAATGTTCCTTTTCTGAGGCAGATTGGTGAGGTGTGAATTCCTGACAGGAACAAAGGGCAGAGAGGCTGAGTGAAGACTTTCCATGCAGGCAGGTGGGACAAGACAGAATCTTGTGGATGCTTACTTTCAATCCAATATAGAATTTTGGAAAGTATTTGCTTTACCAGTGGATGGATCCCATGCAGGCAATGATTTGGATTTTGTGCAGGAAATAATATGAGCTACTGTATCCAGTTTGTTTTCTGACAGCAGGAACAATTAAAAACAGTGACACACTGCCTGCTTTCCATCTCCAGCTGTCTCACTGTGCTAACTGTTCCCTTCATACCCTGCTAAATTCCTGCTTTAGCTTGAAGCAAATTTGCCAGTGTGTCCAAGGAGACAAAAGAGCAAGCAGAACAGAGAGAATCATTGTTCAAGGCTCAATCCAAAATTGCTTTCACAAAATCCAAATGTCAGGATAAAGGCAATGGCTTGCAGAGAAGCTTCCCCCTTCCTGTAGAAAGAGACAAACGAAGAAAATAATAAGCACACAGCTTCCTGTGTGTGTGAGTGTGGTTAAAGTGCAGTACATTGTAGGGAAATCTCAGACCACAAGAAATTCTTGCTGTAGCTTCAGGGAATCTGGCCTGTGTGGCACTGATTGATGCCTGTTTGTCCCCAGCAATGTGGTGATGTGAGGGCACGCTTGACTCTCCTGCCAAGAATTCTAGTGACCTGGTGGTGAGTGATTACCTGGGTTTATCTGCAGTTTCCACACAAAATTCTGTGGTGTTAACTCAGGGTCTGTGTGCAGTTCATGTTGTGTTCTTCAGCTCGTGTTGCTGGGATTGGAGAACTTCTCCTGGATGTTTGGTGTCAGGGGGTTTCCTTGGTGCTGGAATCATTCCCTGGGTAATCTGTGCTGGAGATTCACATGGGATCAGTTGTCTTCATATGGAAATTGCAAGAAATATTAATCTACAGCTGGGGACAGATCTGGGTATTTTGTTTGGTGTATTTCTAGGCTTCCTGTTTGCAAGAAAGACAAACCTCTAGATGCTGTCCAAGGCTTTTACACATATAATAAAATGGCTCCAGTGCAGAGCTTCTGTGGGAGCTGGGGCTGTGGCAGATGGATGATGGAGCATGGCCGTTTCACCAGCTGATGTCTGGGATCTGGGCTTCTTTGGGCAGCTGGTCCCAGTACATGTGAAAACAAGCAGCTCTTTTCCTGTTTTTTATCATATATGTGTGGCTTTGAACATCTCTGGCTGACTGGGACCATCCTTGGGAGGTAGGAACTGCTTGAATGGAGACAGCTGGGAAAAGAAGGGAGCAAGGAGTTTGTCCATTGGCCACCCTGACCACCCACGCCATTCTGGCCGCTTCAGTCCATCACATCTGTCACTTCAGTTTAGGGAAGAGTGGAGTATGATTCCCTGGAACTAAGAGAATTTGCATTGAATGAGTGGATTCTGATAAACATGCTTCAGGCATTAAATGTTCTTTGTCACTGTATTAACTTCAAAACCAAGAAAATGAACCTGTAATTCCTGAAGTAATTATGAGCGAGTTTTCATGGCTTTTTTCAACCCTCCCAGATATTGTGATTTTTTGGGTTTGAATTTAAGTCTTTAATTTAACTTTTTAAATTAGCTTTTTAAATTTATTTTTTGTTAACTTTGCTGTTAACACTTTACAGCATTCCTGTATTGGAAATCTGCTCAGCTCTGACACTGTTAGATTTCTGGGTGCCAGGGAGTCATGGGATGGAAGGTGTATCTCATGGTGGACACATTGATAATGTCATGGCTTAACCTTTCATGGATGCTGACATACCATCTCTGTGTGGCTAAAGATGGGACCAGATAGAAAAGATGCCTCTGCAAAGGCTTGATAGCAAGACCTGTTTAAAGGGCCACATTTTTCAATAACTGTTTCTAATCTGTCCTCTCTTTCTCTGCTTGTTAATTCAGAAATACCAGACTGAAAGCCCCTTTATAGCTCTGGGACAAGTGGCTAACTTAAATCCACCTCATTACTTTTAATGAATAAGGCTTTTACACTTTTCTGGACAGGTGGTTAGTACCAGAGACTGTAACCTTACTTTGAGGCCAGGAATGCACTCTAATCAGCAAAACATTTATGCCAAAGAACTCTAAATTCACTGTTGTGACATTTCAGTAGATAAAAAAAAAATTCTGAAGAAAAAGCAGGTGATGTGTGATGGATGGTGGGTAGTGTTTGCAGTTCCTAGCATGTGTTATCACATCTAGGTTATCTAGTGTGTTTGTGGGGAGTTGAGTCAATAAATGAATTGCAGAAAGAGGCTGTGAGTTGTTAGTGGATGAATTCCTTCAGTCAGCTGTTGTAGTAATTTGTTCAGTAAACTTGAATATCATCATTGGCCTGATTTTCAGTTGTCTCAGGCAGTACCAAGGTACAATATTGTTTATAGGACCAGCAAAGAACTTCAGAAACCCCTACAGTCCTCTAATTTCCTTATGCATCAACAGCCTACCAGGGTCTTTGAGATACATTGGAAGGTGCTTTATTATTTGTTTTAATTGCTCTGAAGAGAGGATGTAATCTGCTTATAATGAAAATCTGCTCATGTGTGCCCAGAATAAGACTGACCTGAAACATTTAGACTTATGATCCAGATTCAGTCTTTCACAGCACTCAAAAAATGTTAGCTCTGCTTCTTCATTGCCTTTGGCCTTTCTGGGTTTGACCATGCTGGAAATTGTAATGCCAAATTGCAGCAATAAAATTAAGCCCTCTTGTGATACTTCCAAAAACAACAGGAACTTCCAGAGGTCTCCAGAGAAGGGTTTAGCTCATGAGGTTTTCAGTCTAAAATTGGGGAGTTTGGAGAAAATTCAGAGGAAACACCCAAGCTTTTGAGTACTTCATCACACTGAGCCCTTGTAGATTTTCCCATTACTGCTGTCTGGTTATACACTGTTCCTCATCAGAGGTTCACCACGTCTCCTCCACAAAGGAGCACTGGTCAGCCCCCTTTTCCATCCCGTGCTGTCTTCTCTGAGTTCTGTTTCTTTTTAGTTGTCTCTGAAGAATGCTTACTTGCTGACATAAATTTCTTTTGGAATGATGTTACAGCTCCTAAACCAAGCCTGGGTCAGCAGTATCACATGCATAAGAGATTCTTTCTCTCTCATGTGATACCATCTTAGTAGAAGATTAGGCTTTTAACCCTGAAATAAAAACAGCTTTCCCTGTTCTCCCTTCCTCTCTCTTTTTATCACTCCTGCTGTCTTTTTTTTGTCCTCAGGCCCCATCAGTTAGACACGGCATCAATTCTGGCTGCTGGTCTAGTGAGCAATCCATCCTGAGACTTGATCCAGGGCCTTAATTAAGTGTGAAATTGAAGGGAGAACTGGCACAAAAAATGGCCGGGGTCCTGTGAGGCAGAAATTTTATAACTCATTAGAAAGCAAGGTGTAGATGATTATTCTCCAAGATGCCAGGAAGTTGTTGACTGTTACTGCTCAACACTATGAAAGATAGTTATCTAGAAGGTATTGTCAGGAACTAGGTATTTATATGATATTTGTTATCTAGAAGGTATTGTCAGGGACTAGATATTTATTTATTTGTTATCTAGAAGGTATTGTCAGGGACTAGATATTTATTTATTTGTTATCTAGAAGGTATTGTCAGGACTAGATATTTATATGATATTTGTTATCTAGAAGGTATTGTCAGGGACTAGATATTTATATGATATTTGTTATCTAGAAGGTATTGTCAGGGACTAGACGTTTTGCTGTGGGCTTTCTGCATTTAAGTGAATACCCCTGCTGTCTTAGTGCCTGAGTGGATTCACAACCTACCTGCAGCTTTGAATTGCTTCCTTCTCTTGTATAAAGCTCTGCAAAGCAAGAATCAGCCTCAGAAATGATTGCTGGGCTCAGTTTGAGCTAATGCTTAGTTTCACAAAGGTAGTCCTGTTGTGGTTGGAGAGACTGGCTGATTCCTGCTGGGAAGTCGCCTAAGGTGCTTTGTGCTGGGATAGTCCAGGTTGCCAAATCCCCAGGTCTCCAGCTCTGCTCCACTTAATCTTACAGCCTTCTTCTCTGTCCCCAAGGAGATCTAAACCCAGAGTATCATGTCTTGGGATGATGTAGTGTCTGTCCTGCTGCTGCAGTGCTGGGGGCTCCTCCCTGCCCATTGGCTGCTCTTCTGGGTTGACCTCATGGCATGGTTTGCACCAGTAGTGAGGGACTTGGAGCAGGGCTGTAGCTGACTTGTTCCCATGGGTGTTGAAACCCTAAAGTTACAGGGTGGATCACGAGCTTCAGGGGTTTCTCTGCTGGAGATTTGTTATATGAAAATTCTTTGCAGGTGGGTGTTGGCGTGACCTGGCATTGCCTTCCAAATCTGCACACTTTGGCTTATGTTTGTTGCTGAAAACTTTGATGTCTGAGGGTTTTATCATGGCAGAAATACTGTTGCTGGGGACTTTTTTGCACTGGGAAGCTGAGCAGGGTAGAGGATCCTTGAACACTGCAGCTGATGTTAAACACCCCGGGTGTTAACACCGTTCCTGCATGGTGCAAACTGGATATCTGAAGTGAGCCAGGCATCTGCTAGAGCAGGCTCGGGCTGTGCACCTACCAGCATGGTAGGGTCTTGGAAGTGATGTTGCTGCATTGTGTATGGTGATCTCCACCAGGGCTGCCCAACCAGCACTTCTGTAGGACTCCTGTGACCTGTGTTGCCCTGTCTGGGCTGCCCAGGAGCTGTGGGATTCCCTGTGTGCAGGAGCAGCAAGTCATCTCTATTCCAGTAATCTCTTCCCTGCACAGTGCTGCCACTAAGGATCTGATTTCTGCCACGTGAGCTAGAGGCTGCTCTCCTCCCTCTTGGAGCTCATTTAGGTCAGTGGGGGATTTAAGCAACAGGAGGGTGGCAAATGCTCCCACCCAGCAGGGAGGCAGCTTGAACTTGTTCAGCTGGGAGCCAGCAACTTCATCGTGTCTTGGCAGCTCCCTCCCACTGGCCCTGTGACCTCTGGGGTTTGTGGGGCAAATGCTAATGATTCCAGAGAGCTATGCCAATGCTCTCCATCCTCCCAATATTGAAATCCCACCTAACACTGAAATCCCACGTACTTTGGAGAAAGGAAGAGAGGGTGATGTACAGTAATCCAGTCCTTTTTCAGATAATACAGTGTTCCAAGACACTTGCTACCCATTAGAGAGACAGGAGAGCATCCATCCTGGAGGACCTCTGTTTTCTCTCACCTCACTTTCCTCTTCCTTTATCCTCTCTTAATCTCACAAGGTCAGTTTGCAGATTCAGAGGGGGTGCATCTGTGCAACAAAGGCATCCAGATGGTTGGACACTGAGAGGGACAGAGCCTGTTGCCTGCAGCATGCAGAGCTGGCAAAGGTCTTCCTTGGGTCAAAACACCGTCCTCCCCTCCCTGCTTGTTGGAGCAGTAAACTCCCATGGGAAACATGGGTTTAGTCTTGAACAGGGGCCAAGATTAATGTTTTAGTGATGTCCTCAGCACCATGTGAAGGGCAAAATGACAATAGCACTGAATCAGCAGATCCCTGCCGGTTGTGGCGAAACAATCAGCCTTTCCCTTGTTTCGCTGTGTACTGGCCCTGGAGGACCTACAGCTCAAGGAAAATTGTCATATGTTGTGGGAGGGAATTACAGTCCTGCTGCACGTTCAGAGCTTTGCTGTTGATGGGGGCAGTGAGCCTATGGGGCAAGTGGGGCAAGGGGCTCCTGCTGGATGGGTCTCTGGGGCCGATGCTCAGCATGTGGAAGATGCTGAAGAGTTTCTTTTAATGTGAAAATTTCCTCAAACAGGCCATTCTGTGGATGCAGATTGAATTCATGAGAGCAGGTCTGAGCCTCACAGCTGTACCTGGGGCATAATCAACACCTTTATGTTGACTGAAAACTTTCTGAAGAGTAATAAGGACAGCAAAATCACTGGTGCTCTAGTGTTGAGCATCATCCAAGGACCACCTCAGGCACTGATGACAATTGCCTGTGGAGATGACACTGCAGTAAATACTGAGCCTCAATTTAATGTTGTATTTACGTACAATAGAAGCTGATAGAGCTTCATTTCAGTACATTGCTTTTCTTGTAAACTCTCTGGAAACTGCTGGTCTAGGTAAACTCCTCAGCAAAGATTTAGTAACAGATTGTGTAGCCATGTCTAATGTTAGCAAGATTTCATTAGCTATATATAGTATGCTCCTCTCATTGCAGTGCCCCATGATGTTCGCTCAGAGATTGCTACTTGAAATTGAAAAGGAGAGTATTTTGTAATGCATTTATTTGTACTGCTCTTACCCCTTTTAGTCGGAAATATTCAATGTGGTTTCCTCGCCTTCAGCGTGAATTAGCAAGGTACTGTTTTATTAATCTCCTCTGGGCTCAATTCCAGTTTTCTTATTTACACCAGCTAGGATTTGACTCCAAATGTGGCTTCCACAGAAACATTTGTGGATTAATACACTGTTCTGCATAAGCATACCCTAATCCATCTTTAACTGTGTTTTTATAGTGACTGTATCAAAAGACGTAGCAGTAGTGGATAACTGGATAACTGTAGACCTTTGGGTTTGACCTGCATAGAAGGAAAAGCTTTGCAATGAAGAATGGAGAAAAGATTGTTAAAGACATAGGGGCTTGGAAAGTGGGATGGCATGCAGGTTCATTTTAGGTGCGTTAGGTCAAATATGACACCTCTGTAAACTACACTATCTTTCCTCCATCTAGAAGAAACCAGCGATCTTATTTGTGATTGTCCAAGTATTTGTTGTTGTGCCACATGGGAAATTCTTAGTTTAGTCAGAGAAAAAAGGATTAAAGCAAGATTTTAAAAGTTAGTCTACAGGGAGCTGCTTAAAGACATGTGACAGATTTTGTTGATAGCAGAATTGTCAGGACTAAATATGTTGTGAGGTGGAGTCTTGTGAAGTGGGTTTTATGGCTGATTTTAATAAATATTTCCATTAGTGAAGATGTTGCAGAGAAGAATCATGCTGATGATGGACTGTGGGGAGGCATCAACAGAGGAGGAGGATTGAAGAAGGGGAGCAATGAAGTGGTTTGACATAAAAAAGCAAGGTGATGATTTTCTGTATTAAGATCAGGAATTTTTGTTGCAAATTTCAGCCTCACTGGCTGTCAATGACAGAAGTGCAGGAACTGTCTGTGTAAATCAATCACAGATGCTTTCAAGACACTGATATAATCAGAAGTGCTGCATGCAGGCTCTCATGAGCAGCCATCAGAAAGCACTAATATCATGGGACATGGTGATCTGGGAATCCTGGTGTAGTTTTGCTTGCAAGCTTTCAAAGAAGAAAAAATTCCAGTGGACAAGGTCTAGAGAAATCTGGATGTTGTAAAATATTAGGAACAGGGTTATTTTATGTGGACAAGATCTTGTGTCCTCTCATGCCACAGGTTTCCTTGTGTTTTGGCTTTGGCTATGTGTAAGGTGTGGTCTAGTCTGTAGATACAGGAAATGCCTAACTCTGCATTTTCCCTGGTATTTTGGGAAGAGGGCCATGTGTATTGCCGTTATATTTGATGCTAAAAGGGGAAATATTGCAACTTGATAAGAGAGGAATGGAATAGATATGCTTTAAATTTTATAACCATCCCCAATGGAATTTCTTGCAGCTCCTAGTGTAGCATCCAGATGTGGTTATAATGGGAGGTAATTGGACATGCTGTGATGCTGACTTTTCCAGTTTCCATGTCTTGTGTTCAGTGTATTGACTGATCAGAAAGTGTGGGAAATACAGAAATGCAGAAATAAGGAAAGGAGGTAGAAACTAGAAAAAAGCAGTGAACTCACCTGTGAAATGATAATCCGAGACATACACACCAGAGGAAGATGCTTGGGAGTTGGCAGGGCTGAGAAACTCTTGAGCAGATAAAATAAGAGCCTGCAATACATTAAGCAACTGATGGATTTTGTGGTTAGTTTATTTATTATTTCANAGATGTGGTTATAATGGGAGGTAATTGGACATGCTGTGATGCTGACTTTTCCAGTTTCCATGTCTTGTGTTCAGTGTATTGACTGATCAGAAAGTGTGGGAAATACAGAAATGCAGAAATAAGGAAAGGAGGTAGAAACTAGAAAAAAGCAGTGAACTCACCTGTGAAATGATAATCCGAGACATACACACCAGAGGAAGATGCTTGGGAGTTGGCAGGGCTGAGGAACTCTTGAGCAGATCAAATAAGAGCCTGCAATACGTTAAGCAACTGATGGGTTTTGTGCTTAGTTTATTTCTTATTTCGGGGAAAACCAGTGTATTTTTGCACTGCCTCTGCATGCAGCACACCACTAACCAAGTAGGTGATTGTTTCTTTTGCTATAGGAATGAAAGGGAGTGTTTGTCCCCAATTCCTGTCTACTAAATCAGGAAGGTGTTATAGGTGCAGCAGCAAAGGTAACTTTCAGAAGTCTGGGAGGGTTAGCTCCTGAAGAAAGAGTAGAGGGATGGCTGAAGGAGCTCTCCTGGGTAAGAGAGCTGGGGTTTGGTTGGGTAACCAGCAGGTGAGAGGAGGAATAAGAGAGCCACACAGAGCCATTGAGGGGTTGGGAGAATGGGAGCAGTCAATCTCAAGACCATTGTGTCTCTATGACCTTGTCAGCAATAGACTAAAATGTAGATAAGGTGTGATGTTAAGACATCCCTCTAGGCCCTGCCTAGCTTTTCAGCCAGCCCACCAGGGCAGGGCAGTGTCACCTGAGCCCTTCCTACAGTAAGCAGAGCTGAGTGGGCCAGCAAGAGCCACGCTGCCCAGCCTAGGGGTTGCCATGAAGTGAACTTCTCTTTGAATGTCATTCTGTTCTCATTAAGTCTGAAGGAGGAAGGACTGAAATGTTTTGTCTTTTCTACCTCAGTTTTCTTCATCTCTGTACTAGATTAACAAATCCCTCAAACTATGGAAGCTTGACAGTATCAAACCTCATCCTCCATTTTTCAAGCTTGGATCAGTTCAGTTTGAGCAAACACAGTTGTGCTCCTTACTGGGCCAAAATAAGAAATGTGGAGGGAAAACAGAGGGAAAGACTGGTCTGGAAGATGTGCAGTGCTAGGGGCTTCACATGCTTTCACAGAGCTTCCAGGCTGCTTTGGAGGCTGCCTGGTCTGGAGGCTTCAGCAACCCTGGGCTTGTTGACGTGGTTGGTGGCAAACGACTGCAAAAAGGGGGACTTACCCTCTTGGACTCAATAGAGCAGTCTCTGGTCCTACCATTTCAGTATGTGTTTGGTGCAATGTTATTTCTGTGTGAAAAATACCAGTTGTGCACTTCTTGTAGGTCTTACATAGCATAAATTGAAGGTTTTGGCGCTTCTTCCTCAGAAGGGCTCTCCTTAGCTCACTTTGTGTATCCGTGGCTGCAGTGAGGAATGAGGCTATTGGGATTTATACCTGTTTTTGCAGAGGGATGTTCATCCCCTCTGCTGGGCATAAGTCCCTGTTTTGCTGCTGGTTAGGATGGGAAAATCCAGACAAAGGAGATGGCAATCAGTGAAACATTGGAATATGAAAGGGAGGATCTTGACCTCTGTGTGAATTCTCCCTATGCATCGGAGATGTTCTCAGCATGTCATCCTGTCTACTTCTGACAAAAATTAGTAGGTATTGATCAAAAACATTTCACATGTGTCAGCATAAGGGATTTCTTTAATTTACCAATCCCAGAAAAGAGGTAAGTCCAACCAAGGTGTGAGACTGAGGACTCTAGCCAAGACAGCAAAAGTTTTGCTGTTTAAAGAGCCAAGTTAAACAAGACACAATTAGGAATAACGTGCCCCCACAGCTCCCAGAGGCTGGTTTATGGATCCTGAGGGGCCCAGAATTGGGCCTTGCTGCGTCTTGTTTGCCTTGGCTACATAACACTGCGAACCCATGTGCCTGTTGCTTGGTGTCCAAAGCACAAATCACACTTGCAGTAGGCTCAAGCACAGAGGTTTTTTCCTTTCTCCTCCTCTCTGTCTAAGCGTGTTTGTTCTGAAAAAGTACAATATAATCTTGATGCCATGGTGCTGGCTGTCCTGAGGAACAGGACTCACCAACTTCACTGTGCTGACACAGGCTCCCGTGTCCCACAAACACCTCTTTCCCTCTCAATTTGCCCGTAGTCTTGGGGCTGGTAGTTCTCTTTCTCTCTAGTTAGAAACGGAGAGATTTCCAGATTGATGGCAGATAGGAGGCATTTCAGGAGCTCTTTTAGCTGCCTTCTAATATTTGGCCATGGTCAATACTGCAGATGGAGCAGTACATTACCACCAGTCTGACTGTTCTCTGCTATGGAAATGCAGCTCAGACCTGTTGGGTACTGCAGATCACATTCTCACCTGAGCTCAGGGGAGTTTTAGGGTCAATTACAGCCTTACACAGGGAGTTTTAAGTTAGGCTGTTACTTCTGTGTTTAAACTCTAGAAGCTTTCAGTCCTAATAAGGATACCATCTGTCAAATGTGCTCCTGTAAATGCTGGTTTTCCAAAGCTTGTCTGGGCACTTCAGATTCAGGCTCTCTTTGGGGTTTTGGCTGTAGAAGAGTCTAGTGTTATTTTTTTGTTTGAAACTCTTTCCTTCTGTATGAATGCCGTGGCATACAAAGATGCTTTCCAGCCACTACAGGGAGTAGATGGAGAAGAAGGTTGGCTAGCTCCAGGCACACTGGCCAGGCCAAGCTCAGGCTGGAGGCACAGGTGATGCTTTATTTGTCCACCTGACACAGCTGGGAAACACAGACCAGCTTTCATGCCTGCAAACACTCCTATTGCCTGCTGTGTATCATTAGGCCATATGGCTGCAAGAACACTACATTAAAGAAGAGATACACATCCCTATATAGGTAGTAACATATGACTACAGACGTCAATGTGCATCAATTAATCATGTTGTTTTAGTCCTGGAAAGGACTCAGAGGGGGCTGAGGAGCCCCCTGTCTCAGTAACTGATGGGTTGAATTTGCAGACAGTGTTCAGAGGTCCCCAGACCATCCATTGTTTAAGAGTATATCTAAGCCCATTAACCCTTTTGTGCTCCATTTTCTTGTGTAGCATCTGCACTTTGTCAGCAGTTGTTTGTCTCTGTTTCTGGGCTCATCTGAAGGGATTTTATCTCCCAGAGCCATGTAAGGACCCCATGAGGCTCCAGAGAGGCAGGGTATTTGAGTGGAGATACCAGGGCGAGGGCTGACGCGGTGTTGAAGAGTTGCCTTTGCCCAGCCATCTCCTTCTGTGGCCCTTAAAGTCACCCATAAATTAAAAAAAAGCAATAGCAGGAGGAACTTAATGGCTCCCCAGTGAGGGTGACTGAGAGGGAGGGACATTTTTCAGTTTTTCTATAATTTTTGTGTTTGCTGCTGACCCAAGGGCTGTGTCCTGGGTGCCTGCGCATTTCAGAGATGCAGATGGGGACTCTTGGAGGAATTGTAATCTCACATTAAACTCCTTTGGGGGCAGTTTGGTGTTTCTCACACTTCAGTGCAGAGCAAGGTTTCCCAGAGACTCAAATTTAGGGATGATGCTGAAGTCACCAAAGTGGTTTCCAGTGTCACTTTGCTCATACAAGGCCACCCAGGGCTTCACCCTCCTGGCTGTGGGATGGTGTGATGCCTTGAAGTGGAAGGCACTGAGGTGTGAATGGAGTCGTTATTATCCCAGAGAGGGTGGATGATGGAGGCAGCACAGGTTGAGCTGACTCCTATGGAGGAATGAATTCATTATTCACCACATTGAATAAAAGAAATTGTGAATCTTAATTAAAAGCACAGTCATTTGCTTTTGTGGAGACAAGGTTTTGGGCTGTTTCTTTAGCTGTTTACAGGCTGTATAATATTTTTTAGGATTTTTTTTTTGGGGGGCAGGGCATTACTAGTTAGGCTGTTAAAAAAATTAATTAAAAAACAGAAATTTGAAGGATGACTTGGTGGTTTTGGAGATGAGAACTTGAGCAGACTCTTTGCTGCTGCTTTGCTTGTCTCAGTCCTAAGTGGAGCTTGCTTGCATTGGCTTTGATCATGGATGAGCCTCATGGTATCCTCAGTTTTTCTCTGTGGACCATAAGTTTTCTCTGCTCTCTCTCCAGACCCTCACCAAGATATCCCCATCCTCTTTATGCTCTCTGGTGTGTGTCTGTGTCTCTGCTGACAGCACAGCTCAGATCGCTGCTGGCTGATCCACTCTTCAAACTGTGGGCTTGTCTGGGAGAAGAGGGTGCTCAGCCCCACAATGAGTGTCAGTGGGCGATCCCACTCAGTCTTTCTCAAGAGTCTCAGGGTTTCAACCTTCAGCACCTAGAAAGCTGCTTGGCTTCAATCTTTTTGCCTTATGAAAATAGGGTTTGTGAGCACACATGTAGGAGAAGCAAGGCCTGGGAGATGGCCTGCTTCTAATTTTCCCCCATATTGATTTTCCCATGTCAAGTTCCTTCCTTACCTAAGGGGAAGGAGGGTTTGACTTGTTACATGCAGGTTCTTCTCAATGCTGTAGGATGTGCAAAGGTAGCAGGTTTGCAGAGCTGAGACCAGTGTGGTTTTCATAAGCATCACTCTTCTGTTGTAACACCTCTACATGGCTAAAACTTTCCAGATTCCTTTCCACAGAAGAAGTGGAAGTCTTGCATCACTTAGGGTCTTTGAGAAAGATATTATTGCAAGGAACACTAAAGCTGTTGGGTTGTTATGTGCGAGAAAATTCCACTAACATGGTAAGAATGCTCCTTTTTTTCATGGTTAATATACCAAGCTTTTAAAATATTTGTTAAAACCCCCTCTCTCATTTTCACTGAACAACATATTTTTGCTGCTTTTGTTTCTCCATTGTAAACCTGAAATTTCTTCATGTAAGTGTATATGGAAACAGCACTCCCTTTCACTAAAGCTTACTTTATCTGTAGCAAAAATAATTAGATAGGCTTTTTTTTTTTTTTTCCCCACACCCCATTCTAGTATCATTAACCACAATGAACAAAATGTTGCTGTTGTGTGAAGGCTTCCTGTGGAATGACCTTGCTCCAGACTGGATGTGTTACCACAAAGCAGCACAATGATGTGATCTTATACCAACTGAATGTTTGCTCAGGGTGAGATTTCATGGAAGGCAGGGAAATATCCCCACAACAATAGCATCTGCAATTATTTCCCTACATCCAGTGTCACTGGAAGGTCTCTCCTAGTGAAAGGCTCTGAATGGTTTGTTTTCACTTCTGACACTCAAACTTTCACTTGGAGGTGAAAGGTTGCTTGAACCACATCTTGGTGCAATATCATAATATTCAATTCTGTAGCAGGTTCAGAGAGTGTTTCATAACATTTTTGAAACAGATGTCAAGCTGATCTAAGAGGAAGAATGAGGGCATCTTTAATGTGTCACCATACTTTATCTTAGAACAAATAAACCTTCTAATTCTGCAAAGGGAGGTCGTGGCAAGGAAGGCAACTCAAGCCCTTGTTTAAGCAAGCCGATGACATCAGTGTGCCAGGGAAATCAAAACAGCTGAAGCCAAATCCTGTAGGTGTTACCTGGGCAAAAATCGCAGTGATCCTCACTAAACATTTTGCCTGGTTACCAGTGATAGATCTGCTTCAGGGTTGGGCCTCTGAGCACTTATAAATAAAAAGGATGTGTTGGTTTTGCTTGTCCCGTGTTTGTTTGCCTGTTTCCATGGTGGTTTGGGGGAACAGCAGGCATCTGTCCTGTGTCAGCCTCTCTGCTCTCAGCCTCTCTGTAACTACATAGGTATATCATCATTTGGGATGATGTACCTGTGGAGTTACAATACCCAACTGCACTTTCGCAGCATTGAGGCTTTAATTCACTGGCATTTTTGCCTGGCTGATGCTGTGTCTGATTGTAGAAGAGGACAAAGCAGCAGTGCTCTCTGCTTTCATCTTTTGCTGTTCTTTTTGTTCCGTCCCCTAAGGAAGGAAGGTTTATGCCGCTGTGTTTGCAAATCTGCTGCTATCTGTTGGCAGTCCCCTAAAACAGACTTTGAACCACGAGCTGATTGCAGTAGGGTTTGATGGTGGGAGTGAGGTCCAGAGCTGTTGGGCTCATGGCTCTTTGCTGCAAGCAGGTGATGGGGGAGTGGAAAGATGTGACTCCAGGGAGGAAACAAGGAGGAGAAGGTGTGTTTGTGTGTGTGAGGGTGGGTGTGTGGGTGTGGGTGTGTGTGTGGGTGTGTGTTCATATGAAGCAGAGCTCAGGGGTGCTGAGGCAGCTGTCCAGGCAGCCCCACAGCCAGATGTGCACTCCTTTGGGCATCTCTGCTTGGATTTGAAGGCTCTGATATCTGCTCTTCGTGATGGGCATTGCTGGGCATCTCCAAGGTCCCACCATGTGCCCTGCTGACCCTGCTTTCCCCTGTCCACTCCAGTGCTGAGGGCATCCTCACCCCTGTTCAGCCTGGATGCCTCAGACCCCTCCACTTTCTTCCATCTTCATTCTGGGGGCATTTTCCCCAACCATGCTGTTTTGCCTGTGAGATAGAGCAGCATCCCTTGTTCTGCCTGTTTAAACCCAATCTCTTTCTTTCCTGAGCCCCCAAAATACAACTATTTATTCCATGATTAAAATGATAATACTGCAGGCTGGAATAAGGCAAATGATTTGGGTGTGAAGCTGCAGCAGTCAGGGCTGCTCAAAGCCCTGGACTCAGCCCCTGTAGAGGAAACGTGGGGGCTTTTCACTCCTGAATGTCAGATTAAAGCAATTTATCCTAATCTGATTAGTGGCTAATTCAGTGTCAGTCTGCTGATGGCAGCCTGGTTTAGGGGGCTCAGGAGCTGGTGTTTACTCTTGAGTACAGGGTGCTCATCCCGTCAAGGGGGATGGCTCTGAGAAGCTGATGGCTACTTTGTGTCCTTTTGTGCAGGATAATAATAATAGTAATAGTAATAATAATTTTGATTGTGTTCAAAGCACTTGGGGGCAGAGTCTGGGGCTCCTGGACTGCACATCTTTGAGTTCTTGGCTCTGCTTTGGCTGCAGAAAGGAAACTCAAGGGGTTGTTTCCTTCAGAGGAACTGAGGGGGGGGTTAAGGCTGAGTGAATGACTTGTTTCATTTAGATGTCCCCCCTTTGGAGACATTATATATAAATAAGTTAGTTGCCCTCTGTTTAACCCTTTTTGAGACCTGCCTTTCTTTTTGAAGGGTCCTTGGGGATTTGTCTGGTTTTTCCAGGTTGTTGCTTGTGAGGGGACACTGGACAGATCAAGACAAGGCTGTGACTTTATCTGCTTATCTTGCCCTCTGGAGAGCTGGTTCCTGGCCCCACCACCACAAGTTGCTGTGGCTCCAGTTGACTGTGGAGCTGCTTTTACCCATCATGGGCACTAGGTTGGTCCAGCTTAGCCATCCATGTTTTCTGTGTGACACCAAGTGAGAGTGTGCATAAAACTTGGCTGATCCCTGCCTTTGAACGGCTGGTTTAAACAGCTGCTCTTTGCTTCCTGTTGGAGGTTGAGGGGTGTGGAATTTTCCCCCATCCCAGGCGTTGGGTTACTAATGGTTGGATACTTAAGGACCATTAACTTCTTTTGTAAGAGACAAAGAGCTAGCTGGGCGTGGGGAGGGGAGAGCAGAGGTGGTCATCAGGGAAGGCGCTGACCACTGGCTACGGGAGAGGCAGCAGGGGGAACTACGGGCTCCTCGGGCTCCTCGCTACAACTGCAGAAAGGTTTTTCGGATCTGCGCTGTTTTCTTGTTAGTGAGTGAGTTTTCTTCTGGGAAGGGGACGTTTCCTGGAGGGCGCATCCTCCTGGCTGTTTAGATAGATACTAGTAAAAAAACTGTAATTCCTTTTCCCCGTATCTTTGCTGAAAGCCCTCGATTACAAAGTTATAATATTTCAGAGGGAAGCGGGTTCACACTTGTGGGTTCTAAGAGAGGTTTACACCTTCCTTAGCAGACACCTGTCTTCAAACCAAGACACTTCCCCATTTATTTCCCTGCAGGCTGGTAACACTGAATAGGGCATCAAGAGAGATACCAGGGTGTTCCAGGGCACAAAATGGGATTTTACCTTGTGTAAACGAAGCTCTTTCTCCTCTTGCACTGAATTGTTATAATAGGAAGATTATAACTGCTGAAACTTATTATATATGGGCCAGATTAATTCTTCCTTATATTGCTGAATACCTGGAATTCCTTCTTAGAAGCCAATGGGGTAACAGAAAGGTAAATCACAAATCAGGTCTGCAGTTCTGATATATGATAAATAGTATATTACCTTCTTGATTCTTCAGATATATTTGTACTAACCAGACTTAGACTTCTGTTGTTTTTTTCTTCCCCATAGATCTTTTATTTAAAAACCAAACCAGTGAAGATCTGTAATGTATTGCCATTTTCCCAGCTTTCTTAACAATGTAGTAAATGTTCATTGATTTTTAGAGATGACATCAGATAAGAGAAACAGAAGCAGAAAGAATGTGCCAGGAAGTTTAACACAGTTAATTTGATGACCTTTAGATGTCAGTATAATCAAAGAATAGCACAAAATTCAAGGCAGTTTCAGGAGCATTCCTCCTTGGTAATTTTGGCACTCTGTCCATGAACTAATTTGCTGGACTCTGGCTCCTGGAAACCCTGTTGCTGCTAATTTATATGTGTATTTGATGTGCAGCTCACATGAAGGATGGAGATGTGTGTAGCCTTCATCTGTATGACAGGAGACCTTCTTGAGCATTTCTCTGTGTCAGAAGGTTGCTGAGGATTTTGGCTCTGCTGCCTTCTGGAGCAGCAAAGCTTCTGTTAGACCCTTCCAAGGGGAGGGCAAGGGCAATAGAAACAATTTCACTGGCATTGTGCTCTGTCCAGATACTTGTGCTAACATAGATCTATAAAAATAAAGTTTTTCAGTAAGAATTGTAATAAATCCAGCAATTTTCTCTATCTGTAAACCCATCCCTCTATCAAATGTTTTATAATCCCTTGGTTTGCTAGTTTGGAAGTAAACCAGCAGAGGAACTCACTCCTCACAAATACATTGTGAGAGATGCCAAGTCAGAATTACAATTTAATAGGAAAGATTAAAGTAAAGGCAGTAATACAGAAACACCAGCTTAAACTGATAGAATCAGAACACAACCCGCCACCCTGTTGGTCAGGGTGGTGATGGCAGTCCAGTTAAACGGTGGCTGCAGTCTCCTTGGAGTGATGGATGTGGTGTGGTTGAAGTGGTGATCCTGAAGAACAATCTGGTCGGTCTCTGGAGGTCCAGTAGTGACTCTCGAGCTCTTCTCCTCTGGGAATCCAGTGGAAGTGGTGGTCCAGTGTTCCAAATATCAGCTTATATTCAGGTAGGAATGTTCAGATCCTCCCCTCTGGGCCGGGTATGTCACAATGAGCTGATGTGATCTTACCAGTCACTCCCGAGACCTTGATGGCCCATGAGCAGAGACAGCCCCCAGATGGTGTTATCAGGGCTGGGTCATGCTGAAGATAAAGAACACTGACCCACCTGCTCTTAACAGCTTAGGAAGATGGGAATAGAATACATTTGGTTACACCGTGCATGCAACCTAAGACACTTGGACATTCAAAGTGGTGTTCTAGTTCTTGGGGACATTTTTTTATTTTTTGTCGAAGAGGCTTTTGCTGTAGTGATGCTGACATGATGGGTGTGTTACTCTTATTATCACAGACTTACTTTGAAATGCTGAATTGTGTAAACAAAATTGTGCCTGTCAATATTTTTGTACTTGCCCATCAGGGTTTAGTTTCCTGTGTTGTTTTGGTGACTGTGTTTTCATGGGTTTGAACTCCTAGCCTAGGTAGGTAGTGTTCTTCTCAAGTCCTGGATGGCAACTACTTCTGGGTTATTCATGACCCATATGACCTCTGCCTATGAAGTGTCTCTATTTTCTTTTACTTGTGCCTGTATTTTAAATGCATGTTTCTATCATGCAGAATTTACAAAAACCTAGGCAATGAGCTGGAGACAATTTCCACAATCTACCCTTTCCACTTAGTGTCTGTCCTGTTGTTTTGAAATACTTTTTTAATTGCAGTTTTCCAAGGCAGTGTGTGAAGGGATTGGCAGGACCCCATTAAGGCATATTTGGCCTCTGAATTACTTTCTATTAAAAAAATCCAGCACCCTCAACTTCCACAAAACAAAAGATCAACAGAATGTTTCTATTAAAAGGAAATCAAAATGGAATCAGCTTTTAAATCTATCAAATATATGTTCCTTTATTTGCCTGTCAGACTTTGTATGTGTATGAAGGCCAGACAATGAATTGACTTGAAACATATAATTACCCAAAATGATATTGACATCAGAAATGTAAAAGCACCAGTGAAAAAAGGTGGCCAGAGCTTGAAAATTCTGTCCTGGGCTTCAGCTCAGATTTTGAAAATCTGCTGCTTACATTTGAATCAGAGGATTGGGATACAGGACTTGCATGTGAACCTGGAGTGGGCCATAAACAGTGATGAGATTTTGCTGTTTAATAGTCTCAAGCTGGGCTGTCCAGTGTCTGGTTCATGAACAACATCTGGCCTGCCAGGACAATTCATTGGGCCTGGAGCCCATTCCCAGCCTCTTACTTTCCTGAGGGCCTCTCAAACACAGGTGAGGAGTGGGCTGTATAAATGATTTTAGCTGCCCTCACCCATTTCTTAGCTACCTTTCCTATGGACATCCCTTTTTCCAGCCATGAAGTTGGATCATAGAGTCACAGAATAGTTTGGGTTGGAAGGGACTTAAAGGTCATGCAGTCCAAGCCCTTGCCATGGACAGGGACACCTTCCACTAGACCAGGTTGCTCAGAGCCCTGTCCAACCTGGCCTTGGATGTTTCCAGGGACTGGGCAGCCCCTTTCCTAAACAGTGTTCCACTAGTGTTCTAGTGTTCTAGGCATGAAACATTTCTTTCTTATGTCTAGTCTAAAATGGCTCTTTTTTAGTTTAAAATCATCAGCCCTTTTGTTATCTCAACAGGTTCTGCTAAAAAGTCTGTTCCCATCTTTTTTATGAGTTTCATTTTTATATGGAAAGGCTGCAGTAAAGGTCTTCCCAGAGCCTTCACTTCTCCAGGCTGAACAAACACAACTCTCTCTCTCAGCCTCTCTGTGAAGCAGAGATGCTCCAGCCCTCGGAGCATCTTCGTGGCCTCCTCTGGACCCACTTCAACAGGTTCACATCTTTCCTGTGCTGAGGAACCCACAGCTGGACACAGAATCCAGATGCAGTCTGACCAGAGCAGAGTAGAGGGGCAAGAATTGCCCTCCTCAATCTGCTGGCCCTGCTGTGTAAAATGAGAGGGTTGATAGAGCTGGTAGAAAGGAGAATTACTCCATCCAAAAGGGCACCCAGGAGGTTTGCAGTCAACAGGTAGGTACAGGGTGACTGCTGTGGGTGGGAGAGATAGAGCAAGGGATTGGCCACCAGTGGTTTGAAGCATCATGGCAAAGCTCATAAAAAGTTCAGCTCAAGAAGGTTGATTCAGCAATGCCACAGGGTCTTGGAGGCTGTGAGCCTTACTTTTGTTGTGTGGGTATGCAGTGCAAACACTCCAGATTTGAGCCTTTGCTTGGATTGTAGAGCAGTAGGAGCCACAGTGCTGTCAGAGTTGGAAACTGCAACGTGTAATGTTGAATGGGTGGGGCATGGCAGCTTAGTCAGCACAAACCACCTCTCCTAGCTCAAAAACTGAGGCAGTGACAGATTTAGGGCTCATTAGGTTCCAACATAACTCAGAGGAAGTCTTGCCTGGTGTGAAGGTGTCCACCGAGAGTTTATAAAGCCAACAGTCAAGATCTTCCATTGTGTTGAGCCTGTGTTCTACATTTCTTGGTTCCCCCATCAGAATAGTGGGATCAGTTCTTCCTTATCTCCCAGGGCTATTGATGGCTTTGACATATCAAAGATTATGAGGTGAGCAGAAATTTTAACAGTGTGAAATACCTTTTCCACAGGATCAATGACCCCTTGGTTTTCCCTCTTTTTCTGAGGCTCTGTGAAATGTGTTGATTAATTCTTTGAGCACAGTGACTTCACTGTCTGCCAGGCAGTGTGGATGTTCTCATTTATAACTATAATATCCTTTGTTCAAATTCCTGAGAACATGTTCCAGAAACAGATGTAATTTGCCAGGTAAGCATCTATAAAGACGGGATGGGTGAGAGAATACAGATGGAAGAACAACACTCCTATCTCCCCGAAGAGTCTTTGAGGAAACTTTGTAAGTGTGAAAAAATTTTCTTCTTCCTATTATTTCATCTCTAATTCCAATTTTCAGGCCAAAATGATGACTGACATGGGGCACTGTCATCAGAATATATTGTTATGATCTTGTACTATTTCTAATTGGTCCAAAAGCAGGAAATTCCACACATTTCCCAAGAAAGCCCTCTCCTCTGGGATTCGTAGTCTCTTTTGGCATCCCTGTCAGGTTTGCATCAGTTTTCATTTTAAAGAATTATTATACTTCTCCTTGTTGCTCTACCAAAGAGTCTTCCTGCTGTAAGTCGGTGCACATCTGTCCTGCTAACCATCCCAGCTGGGATCTGTGCAGTGAGAGGGGATTTAGTCATCCAGCTTGGGTTGTGGAATGGGGCAGATTGAGGAGCTGGGATCTGTCCTGTGCCTGACTGTGCCCTGCACTGGTTTGGGTATATTTGCTCCCTGTCTGTGTGTTTTTAGACACATCTCAATTTGTGACAAAAACAGGCAGGTTCCACATGGAAGGTGACTGTGCAAGATGCTGCTCGTCATAGATTGCTGTTTAGAGAGAGGGAAGTAATGGCTCACTGGATTTGACTGAGATTTGTGAATAGTTTTGGGGTTGGGTTTTTGGTGCCTACTGCAGGAAATAGTTCCCATAGTTGGGCGTACTCAACCCATGTCTTTCCTTAGGATTCCTTGGTGCTTGATAAAGATTTAGTTGTGCTACCAACTGTCTCATGAGGTCTTTCAGCACGTATCTTCATGCCTCTTGTGCTTTGGAAAGCTCTGCACTGTGGCTGCGCCTGGGTGATGAAGGTCACTGGGCTCAGAAGTCACTGGTCCGGCTAGTGGAGACACGCCCATGGTCCCACAACAAGGTCAGAAGGTCCATATTAACAAGCTGATTTTAGCACTCAGGCTGAAAGCAGAAGACAAAGGAAGCTCCTGTGGTACCACTTCCTGCACTGGCTTCCTCCTTTTAGTGACTGTGTATACAGATTTACTGGTCTTTGAAGGTGTATTTTTAAGTGTTAACGGGTATTGCAAGTAAGAGTGATCATAGTATTGACATTTGTGCACACATTTTGTCCATGATCCCTGACTGCATCCATTTAAAACTTAAGCATGCTATCTGTAATGCTGTTTTCCGAGGGTCTCTTTGCAGAAGGAGCAGATGATTCAGAGCAAATGGATAACACAGCAATAAATTCCATTGATTCCAGCAACAATAGCACAGGGCCTTTTTGATATACAGTAACCTCCCTTCCCCTTATCAATAGGTTTTCCCAGTCTAAACATCACTGTATTCACTCTCCTATTTAAGGAAAACCAAATGAGTTAAACCATGTGTATCAAAGCAGAGGCTGGAGGTTTAAAGGCTACCACAGACTACTGATGGCAAGATGTCACACACAGAATTCTCTCCAGATGGGACAAATTTCATGTAGGTTCTGGATTGACCAATATATTAGTCTCAACTGGAAAATTTTATAGCCTCATCACCATATATCTGAGCCTGGCAGTCTCAAGAGGAGTTTAAGTGAGTTAAGCCCTCCAACCACTGCTATACAAGATTCTACCTTTCTAAATACCCCACCTGTCTACAAGTTTTGAGTTTTTGTTGCCTTTCCCTGACTATTCTGATGTTGTACTGGTGAACAAAATAGTAACACTTGGATTAGATGCATTGCCACTGTCCAGCTTCCAACTGCTGGACATGTTCCTTGTTGGCCAGCTCAAGTGTCAAGGAAGGCAATAGTGAGTTTTCAGAGATCCCTGTGTTCAGGTAAGGATTAACTTGGGTTTGCCATGATGTGGCACTGGGAGGTCCCCAAAGTGGCAGAGGAGGTAGGACCCATGCACAGGAGGCTGAGTGTGGAGGCCATAAGAACATACCCATTCCATATTCCTGAACTGGGATGAATCTCTCATTACGATGATAATGGAGTAACTTTTGGAATTTTTTCTTTTGTAACCAGGGCATTGAGGAAGACCTGTCTGTAAGATGTTGAGTGTGTTTTTATCTGGAAATGAAGCAGTAATGAACAAATCTGTTCAATGGTCAAAAAGAGAGGTTTCAGTGTCTTTGGGCAGTCATTAAAAGTAAATGTCATCTCTTGCAGTGTCATTAGCCGACATAATGAAAATGTGATTTTTTTTTTTTTCCTCTCCCGCTTCTGGGAATGATTACTCAGTGGGGAAAAATATATAATTCCTTGATAATCTAGAGCTGTTGGAGCTTTCAGTGAAATTTCTGAAGTATTGGCACAATGATGAATGGCCTCTTCTGGAATATAGGAACGGATAAGACGCAAAATAAATCCTTCATGTATTGCAAGGCTTTGCTGTAGTGCTGCTTAACTGAAGGGTATTATGCAAATTTGATGCCTATTTAAATCTTGACGCTCTCATCTGGAGCAGGTGTATCAGCAACTTACTTTTCTGTGGGCCAGCTTCCTTCCAGCTCTGCTGTAGGACTAGGAGTGACATTTTAATGTCAAGCTTCCAAGTGGGAATGCCTCTAGGTGGAGAGGAATACAGCTTGTACTACCTGGCACATGTATCCCTCTCCACCCAGAAGCATTCACTGCCTGAAAACTACTAAATTGAACTTTTCCAAGGACCAAAAATGCAGTAGAAGGTATCCACTCTGCTAGGAGCCATGAAAATCCTGGCAATGGGACTACCAGATGATGTTACCAGATGGTAAATTGTCTATACCTGGTGAACTAACACAATGCTTGTTCTTTAAAAACCACTGGCCTATGGAACTGCACAATGCCCATTGTGTAAGGAGAACTGGAAGTTCACTGGCCCCAGTGTCCTGCCAGCTTGAGTATGTCAGCTGTAACGTGGGGGTCTGTGACCACTAGGGACCACCAGAGAGACCCCCAGGACAGAAGAACACATGCATAAAGAGGGGGGGGAAATACCTTAATGATTTTGGGGAAATGATTATCATATGCATGTTTATTCTGGGACAATCACTGGATATGTATGCAAAGTACAGTATACAAACAGAAACTTGCCCGTACTCAGCATGTACAACTTTCAGAGGAGATATCCCCTCATGTGTCTGGCCAAACTAAAGAATGCTCCTTCCTAATGCTATGTGGGTGTTCAGGAGTTTTTTTATTTTAACCAATTTTGGTAACAGGATGAGCCCAAAGGATGATGTGGGCATTGCAGCAGGAAAATACAAATAACTTGATTGGTTAAACATACTGTAATAGTTTAACATCTTGGATGATAACCTGTTCTTAACGATGATCTAAGCTGCATTTCTGGGATGTTATCCTGATAATGCTGGAGTCCGATCATCTTGATATTTTCTACAGGATACCCTGGGCTCTTTAGACATTTTTAATTGTCTTTAGGTGAATTTCTCGTTGTCATAAGACAAAGTCTGTGTGTGCATCTCTTTCAGTAATGGCATCAGTTGTCTTACTTAGGGCTGATTCTCCTAGCTACCTCTGGCCATTCAAGCAGCTATAAGAATCCTTTCCTATTTGTATGCCTTGTTCTGGAGTTCTTTCCTCTTGTCCTCTGAAAGGACAGAGTACTCCTGCATGAACAGAAGGATTGTTTCCTCCTTTCTATCTTTAGAATGTTTGCTATCCAGTAAGGCAGTAGAGACATTATTGTGTGGCCTGTATGGGCAGTCTCACATTTGGGTCATGAAGACAACCACACTGGTGTGAACAGTCCATTGGATGAAAATTATTCATTCCAGCTCTGGGGTGAGCAGCTTTGAGGAATGAAGTCATGGACTGGCTCACAAAAACTCATGGACTAGTTCACAGACGAGGAAGATTGATGGCTGCTACATACAGTTAATATTTTGACTGATCTAGAGGATCGAGTGAGAAATGGTGATGGGGTTTGTTTTGTGCTGGTTCCACTGATGTTCAGATGGAAGAAAGTTCATTTCATCCAGCCCTCTTCTTACAATATGATCTGTCGGACAGAGCTGACTGAGAACTGTCTATTAAGATTACTTCTCTGTAAGAGATCAGTTGTGTTCAAGCAAAATTTTGCTGAGATATCTTGCTATTGCAAAATATGTGTGTGTGTGTAAAGGGTCAATGTATTTTTGGTAAAAGTTCCTATTTGACAGAAAGGGTTAGAGTTTCTCAAACCCATTTCACTTCCATCAAAGTTTTCCCATGAATCTGTTGTCCCTATGCTTTGTTGAGAACTTTCCACTTAACTAAATGTAAAAATGATGCTTGTTCCTGTCTCACACCCATCTTGTTTTGGGGTGGGTATCCCCTGGCCCTCAACTAGAGGAGTAATTTCCTCTGCAGATGCAATGACAGCCTTCAAGGTGCAGTGAGACTCAACACAGTACTCCTGGGGCCAAATTACCAGCTATTGTTTTGAAGGACAGAGGTCCATGAGAGCACAGCCCCTCTTTTTTCTGCCTTTTTCCTTGAAAAAAATGCATCCAGACAGCAACTGCTGACCTCAGGCGTGTTCAGTGGCTGCTGTTCTTCAATTACACCACATCCTTCCCCACTCAGCGCACTGAAGCCTCGAGGACATCGTGGTGTTTTTCCTTTTGGTGATGTCTCACTGGTGGTGTTACCAGCACGTGCCGCTTGTGGGTCTGGTGGCTGGGTCTATGTCAGGTTCTCCCCCATGTGCTGGGGTGCACACAGGCTGCTGTGGGATTTAGCCTGGCCCTTGGGGCTCTGTCCTGGCTGCTCATGCTTCAAACTGAGTGTTCAAATGGCCATGTAAGATTTCTGCCCTGGGAGTCAGCAGAGATCTTTTTAAGCCAGGAAAATGAGCTCTGGGTTGCCAAGATGACCCAATGTAACCTGCAATCCAGGAATTCAGCTCTCTCAGGCCCAAGGCCTGGTTTGGAGGAGCACAGCTGTGTGACTTTGGCTCTGTTTTCCTGAGAAAATTGTTTCTGAGCTGTGAGAAAGTCCATCAGCTGAAAATATACAAGGTAGGAAAAGGGAAAACAGAGAGTCATTGTTGAGATAATGACTTAAGGATTCAAGAGGGAAACTGTTGACANTGTTCAAATGGCCATGTAAGATTTCTGCCCTGGGAGTCAGCAGAGATCTTTTTAAGCCAGGAAAATGAGCTCTGGGTTGCCAAGATGACCCAATGTAACCTGCAATCCAGGAATTCAGCTCTCTCAGGCCCAAGGCCTGGTTTGGAGGAGCACAGCTGTGTGACTTTGGCTCTGTTTTCCTGAGAAAATTGTTTCTGAGCTGTGAGAAAGTCCATCAGCTGAAAATATACAAGGTAGGAAAAGGGAAAACAGACAGTCATTGTTGAGATAATGACTTAAAGATTCAAGAGGGAAACTGTTGACATGGAAAGTTACAAAAAAAAAAAAGAAAGTTATAAGGAAAAATGTATAATAAGACAGCAGCTATGATGATTTGGAATTAGCCTGTTTTGTTTGAAGAAGGGGAACACGTTTCCACCTTGGCCACCAGGAACTTACTGCATGTGCTAGTACTTATTCTGGTAGGATGTAACTCCTAGGAAACTACAGGGGATA
The DNA here is from genome assembly GCA_013400915.1 of Pardalotus punctatus. Taxonomy (NCBI): domain Eukaryota; kingdom Metazoa; phylum Chordata; class Aves; order Passeriformes; family Pardalotidae; genus Pardalotus; species Pardalotus punctatus. The sequence goes on along the minus strand of VZTX01004351.1, from coordinate 60,069 downwards.
TTGACCAATAAATAGTTATTCTGTACCCATAAATCGTGTGTGTCCCACCTGCAGAGCTCACAGGGGAAAGTGTTAGAGCAGAAGTGACTCAGGAAGACTTACACCAGCCATGTATTAATGTTGTACACATTGGAAAATGTCATTTGCCAAAGAGTCTTCTGGATGTCAAGGATCTCATCAGGTCCTGGGAAGAGAGTTAATGAGAGAATTTCAGGTGTTTTCCACAACGTCTGTCCTTGTTTTCAGCCCACTGTTTTTGGTTTCTGAGGCTCAGAAGGTTCCTAGGGGTGGCTATCAGGAGCATCTTGACACAGAAAGTATTCCTGGAATTTGAAACCCTTCTTAAATTAAGGCAGTGACAATGGATCAAAATGGGAATAATTTGCAACTAAAGACTGTATAGAGAATAGCTTTATACAACACCTTCAGTCAAATGTCAGTCAAGTTTAATTTTGGGGTAGGGTATGTCTCAAAAACAGGTGGCAGTAAGGCATGGTTAGAGTAATGGCCAGGATATGTCATTGATCAGGCAGATAATAGCAGATTACCTGTTTATTAATAACAAATAGTTCTTTAACCCTAATAATTGCTCCTCAGTTCCACATTACTAGCTCTGGTTAGGCTATCAACCATCTCCTGATATTTTTTATTGTAGAATCATAGAAGAGGCTGAGTTGGATGGGACCCATCAGGATCATCCACTCCAGCTCCTGGCCCTGCACAGGACACCCCAACAATCCCACCCTGTGCCTGAGCCATTGTCTCTATGCTCCTAGTGCTCTGACAGCCCTGGGGCTGTGACCACTGTTCCAGTGCTCAGCCACCCTCTGGGTGAAAACCTTTTTCCTGCTATTGAACTTAAAGCTCCCCAAATCAACTTCAGGCCATCCTGTCACTGATCATGAGAGTACCTGTCCCTCCACTGTCCCTTGTGAGGACATAGAACACAACAATGAGGTCTCCCCTCAATCTCTTCTTCTTTAGGCTGAACAAACTTTGATAGCTTAAAGAATATATGGGTGGAGAAAAAGTGGAAATCCTGGACATGGCAATGTTACATGGCTGAGATGTTTTCAGCCTGCAGTCTGGGCATATATTTTTTTTCTCTGCTTAAATCAGAACCCTTGCACTGAAGACCCTCAGACCTGCAGTGATCCCAGCTGTTACCAGCAACAGAACTGCAGGAATGAAGGCTCTGCCAGGCCAGATCCATCACCTTGGGCTGTGAGTGCAGCTGAGTCAACAAATGAAAACAAAAGGAAAATTGACTATAAAGATCTTTAGAAAAAAACAAAACCAAAACCCAGAATTATGCAGGCAGCAAGTGCACTCCATCCCGAGTGTCTATTATTTTTCTGCCAGGGCCTTATGAGCCAATGTGTGAAATCCTGCATCCCCTGAGCAGAAGCCTGCTGGGGCAGATGGCTTAGTGAGGGTGAATAAGGGCCACATGGTTACCATTGGTCTACTTCATAAAAACTCCTGTTTCCAAAGCAGAGTGAGCTCAGCAAGCTAGGAAAGTGTCATAGCAGGGGCTGGAGGAACAGCTGGAGAGCAATAGCAGGGACTTGGGTGTGCACAGCTGGCAGCAGCTGGCACATGGCTGTGCTTGGTTACATCACACTGAAAGGTGGATCTGGCAAGCTCTGGGTGTGCTCCAGACAGCCCCAAGACCTCCTCATCTCCAGCGTCCTAATAAAGACTTTGCTGCATGAGAGCTGCCATTTCTCCTTCTCTGCCTTTCCCTATTAATCACTCCTTTGTAATCTTATGAGGGTTTTAGAGTTAACGTGAAGGGAGAGGAAAGGATTTACCCCCCATCCCCTTCCATCAGAGGAGGAGATGTGGAGGATGATTCAGGAACAAGGGAAGTCAGTAGATTTCTTGGTTCATGTCAATGGGTTTGAATTCCAAAGTGCTTGAGGAGCATAGGGACAACACCTACTGTAATCTGACCAGATCAAAACACAGCTCTGTTCAGTCTGGGCAGTGGCAAATTGGCAATGACTTCAGGAAAGCCATGATTTATATGAGGTATTCAACCACATTTTTTTTGGAAGAGACAGATAAGCTGGGCTATAATTGGCAGCAGCTGGACTTTTTCTCTACAAGTAACATTATCTGTTTGCTGGAGATAGGGAGGTGCTAGAAATTGGCCTGGAGAGTGGGAGGTGCTAGAAATTGGTCTGGAGAGTATGTCTGGCCTTTTTGTCCCTTGATCATGGAATGCTCTTTCTGGTCTTGCCTGTCACTAGATTTCTCACTATAATCAAGTCTTTCTTGAAAACCTCATGCCACAATTGATCATTTTGGACCAGACACACCTGTACAGTTTTGTATCCTGTCTCTGGGACAGGACTGTGCCTCAAGCTTACTGAGAAAAGAGTCTAGGTGGTTTTGATATCTGCCCTAGTATTCTTACGTGATTTTAAAAAATGTTAATAAGTAATATCAAAAACTATATTGATTCTTGCTGAGTCTGTAGCCTGAAGAACTTCCTGTATTAGTCAAGCAGCTTAATTACATGATTCTTTGGATTTCAATTTTACACTTTCTAGTGTGCTGGAATATTGCCTGTAAGAAATGCAGATATTGATATATGGCTTTTCCTTTTAACTGAAGGCATTCTTATTTGGATAACTTCTTCAGCATCTTATTTTCACCCTTGTCCTTCCTCTCTATGTCGTTAATCCATTAGAGGTTCTATTTGTGGCCCTCAGTAGATGTTGAGGAATGAAATCTGGTGCTTTTCTTTGGGCCTAGGCTGTTCCTCACTTGCTTGATGACTGAAAAATCAGTTGGAGCTGTGAAGCCAACCTTTAAAATAGAGTATTTTAGAGACAATGTAGGCAGCACAGTGAAATGATACTGCAAAAGCCTTGTGTGAATAGCACTGATTGCCTCTGGCACTCTGCAGTTGAGATATTATACTTATTGAACTTTTATCTCTAGTTGATATTTGAAGAAAAATTGACCATGAGACTTTACCTCCTTGGGATTTTTAAGAAAACAGGGATTTTTAGATGTTATTGAAGCCTAATTAAAAACCCTAAGGCTTTACTGGTCTGCTAGAAGCTAAGAGGTCAGCTTCATGGCCAGAATTTATTTACCCAAACGGTCTGGGTGATTTCATAGATCATAAAAACACAACTTCAAAAGTCGTGTTTTATTTCACAGTCGTGGTCTCTGCTGTAAGGTAAGGTAAGGTCAGGTTAGGAATCTATTCCTGGGAGAGAGAGGCTGGCCCTGAAAGATCTGCTTTCAGATCTGCAGAAGAATGCCCTGGTGTGCCCTGAACCTTCCCTGTGAGGAAGCAGAAAGCGATGTTGGTGTATGAGACTGCCCTGCTCTCTTTTCCCCACAGGAACAGGATGTCTGCTGCTGCTGCTGCCTCTGGGAACACAAATGCATTTTCAGTGCCTTCTGTTCATCCAGGCTGCAGGTACCTGGGACTTTTGCCAGGAGTGATGGGAAGGTTGCACAGGTATTTTCAGTGTTGGAAAGCTCCAGAGATTAGTGTCTTTCTTCTCTAAAATTGAGCTATAATGCTCATCATTGTGCCCATCTGATAATCTGCAGATGACTCTGCAGTGCCCCTCTGGTCTTTTTCAGCCCCAGGCTATCCCTTGCTCTATTAACAAATACTAATTAAAAAAGAAAAACTAAACATATGGACCAGACTTGCTGGAGATGTTTCTGGAAGTGTTTTTTTGGCTGTGTCTAAAGGGGAACTGCAGTGATCAGAAATACACTTATCACAAAAATTTGACAGATGTGGGTAACAGGGTGCCCAAATTAACATCACGCGAGCGATGAGATGTGAATGATGTCAGAAGTTATTCCAGGGCTAAACTTATTGCAGTGCAGGAAGCTAGAATAGCCAAACAGAGAATGCATTGGGGAAGGATCTTTGGGCACTCTGAAGCTCAGATGGGAGCCAGGTTTTGATACAGGAAAAAAGCTCATCCAGTGAGAGACCAGAGGTTCTGCTGCTGCTGTTTCAACAGACCTCACTGTCCAGGCTCGGAGCTGACTTACAAATGCTCTCCTTTCCATTGTGGAACTGCCTGTGCCAACCAGATTCTTCTCTTGCTCATTTCTAAGGGATAAAGAAACTTGGAATAGGGATAGAAATCTCCAGTTCTACTAGCTACATAGATAAACTACAATCTACAGGAAAAGAATGTCCTTCATAAACCTGGGTGATCATATCCACCTTTTTCTTCATTGTGTGAATGCTGTCAAAAGCTTTCATACTCTAATTTAAACTCCAAACCTTTACATTTATCAATGGACACACAGTGGCACAATACTCTTAATGTAGGGGTCTTGATCCTAAAAATACCATGGCAAAGGCTTTTCAAGGTTCACTCTTACTCACTGCTAGACTGGCTGGGTCTTGTCTGAGCAAGCTGCCAATGGCAGGGGTGAAGATGGTCTTTAAAAAGGAGTAATTGTTCCAATCTGCCCTAAGCAGAAGAAGTGGAAGGTGATGACTAATTAATTTAGCACTTGGACTGGCTGCTGTCCCGTGAAAATAACAACTGCAATGAATCCCTACAGAATTGTCTTTGGCCAGGAAATGAGAAGAGATTGAATGAGGTAAACGAGAAGGAAAATCACACTAAGGAAGAAAAAGCATTGAAAGAAAGGGACAGACCAGACATGGCTGTAGCTTTTTGCCGTTCAGAGCCCTCTGGTCATGTTTTCTGATGTCTCGCTCAGCAGTGGCCTATCAAAGCCAGGTCTGAGCTCTGTCCAGCTGTTCTTCACCAGCATGTGGTGTCCTAGGCAGAATGAGATGCAGTAGTGGACACAGTGTTGTTGATTATAGATCTGTTATGCTAATCTTTGTTCTGAAGTTTAAAAAGTCATAGAAATCTTAGTATTTGGGCAATTCTGACCTGCTGCATAACTGGTTATAAAAAACCAAAACAATAAAGTAGCAGTGTGAAGGGTTGAACACCACATAATCTTTTCTGAAATGAGGGAACAACACCTGGACACGGTGGTGAAGCTGCAGGTAAAGCCCAGACTTACACAGTGGTATAATGGTATTCCTTGGTTTGTTCTTCAGTCCTAATAATTTCCAGTTATGATTTTTCTTAAATTGCTGCTGACCAATGTGTTGATGTTCCACAAATCCATCTCTCACAACCCAAGGCATTGCTCCTGTGCGACTATGGCCAACTTAGAGCCCATCATTTCACACAGGAAGTTTAGACAGTATTTTTTCCCAGGTGAATCCTGCATTTATGTGCATTGAATTTCATCTGCTATTTAATTACCTGACAGTGTATCCTAAAATTGTTTTTGAGTTCATTATGATATTCTCAAAATTAGTATTGTCAGCAAACTTTCCCACCTCACTGCTCATGCCCTTTTCCAGATCATTTATGAACATGCATTTTTAATGGCACAGATCTCTCTAGGGCTCCATGTCAACCTTGGTCCTTGCAAGATCTCATCGACCTGACCATCCCCAGTTTCCTGCCTTTTAAACAGGGTTTATCCTTGCAGGAACTTTTCTTCTTGTCCTCTGGTGTTTGCTTAACTTCCTAAATGGCTCAAGTCAACATCTTCTGAAATAGATTGAAAAAATCTGGTTAAGGCTGAAAATTGTATCTTGCCTAAAGACAAACAAACAAGGCACATAAAGACAAACCAAAACAAAATGTTCTCCCAGTTTTAGGCACCTAGTGAAGTTTCCCCTCTCCTTCCTGTCTTTCAACATCTGAGTATCCTTGAGGTTAACTTTTCATCTGATTTTGCCTGGGAATCTCAGACTCTTTGGTGAGGAGAAAATTGTTTCCTGATTGTTTTTCTAGTGGTAAATAAATATGTTTAAATTGAGCTGTGCTTCCTTTCTCCCCCTTCCTTTCTCATTTCTCATGTGGCTTATACTTCATGTTTAATATGGTCACACTGGATAAAACTGATTTTTTTTTTTAATAACTGCACATTCAGAATTGTATTGGGATAATTATAATAGTTTAAGGGCTTACACTGGTAAAATTTGTTTTTTCTGTGAGGAAATAGAGGTAAAAGAAGATGGAAAACACCTCAAAATAAACATCTATAACTGTATTCACCTCAGGAGATTTATCAGCTTGCAATTAAGTTAATGTGGTACCACCTCCGAATGAAGGACAAATGATTAAAGACCCTTTTGGGCTTGCCTGTGTTTGGGAGGGTAAACTGTGCCATGTTGTGGATGCTGTAGAAATGTCCCCAGACCTCAATTACAACCTGCAGGTCCTGTCTGCCTCCTAAAACCTCTGGACCCGAAAACTGCATGGGGTGTGTGACTATTTTCTCAAAAATTGTCCAAAAAGTGTTCTCTGGAGCTCTGCTGAATTATCTATGCCAAGTTTCAGCAAGAGGGGAAAATTTTATTGCTATTATAAACCTTGAAAATATGTTTTTTTATAAAGCAAGTGCCAGTATAGCCTTCAGTACAGCTGTGGTAACAACCCGACCTGATTTCCACGGCACGTCTAAATGAAACTCCTAAACAGTGCAAAGAAAACAACGGCGAATTTACAGTGTAAAACCAGCCTGGTAATTGTATTAACAGTCCCTTCTAAGCAGAATCAGGCTCCCAGCTGTAGCTGAAATCCATAAAAAGCACACCATTAATTTTATGAAGAGAAATAGCCATTTGAGTCCTCTGGAGTCTGTAAAGATAAGGTGATGGACTTTTCTCACAGCTGCAAGGGCTACATCTGGAAACCAGGTCTGTACCATGCCGTGGATCTGTAGGAAACTCATCAAAACCTCATCCTGCTGGAGAAAAGTCACCATGGTGGGATCCTTTGGATGGGGATTTTTCCACCTTTGCCTGTGCCTCCAGCAAGCCATGCCTGGTGTGTTTGCTATTGGCCTTGTGCTCCCAAAAGAACATTTTGCTTCCAAAAGAAGGACACCTCCCTGCTGTCTTGAGTAACAATAGAGAAGCCCAGGATGAAAATCCCAAAAGTATTTGCTGAATTTGAATTTCCTGCTCTTGATTTTCATATTTTTTAGTCCGCTAACTGTCTGGATTTCCTAAACACTGCTAATTTGCAGTTAAATTTGCCATTTATATGTTCCCAGATGATTTGTTAGGCCTTATTGGGCAGCAAAGAGGTTTTTTCTTTTTTCTTGGAGATGGCTTTTCACACCATCAAGGCCACTTTCTCCACTTATTGACAGCTTTATGAACACTGTTGGAAAAGCATCAGCTTCCTTCGTTTCATGGCACTCTGGCTTTCCATCGAGTGAAAAGGCAGTTTCTTAATTAGGATCTGAGAGCCTTTGCTTTGCTCCAGCATTCCCCAGGTACAAAGCAATACACCGACCTTTCTCTAGTTAATCACTTTTCCAGACTTCAGCCCACTGAAATTAGGTGAGCTTTGCTGTCAAACGTTTCCCTGGCTTGAGGCCATCTGAAGAATCTGACACATCTGCATTTGGCATGTGTCTGTGCTCTGGCTGTGCTTGCCAATTAACCAGGAGTGCAAAAATCAAATAAAATAAGAAAATAAACTCAATCTCTCCCTGCTTATAAAATACCCTGTTTTCAAGCTATTTCTGCACACACAAAAATGGAAAACCCTTCACTTATTCTTTCTTTCTCCTTACCCAGGTTTTTAATATTACTTTGTACTGGAGCAGCTCACATTTGCACCAGTGCCTCTGGCTTCCTTTCAAATCTGTTTATGAGAGTTTTAAAGTTTTATATTTGTGGTTAGATTTGAACTCCTCATCATCATTGCAGTCCTACAAAACCATTTTCCTCCTCTTCTAAAGGGAGGTTCACGGCTTTATTTTGCTCAGCTGAATGGCAGGAGTGTTGCGGTGACGCCACAGGTTTGGTGGCAGCTCCATGTGTTTTATTTTGCTGGAGCAATTTCTCTGTGCTTGGAGCTGCTGGGGTTGGAGGAGCTGGGGACAGTGAGGTAGTGGCACCTCCTTCATCTCTGCAAGTCCCTGTGTGGGAGCCTGAGGCAGAGCAGGGTGAGAAGACAGGGTCAGAATCCATCAGACTTCCTTAAGAAAGTGTCTGTGCCCTAAACCAGAGGGTGTTTGTAAGGCTGGGGACTTGTCATGGGCTGCAGCTGTGCTGGCCACAGTGTTTATTTTTCCTGGCTGTATGTCCGTCCTCTGCTCCAGTCCACCAGCAAAGCTGCTCCAGTAATTGCTCCCTGACCTGTCCCGGGTGAAGCTGGTCCGACCAGGGAAAAATTCTGTTTGTACTGGTGGTGCTGTTGAAATCAGGGAGGGGAGAGTGGCTCCTGAGCAGCTGGAGGTGGTATTTTGTGAGGAGGAGAGAGTGCAGCAGGAGGAGGGTGTGAGATGGGAACTCTCTGGAACCAGGCTGAATGGTTCTTCCTGCTGCCTCCATGGAGGGCGAGTTGCACTGTTATGGTTTGCTTTTCTGTTATTCGTGGGATTTGTGGAAGCAGGTAGAGAGGTCAGGCAGACAGGCTCCAAGATGGCAAAGAGAGAACTTTATTTACAAGAAGTTCTTTTTATACACAGTAATAAACAATTGTCTATTGGCCAAAGACAATCCACCCCTAAAGACCTATTGGTTATGGCTTGTACACCTCTAACACTAAACACAGAGATTAAGAAAGTACAGTTTATCTGTATTCTCCATGAGAGAGAAAGAAAATCCTAAAACACTGCAACTACACACTGTGTTCTTTGTCTTACAGCCTCCATGGGCTGGAATTCCCAGTGGATCCATACCCTTGTCTCAGAGCATCCATGTGCTTCAGAGAATGGTGAACAGGGAGGAGCTGGGGTAGAGATGCCCTTTGTGCAGAGGTGTTGCATTAAGTGTAGAAAAATGTTGATTTTAGATACTTTCAAAATTGTGGTTTTGCAAATTTTTATCACTGTGAATATCACTAGTTCACCTGGACCCTGCAAAAGACCTACCACAGTGATGGGCAAAGGATGAGCATCTGCAGAGCTCATTTTGCCCTCAGGCCATGGAGCAGGAGTCAAGTGGCAGCAGGCTGTGAGTACAAGCTGGAGCTGGGCCACCCCTGTCTAACTCATCATGTCAGTGATTTGAATTCCTAACCACATAATCATCTCTACCCATGTAATTCAGAGAAGAGCTGGTCAGGAATGTCTGGAAAATATAAGTCTTGAAATCCAGTTTTTGAAATAGCTCTTAATGAGAAAGGGATCATTTCAAGGGATAATTAGACTTCTATGGCATTACAGAATTAAATATTCCCAGCTTCAGCAATGACTTTTCATATAAATGCTGTGTTGCTTTGGCATTATCAGTAATTTGTAATAAAACAAAATCCGGGTTAATATTTCTCCTTATTAAAAATTCAGAAAAAAAAGAAAGAGGAGAAACAAACTATTTTGCTGTTATTTGAAAAAAGAGATTGACATCTGCTCAATTCAGTTGATGTTGGCTTGTGCAGCTTCACAGAGCTTTTGGGCTTTTGTGTGTGTGCTTTCAGTTTTAAGACGGAAAGAAGAAAGTACTTTGTATTGAAGTGTCAGGAGCTGGGAGATATCCTGTCCAACTGTCATCTTTCTTTTCCTTGTGGTTCCCTTCCCTAGTGCCCTACAAGAGGAGAGATACTTCTTTCTGAGCTGGACTAATTACTGGGAAGAAGAGTAGAGGCAAACTGGGATAAAGGAGAGAAAGGTCCCAGAACAAGAAGAGAAAGAAGAGAGAACTAGTTTGATTTGAGATTTGCACTAGTTCATTGAAATTAATTAGAGATATTGGGCCATAAAATCTTTATCCATTTCCCTGAAGTTAACTTACTACTGTCCTCCTATTCCTAATGAAGAGGGACAAGAGAGCTGTTTTTACCACTGGGGACAGGTTGTGAATGCAATGCAACAAATCCAGCCTGTGCTCTGCGTGCAGCAGCATGAGAATGATACGTGTCAGTAATGCCAGCAAGTCTTTAATGGCATTAAATGTGTTTGTTTAGGGATTAGAGCAAAAATCCCCTCATCTTCCAACAGGGAGGGGAAAGCTCTTTTATTTTTTTTTCATCTAGAGGCTGCTTTGTGCCTGCTCAGCTGGAGTGAAGTCAATAAGCCACAGTCGGTGGCAACTCAACTCCAACCTCTACAGGGAAAACCACGCTGCTGCTTTATCCTTGTTTGAAATCAGGAGTGTGGAAAACTGCACCAGCTTGTCTCTGCCCTGACCCCTGTCATCAGCTGTCACCCCTCCTTCCAAACTGCTGTGATTTCTCTTTTCTCAGCCTCTGGCTGCTTGTTGTTTTCTTTGCTGCTAAACAAATTGCCTTTGGTTTCTCTTAGCTGGGCTGGCGATGATGTGGAAACACCCTCATGGAGCGTTCCCTCCAGAAGTGGTCTTGTTTGAGGGGCTTAACATGGGTGTTAGCTGGAGGGGAATTACCTTTCACTGCAAGTAACTCTGAGGGACCAGCTTTGCTGAAAATCCCACCTCAGACAAAGGATCAAAGGAAATCATGGCTTCCAAACGCAGCTGAAAAATACCTGTCTGCAGTGTAGTGCTCTGCTCCTCCCTTAAAGCAAGAGGAATACAGGAAGTCTTTCCTTACATTGTTAGCAACAGAGATCAACTTATGGGATAGAGGTCACTGATTTGACAGGAAAATCAGACTTTTATTTTTCTATCCTCTAATAAGGCAGTGTTGTCCAGAGAAGAGAGGATTCTTGGGTGGGAGATGGGGTATGGAATCCTCCTCTCTGGCTCTTCTGTGGTTTTGCTGCAGGACTGATAGAGGATGCAGGTTTTAACCAGGGCACCTGGTGCTGGTCCCTTGCTGGGCTGTGTCACTCCAGCAGCACCAAGGCAGCTCTGGGAGTGATGGGCTGCTCAAGAAATGTCTCATTTCTGTAAGAACATTATTAGCAGATCTTAAGATGATCAGTTTTGTCAACAGAGCTGACACTTCCTTTCTCAAATGAGAGACCCTTAGAGCCCATTGGGGTTGTGATGATTGAGCTGAAAGCATTTACATTATTTTCTTTTAAAGGAAAATTTTAAAATCGCTTCCAGATTTTTGGTGTTCTGTCAAAAAAATTACTCTTTTGACAACAATATCAGTTTCTCTTTTGTTAGTAACAAACTCTGTTTTGTTAATAACGAGCTGCTCACGCTCCATCCCTCATCCTGCTGTGATTGCACAGTCCTGGGATGCCTCTACTCACATCAGTTTCTCTGCAATTTTCACCAGTTATATTTCTTATCAGCTCTAGATCATGCCTTAGGAGGTTTAACTGAGGATTTGAGTATGTTTTGGGACCTGCCCGTGTCACTGTTTGATGGAAACTGGGATCAGCACTTTGTAGTAATAACCCTGCTATTGATTTGCCACTACAACTACAGAGCTGGGAGCTGCTTTGATATATCTGACTGGAGACAGCAGCAGCCTTGCCTTTGTGTCCTGACAGGAGCACTGACAGGCAAGTTGGGAAATCTCATCCCATTTACACTGGAGCTTCTGGTTCGGTGGCTTGAGTTCCAGCTGTTTGACTGGGCATGAGCTGTCTCTACCCATCAGTACTGGGCAGAAATCAGATGGACTGATTTTCTGGATTATTTTGATATCATTCTGCCTCTGGGAGGAGAGGAAGAGTGAGGGTGGAAATACACCCTCCTGGGTATGGGGGATGCTCCAGCCAGCCCTGGGGCAAGAAGCACGGCTCTGTTTGCCCCAGTGCAGACCTTGGGGCTGTCCAAGTCTCTTCCCCTTGTGTTGGTCCACATGTGCCCTCTGAACCAAAGTCCAAATGCTTCCAGCTCTCTGGAAGTGCTAATCAACTTGAAATCTTCAGCATCCAGAACCATTTTAGTACCAACAAAAGGAATAAAACAAGGGATTTGTGACTTGGTAGTGATAGGTAAACCCTAGCAGAATATCCCGGGCCAAACGGGAATTGATTGCCCGCAGTTTCCAAACACAACACCTAATTCCATTGTTACAATTCTGCCTCTGCAGTAATTTTTGCAAGCAGAAAAAAGAGACCTCTCATTTTACTCTGAGCAAAATATTACCACAAAGGGGCTTTTCTGCTGTGTTTTGTTTTGCCAATGCCATTAATCAATGTGTAAACACCTGCTGGCATAGATTTTCCAGTTTACTGAGGTTGGAGTTCACATTGCTAACACGCCTCCCAGTATGAAGTGCTCCTTTCGGTAACCTTGTGCATCCACTAATTAGAGGGTCACTTGCAGGTCAGAGGTGTGCTTAGGCTCTGCTTCTTGGCTGGCTGTTTTATTATTGCAACTGTAAATGCCACATCTGAGAATGTTGAAGAGTGTGTTTGGAAGGCTGGCTGTATAATTAGGGTACATTTTCCCAAGGCAGAGTGTGCCAGCTGACATTCAAGTGGCAATAAAAAGTGGCATGTTGGGGTTTTTTTCTCCTTCCTTTGCAACACATTAGCTGTCAATGAAAAAATATTGAATTGTTGCTGATTTTATCTAGTCTGAGGTATTTGCTACAGGACCAACAGCTCAGCAGATCATCCATTCATCCATCCATCCATCCATCCATCCATCCATCCTGTAGAATAACAGAATGGTTTGGGTTGGAAAGGACCTTAAAGACTTTCTCATTCCACCTACCTGCCATGGGCAGGGACACCTTCCACTAGAGCAGGTTGCTCCAAGCCCCATCCAACCTGGCCTTGGACTATTCCAGGGATGGGGCATCCACAGCTTCTCTGGGCACCCTGTGCCAGGGCCTCGTCACCCTCACAGGGAAGAATTTCTTCCTCTCTTTTCATTTAAAACCATGTCCTATTTAAAACCTTGTCCTATCACTATCTGCCCATGTGAAAAAATACTCTTCATTTTTATGAACTCCCATCCAGACCTCCATTTGTCTACAACTGCTCAGCATGTGGGGCTGAGCAGCCGCTTCCACCATTGTTTATGGCATGAGCCAAACCCTCCTTCAGGAAAACACATTCAGGAGTTTAGTGAAAAATGAAGCGTTCTTAAAAACATGATTTATCTGTCTTCCATTGGCTCTCAGTTCTCTGGTCATTTGTTGTCTCCATTTTCAAGCTCCTTCCTCGTTCAGCCCACTGCAGAAAGTTCTTTGGGGGTGTTTTCTGCTTGGCTGGAAGCTCAGGGTAGCATTACTTCTACCATTGGGTGACTCCTGGTAGTGGGGCTTTGAGTCAGTCATTAAACATCTTGAGTGCCCTGTCTTTGCTTTGACATAGCATTAAGAACATTAAACTGCTTGGGAACAATCAGATGGTAAATAAGTTTGTTCAGTAATAATGCACAAACTGCTCTGTTTACATCCAGGTGTTCCTGCTTTGTCAGACTTTCCTTCTGCAATGTAGGATTGAGAGGTCATCTGATAATTGTCAAAGCTGTTAGAACATATATTACCTGCTGCTTCTCCACCTTCAATATGTGTGACCAAATCAGGAGAATTACTCAGAATTAGCAGCTGAATAGCATTTTTTGTCTCCATTAGTTATCAGAAAGTGAGTATACATCAGAAATATCCTTACTGACATTTTATTTTGCCTTTCAGTAGTGGAAGTGACTGCAAAAATTATATGACAATAGAGAATTCAGCTCTTTGTGTTTCATCTGAAGCCTCAATGCCTGCAAAAATCTCTCTAAAACCAGGGAAGAGAGACGAGAGGGAGTTCAGAATTTTGGGAGGAGGAATGCAAACAATGCAGAAAGGAGGTTAAAATATGAGCATATGAGACACTCAGGGAGTCTCTGAGGTAGCTCAGGAAGGCTATGGATCTGGTTTAGTTTGTGAAATTAATTGGAAAAGGAAAGAAATCTATATTCTGTTATTCTGTGCTATTCCTGCATTGTTCTGGGCTTAACAAAATATAGTTTGAAAAAAGAGATAAAAACAAAACAAAACAAAAAAAAAAAACCAATCAACCCAACAAAACCAGAAAACCAACCAAACCTCTCAATTGCAGTTGGTTTTAGGCCTTGGCCAAGAGCTTTGGAAACTGCCCTAGTCCCTTTGGGCTGTGTGTGCTCCAAGGCAGAGCATTGCCCTGTGCCTGCAGGAGGGATGCTCCTTCCAGAATGGCAGTACAGGAATTACTGTGCTGGAAGCTTGGGACAAAGGAGTGATTCAACAGGACAGGAAGAAAAGGCAGCTCACAGTGTGGAGACACTTGTCCCATCTCTCCTGTCTATAGTTGATAGGTCGAGGACCAGAACAGGCTGTTTCCATGTCAGGCAGGAAGTGCATGAAATCCCATGAGCAAATCTGTGCTTTATAATGATTTCCAGATGACATCTTAGACCGAATGCGTTGTGATTGTCTGGATACGCTTTCACACATTGGGAACTTCTACAGAAAATCAGAGGATCTCCTTTAAAGTCATACCTTGGCCTGAACCAAGGGCCTTGGATGTAAAGATCCATGTGGCAGGTTTGGCTTTCCCTCCACCAAGGGATATTCATGCTCAACCTGTGGAAAATTTGCTTAGTTGATTGCATGGAATTTATATTTTTCACAAACAAACTAAATCCAAACTGCATGTCAGGAAAAACTAATCCACAAACACCAGAGGTTTATGTCCAAAAAGGAGACAGAGGAGTCCTGTAACTTTATTCATGTATAAAGGGAGAGGTCATGGGCATTTCCCATGGGGTCTCTCAAATTTCTAGAGGACGCAGCCTCTTTTTATCCCAATTTCCCATCCGCAGGTTCCCTCTCTCTTTTCCCCATTGGCTGAGGTACTTGAGAGGTACAGACATCCCAGAATGCCCAATGCAGACACTCGTAGTATACATCCCCCCTAATGCAAACACCCTTAATATACATCCCCACTTTCTTCTTTTTCTTATGTCTCTTTTCCTGTATTTTATTACCACAGTCTTGGGCAAGTCAGTCAGTGGAATTCCTATGGAAATCCTTCCCATTGTTTCTTCTATCTCAGTATCAGTCTTATCTTACCAGCAGACTTAGGTCTTGTCTTTCCAGCCATTTGTTTGTAAAGACAAATTTATTTGTTTTTTTATTATTCCTTTCACAGCAGAATCTACTTGGATTTCCAAAAATCTTTACTTAAATGCTCTCATCAAAGGTTCTTAACACTAAGTTAGGGTGGGAGATGAAGCCATGTCCTTCCATGGGCTTAATCTGGCTAAAGAATAAATGGTCAGTTTTCTTGCTGGAGAATGGTCACTAATTGTGTTCCCTGTGACTAAAATGTAGGGTGAAGTGACAGATTTTGCAGATTATAAAGGTATTTAGGATGGTTACAACTTCAGCTGCAGGTGGGAATGATAAGGCAGGAGGGGGGCTGTTTCTACTCTCCTCTATAAATGCTGAAGTTTGCAGTCCAGCTCTATCCTGTTTACCCAGCAGCAGGCAGGGCTGAGCGATGACTTGAACTTGTGTGTCTGGCTGTGTGTCCACCCTCACTGCACCTCAGCTCATCTCCATGTGGTAGTGCAGCACGCTGGTCTTGTGCTCCGAGAATTTTCCCACTGGAAATATTCTGGAAAGGAAGACAGAAACCAACAGTGTAAAATGATCAAGGAAGAAGGGCTAAGAGGGTTCTTTGTGCCATGTTAAACCAGCTTTACAGGCAGGTAGAACTCTTAATGTGGGGAGGGAAGGTGGCACGCCTGCAGTGGGGTTAAATTCTGCCTGTTTGCCATCCCTGCAGCTGCTATGCCACGAGATAAAAACTGCAAAAGGCCAAATGCAGATCTCAGAGTCCTAATGTGTCAATTATCTTTCTGACAATTACAGATGGATTTAATTAGCTTGCTAAACAGTGCTTATTACAGCATCTCACCTGCTGGAGGGATTTCCAGTAAGAAATGTGAGATGGGAAATGCTGACAAATCTCAAACTCCCAGGGACTCTCAGAGATTCATGCAGATAAGGTGCAATAAGGGCAGCCTCGAGCATTCCTCCTCGGCTCTGTGCAACTGAATCTCCTTGGAGAAAGGATGGGCACCTGGGTGGATTGGTGGATGTGCCTGTGGATGAATGCCTGATAACCTTTCTGGTGCTGCAGAGAGAGGAGGAAAAGGCAGAGCAGGAGATTATCCTGGGGCAACCCAATGATGCTTGCCTTCTCTGAAGGGCTTTGACATGGTATTTTCCTAGCTCCTTATAAATTTCAGTTTCTCTATAAATTGTAATTTGAGCTTGAAGGTGACAGGGTAATCCCCTCAAGGAGTGTATTTGAGGGAATGCTGCACCAGATGGTGGAAATGCCCAGGATGGATTTGTTCTTAGTGGTTTTTCTCCCCTGCCACTTCTCTGCAGTGTCTCCCTGGCAGTATTTACTACTTTCTTCATCTTTGACCTTGAACTCTCCAGGAACTCATTAAACAGGAGTGGTGAAAGAAAGGAAGAGGGGGTAATGATCAGAGAGGGTTTTTATGATGGTTCCTGTGGTGCACATTTGACATCTACCCTCGTCCTACTAAGATCAATCTGTAAGCTTAGTGACTTCTAGGAATGACCCCACAGCCTCAGAGACCGATTCTGTAGCTCGTGTGCCCTCCTGCCACACATGCCATCTACTACATCTCCCATCTCCTACAGAATCACTCCCTGGGTCCCCAGACAGTTCAAGGACTAAACAGAAAGGTGCAGTCAGCTGCCAGCATGGTTGGGTGTTGCTGGAACACGCTGGGGACTCTTTCCAGACTTGGATGTGTGGTCTCCACGTACCTCTCCTGCTGATTTTCCAGCCACCTCTGGGAAAGACAGCTCTCCCAGGTGGCTGCTTAGCTCAAGAAGCTGTTTGCTGAGAGAAGCAGCTGTATGATGGAGAGAGAAAAAAACAGGCTGCTGCTGTGATGGAAAAGATGCCTTGAAGGCATCTTTATTCATTTCACAGTGCTGCTGATGCCAGCTGGGAATTACAGGGCTAACTGGGACTTGCTTTCTGCAACACTCCTGGTACACAGAGGAGATGTTGGCTCCTCCCCTGGGGTTTGTTCTCTTTTCTGATGAAGTTTTTCTGCTCTCCACACTTGGGTGTTAACTGCAGATCAGCTCTGGGTATACTTTGGTTGTGGTGTGGAACACATGCTCTAAATCACCTCTCCAGCTTTCCATGTCCAGTGTGTATCTGAGATCGGGGCACAAGCCAGAGATGTCCCTGGATCCTTCAGAGAATCCTTGTTGGCAGGCCATGCTCCAGAATTTCTCCCTCCCTCCCAAAGCATTCAAGACAAGAAGTATCAGGGTAGCCTGCTGAAACTTTTAGTTATAAAAACCTGAAGTCTTTGCTGAATTAGAGTCTCAGGGGCAAGTAAACATAATTCTGTCCCAGTCAGGTGTGTGTGAATGGCTTTGGAGATGCTGGTTTGTATCTGTATACCAAGGAAAATTCCCATATAGACAACAAACTGGCGCACTGAACTGAACTGCAGGTAATGTGTAAGTTAAAGAAATAAAAATTCAAGAAAAGCATGTAACTCTATAACCAAGTCAGCACTCCTTTAATTCAGAACCAGCCCAGAGCAGACCCCATGGGTTGGTGGTAAAGGCAAACAGCTTTAAAGATCTGGTTCTGGTTTGATATGTGGCTGTGAACTCCTGTATATCAGACCCCATCACATCTCCATGGGGTATCTCTGCCATCAGGGGATCAGGTGTCTCCGTATTAATTGTCTGGAAAATCAAACTAGAAGCTGTCTTTGATGCCTAAAAGATGTGAGAACTTGAGTAGCAGCTGGATGGGGTTGGGGCAAAAGATTTCCCCAAGTATCCAGCTCAGAAGGGCATGATAACAAAAACCTAGTAAAAACTTTAAACTACATTAAAACTCTGCATACATAAAAAAGTAAAGTATTCACTGCAGCTGATCTTTCCTGCCGTGGAACTTTTCCTTGAATTGAACTAGCATCACCAAACACAAAGTAAGAGTTGAGCCTTTAGCAGGTGAATACAGACTCAAGTGGCCATGGCTGTAAAAGCTGGAGCTCAGAGCTTTATGTTTTTTATATGTTTTTTGGGCATGCACAGAGAAGCCTTAGAAGGAGCTCAGAGGTGAAGATCTGCAACAAGGGGGGCTCAGGGTGTAAGACTGTCCCAAGTGCACAGGTGCTTGTGGGGATGTTTGGGTGAGCTGGGACATGGCTGGTGTTTGGTTGTGTCAGCCTTCTTGTGTTTAAGAGCTGAGAGACTGACAGTCAGCAGAATGAAAAAAAAAAAAAAAAAAAAAACCAAAAAAACAACTTGATGGAATTGCATTAGAGCTTTGGAATGTAGATGATCCTTGTGTCTAACTCTATAGGATTAAATACCTGGTTACATGGTATAAATGTATAATTGCAGCGTTGGTACCAGCGTAGACTTCATTATTGCAAATCACATCTCATTGGTCTTAAAACTGTGACCTTAGTGCAAGGAGAGCTGGTAGGGAATTGTCAGCCATCTGGGTTTTGCTTTCCCTGTATGATAATTTTCTTGAGGGAAAGATGACTTAGCAGGCAGTCAGAACGGGAGGGAAGAGGGGATTGTAGCCCTCACATGGCGTGGTTGCGGTCCTTGTGAAGGTCACACGGATCCATCCTGTTTTCGTATGTTCTGTCTCCAAATGCCAACCCACATCACATGTGCAGGAGTGGTAATTCTATAGCTCATCACAGACAAACACAGTAATCTGATTTATCACAGCCCTTTGATTACCTCAACAGCCCTCTGCACACCTTTTTTACAAGTACTGCCCACACTGATCCAAACCCATTTGACAGCTCCAGACGGATGCCATTTTGAGAGCAAAACCTTCCATGAAATCTTGCTTCCACTGAGCTTCAAAGACAAACATCTTCTCTGTGTTACACTGATTTAAAGAGCACATGAAGCTTTTGACTTTGGTTCAATGCCAGACTCAAAGTCTTTTATATTATAAACTATCAGAGCTAGAAAGATTTGCTCTATAAATGGCTCCATATGCATATGCACTGTATATATATATACATTACGGTTTTGCTTATGTCATGGAGCACTTCAAATATCCCTTAATAAAATAATAGACCCCAAGGTAGCTCTATATACTGGCAGAAAGTTGTTCAGTACTTTGGAGCCATGGAAAAAGTTAGAGCTCCTAAAGAATTTCTTCTTTTTCCTCCAGCTGGTTTCCACTGTGAGTATTTACAACCGCAGAACATCCTGGATCCTGTTGCATGAAGGAAAAAAAAAAAAAAAAAAAGAACCTGACAGAAGCAGAAATTGCTTAAAGAGAATGTGAAATGCGCTGCTTGTCTCCTGACTGGCCTTGGAGATCAATGAGCTGCACTGGGAAGGTCTCTGATGAGCAGAGAGAAATTGCTTCTGATCTTTGTTTCCAAGGCCTGGGACTTGAGATGTCGCTGGCAGGTTCACAGCTTTCTAGCAGGAAGCTGCTGTTGCTGGTCAGACAGGTCTTTCCAGCTGTGAGTTGCCCCCCCAGATGATCCTTTGCTTTGCAACACACAACCCCTGACACCTGATCAGAGATGCAGCCAAGCTGAAAAACTGTTTTTCTATGGAGCTTTGTGGGCTACATCCCAAGAACCAGGCTACAAGTGGGATTATTGTCTTAATCCAAAAAAGAGTTGGGGCTCCAGACTGTTGCTTGGTTCCATAGGAATTTCCTAGGGGAGCTCACCTGGCTCCCAGTGAACTGAGTAAGGGGGGGAATAGGAGGGGAGAGAATGCACATAGACACGAGTTAATGGGCTAAGTGATGGGGAGATGCCCCTGAAGCAGGGAAGTCTCGGAGAGCTCTCCCTTGGGCTGTGGGGCAGTAGGAGAGCTGCTCAGAGGTGTGGGTACTCCAGGGACCTGTCCCACAGCCCTTACCTGGCATTTCCTGAGATAAGGAGCCCCTTATCTCAGCCTTGTCCTCTACAGCTCCTCAGGCATGGATGGCCACAAGGATGGGCATGTTCCCCACTTTGAGTGTCCTGATGGGACACTACTGCTCCAAGGAGCCCTGAGTTTGTGCTCTGCCCTGGCAGAAGCTGAGCCTTCTGCTCCACACTCCCAGCCAGAACCACATAACTCCCTGGGCATTGGGATAGAGATCCAGCTGTGCTCAGGCAGCCTGTGATGTCAGCTGCCTACCACACCTTGGTAGAAAATGCTTTCAGTTTTTCCCATGTAAGGGATCTTGTGCAAATAAAAGCTTGCTTTCTGGTTAGTTAACACCACTCTATCCCCAGAGGGGTTTTGGGATAGGATCCTTATGGATCCTCCCCATGAGACTGGACAACAAGGGTGGTGTCTCAGAAAGCCATTGCCTAAGATGTCCAACCTTTTTGTCTCTCCTGGCTAAAACCAGACAATAAATATGTGGCTGGTTCTGCCCCGACAACTGCAAACAAAGATTGACTGCCAAGCTGCGACTACCTCTCTGCTCTGAATTTAGCTTTCACTTCTCCCTTAATTTATTATATGCAGTTAATTTAATCCATATTGACCTGCCTCAAAGAGAAAAAAGCTCTAGGTTTGGTGAAAAATAATCTATTTTTAATTATTTCTGATGTAGAACACTAGCCCATAAATAAAATCCACTGCTACCCAGTGGTTTTTTTGCTGTCAGTACTGTCTTGCTGGAATCAATAAACAGTTGATTAAAAACCTTGTTATTTAATATATTCAGCAATCCTAATCTATTCATTAGAAACTTAATCACTTTGATGTCACCAGTTCCTGTGATGGAGAAAAGAGCTGTAGCTAATTATTAGCAATTTTACAAAGCTAATATTGAATTTCTAATGGGTCCTCTGTGGCCTCTATTTCAAGCACTTTGTATATCCCACAAATGTGCTGTGGCTCTGGGCAGGGCCAATCTTCTGAGGCTCAAGCTTCCAACCTTGTGGGTAAACTTGGGGCTTAGCAACCAACTCTGTGGTTGGTTTGTAAGAGGAACACGTGTGCACAGCCCACAGCTCCATCAGTAACTCTGATGCTTCTCTGCACGATGGCTGCCCATGGGACAGGGTTCTGTTGGCCATAGGACAGGAACCCACTGCCCACAGAACCCAGAGCTGCTGGTCATGGGACCAGGACCCACTGGCCATGGGACCAGGACCCACTGGCCATGGGACAAGGACCCACTGACCATGGGACCAGGACCCACTGGCCATGGGACCAGGACCCACTGGCCATGGGGCCAGGGCACTGCTGGCCATGGAAGTGTGTGCTGCTGGCTGTGGGACAGGGAGCTGCTGGGCATCGGACAGGGAGGTCCTGTGCCCTGGCTGCTCATCTGTGTACCCAGCTATGGGGTGGGCTGTGTTCTGTGTGCTCTGCTGTGTCCTTTGTGAGGGATGGGATCAAGGGGAGACAATTGAAAAAGACATTGAGGGGTTGGAGAGTGTCCAGAGATTGGAACGGAGCTGGGGAAGGGTCTGGAGCACCAGGAGCAGCTGAGGGAGCTGGGAAAGGGCTGAGCCTGGAGCAAAGGGGGCTCAGGGGGGACCTTGTGGCTCTGCACAGCTCCTGACAGGAGGGGACAGCGGGGGGGGTCGGGCTCTGCTGCCAGGGAACAGGGACAGGAGGAGAGGGAACGGCCTCAAGCTGGGCCAGGGGAGGGTCAGGTTGGATATGAGGGAAAAACTTCTTCACTGGAATGGTGGTCAAGCCCTGGAACAGGGTAATGGTAGAATCACCATCCCTAGAAGTGTTCAAAACATGTAGATGTGGCACTTGGGTACATGGCTTAGTGGTGGGCTTGACAGTGCTGGATCAACAGGTGGACCTGATGATCTCAGAGGACTTCTTAATGACTACTCACTGGGGACGAGGGAGAAGCATGGAGGGTGTGGATCAACAGGTGGACCGACCTGTGCACTGCCCATCTGCAAGAGCTTTTTTATTTTGCCTGTTTAGTTCCTTTTGTTCTTTGATATTAGAACTGCTGGTTTGGCAGTGTGGTCACCAAAGCAGAGAGCCAGCTCTGGGTGAGACAAAGTGGGATTTTCTTTAGGGCAGCATTCACTTTAAAGCTACTCACCTGTCTGGATTGTCTGCACCTGCTAGCACAGGACTTATATCCTTATTTTTATTGTGATAACATGTTAGGTGCCTTCTGTTGCACCAGGCAGGGTCTCCTGCACAGGGAAAAGACACCTCCTCCCCTAAGGACCTTGTGTCAGAAACAGGGTGCAGGGGCAGTGCAAGGATAAAGCACATTCGACTGCAGTAGGGGTTTGTGCCACTTGGAGGGGGTTGAATTGCAAAATAATTGCATTAAAGGTTTGTGGAACCATCTAAAATTTCCTGGGGGTGAGATACAAGAAAAAATCCTGGACAAGAGTTATGCACTTAAATGAGCTTTACTGCACTCAGTACAGGGGTGGGAGTGTTGGAGGGGATGGCAAACAACAGAGCAAGGGCTGGGCTTAGGCAATGGGGGCTAAGGACATTTTTCCTTGAAAGGGTGATTGTTTCACACCTCTCTGCTCTGAGTTTTTTGTGATCTGTGCTAACAGTGCCTATTCCTGAGCTGATACACGGGCTAGACTGTGCCCTGGTCATCAGCTCGTCTGGCTGCTCCTGGTACAGCTGCTCTTGGGTGCCTCCTGTAGGTTTCCATATTTCTCATCTTTACAACATTTTCTACTCCAGGTCATAATTAAATATGCTGTAGAGCACTAGTTTAAGAGATTTAATAATTCAATGTCTTTTGCTCTCCTG
The DNA here is from genome assembly GCA_013400915.1 of Pardalotus punctatus. Taxonomy (NCBI): domain Eukaryota; kingdom Metazoa; phylum Chordata; class Aves; order Passeriformes; family Pardalotidae; genus Pardalotus; species Pardalotus punctatus. The sequence goes on along the minus strand of VZTX01004351.1, from coordinate 37,438 downwards.
TTCCTGCCCTGTTTTGTTATTACTGATGGTGCAAACTCTTGGATTGAGTTCAACAGGAAAAGCAACAGCACAGGACTGAAGGTGTCCAGAGCCTCAAAGCAAATACAGAGAGAAGAGCACACCCAGTGATGTCTTTCTGTTGTCCTCAACCTTGAGCTCTGCAGAGGGGTGGCTCCACCTTACTGAGGTGCCCAGGTCTGCAAGCTGCCTGTGTGCAGGTAATTTGCAGAGGCATTATCCTGCCTCTGCAGAGCCTCTTCAAACTGCCTTAAGGGCAGAGAAAGGCTAGAAACATGCTGTGTCTGGACATCGAGGTTTTAGCACCTTGAAAACCTGCAGAGCTACTTCTGCAGTACTCTGGAGCCAACTACCCTTGAGGTCTGCACCCAGCAGAGAGCAGAGGGTCCTGTTTTCCCTTGTGGGCCATCAAAGCCCACAGCATCATCTTCTGGAATCCTCTGTGCCATTAGCAGCAGTCTGTGCTCTGGTTAAGGGGAACTCATGACAATCCACTTTCAGAAGGGTGTTGCTGAGGGATGACTGAACACAAACACTTCCTCCCTTGGGCTTCATCTCGCTGCCTTGGGAGGGAATTTGCCAGATGGAAAGAAACAAATACAAATATCCATGTAAACTCTTCCAAAATGGCATCATATCCTCATTTTTGAAAATATGTGATCAAGCTTGCTTTATGGGCTTGGCAAACTTCTGATGGCATCTGGCTGAGCTAAATATTGTACTTAATAGACCAAGACAGCAGTGACTGCAGAGCTGGCTGCGTTTTGTGTGTGTTTACAAATGTTCTGTAGTAATTCCATGGAAATTAGCATAGAGCCTTAAGAACAAAACAGGGGATGGAGAACAAAGAGAAATATCTCTTGGCCTCTCTCCTGTTTATATGTATTTCATTTGGAGTGTCTGCCTATGGTCCACATGCATAGCATAGTCTCTGCAATTATTTTTGGGAGGTTTTACATCCCAAACCCTCCAACCTCCCAAAATGTTTTTTCCTTATGTATCAGATAGTAGTCAGAGGAAGCAAGAGGTGTAACCCAGATTCTTGTAAGTTAGTCTGAAATATGAGGGTTTTGCTCTATTGTATGACATTATAATCTATGAAGTTGCGTAATAGTAACAATGAAAAAACATTTAGAGGATAAAATTTGCCAGTTTGCCAAATAGACTGTTCAGTGAGGGTGTTTTTGATTTCAGAGGTTTGAAGGAACCTCTTTGTCAGTCCTTGGCACAGTGTCTCTGACAGGGAGCCCAGGGCTCCAGGAGTCTGTCTCCGGTACCCAGCAGCTCTCCCTGGACTACAACTCTGTTCTTTTAGGTAGGGATTTTCAAACACTTTTCATTTTTGCTCAAATCTGAATGAAACAAAGAAAAGGAGTATTGAAATCATCCACAAAACAAAACTGCTTCTTCCAGACGGCTCCGAGGACTGTAGCATGATGCAAGATTTGCCATGGTGTGAAATGTTGCCCTTGTACGAGCTGCAGCAGAACAGGGACCCTGGGCTGCCCTGTGGGGTGCTGGCAGCAGAGCTGGGGCACATGGCCAGTGTGTTGCTCTGTTTGCAGGGTGACTGGGCTGCTGACACAGGGACCCTTTCTCCTTATGGCATGACCCCTGTCAAGAGCAGGAGGGTCACTTCTCCTGAGCTCCTGCTCTGTGGTGGCTGTAGGGATGGAAATAGGGAAGTGCACGCTGACCCCCCCCAGCGCAGTGTCTGAGCAGACCACGACTTTCCTTCTATGGTTTTCTGCAAGGAGCATAAAGCTGCTCTGAGGATGTCTTGGAATGTTCTGTGGTGTCATGCAGAGGACATGCTAGTGTTGACAGGTGATCATTCCACCTGACATTTTCCTCAAGCAATGAGTGCCTCTGGTGACGCTGGGCAGTGGGGGACAGTGGCAGCTGGCCCAGTGCTCCCTGCCCAGGGAAGTGGGCTCTCTTGGATGCCTCAAACCATTGACCCATGTAGAGAAGCACAGATCCTATCCAGTCAAGTGCTGGCAGCTGTCCCAGATTCCAGTGAGCCCAAAGCTGAGGAGGAGCCATCAGAGGAGGTTTGAGGTGTGCACCCACACCCCACGTGCAATTAATTACACCTGGCCTAGATCATCAGTTCATATAAATGGGAAAAGCTCCATACCAATCTTCTGAGTCTTTGCATCTGCAGATGATGTATTATTGAATTATGCTTGATTAGCTGTTTTTCTGTTGCTTAACAGAAAGCAAATCTCAGCACAAATGAGATTAGTATGTGCCCTCCATGTACTCCAGCTCTTGCTCCCAAGAATTTAACATTCTTAATATAATGATTTTTTTAAAGAGAGAGGGGAGAAAGAGTCTTTGAGGCTCCTCTTTCATTTCCCAGATTATCTGAACATTAAATGAAGCAAGTATGGAAATTCAAAATATAGCTGTTCTACAACATGTGCTGACACTGGCATAACAATAGTAGTAATCCCCCTTGACAGCCATTACAGTTTAACTCTCTAAGAAAGCGAACTACTTATTTTCTTTGTACCATATATACAGTGTCTCCAAATCTTTGCCTGTCTTCCAGCCAAGATAACTCTTTGAATTAATCTCTTCCAGGTACCAGCTCTGTTTGTCTCATCCTGCTGAGCATCACTGATCACTTTGAGGTTGTGTCACCTTGACAGCTCAGAAAATCCCCAGCTGCTCTTGAGGACTTCATTGCACTGGGATTTTCCCATGTGATAGAGGTCCTCAGACATTCTGAACTTGGGTCATGCCAGGGGCACCCCTCACATCTTGTTGGGTCTTGTCCTATTGTCTTTTTGTTGTTCTTTGTCTCAGTGCAGCTGAAGGAGATGTGGAATCCATAGTCATAAAGCTTGTAGGTGTCTTAGGTGTGGATGAGTTCCCCTTCTGCCTATTTTAAAGTTTTACCCTTCAGGAAGCACCAGGATTTGCTGTTTGAATGGTGCAAATCTGCAGCTCAACAGTGAAAACATCAAGTTTTGCTCAGCTTTGAAAGGGTTGTTGAAGGAAAGACAGGTTATGCTTATTGGAGGTGGCAACTGAACCTGTTGCTTGTGCTGAAATTTGTATCCTTGTCCATCTGTTCTTTAATAAGAACAACTGCTCTGACTTCAGATATCACCTTGTCCTTAGTGCCTTTAGGAATGATCCAGAGGACTTGCTGAGGAGACCTCCTTTGGGATGATAAGGACAGTTAAGCTATTTTTTTGCCAGGTCTCTGGATCCCAGCAGGCCATAGGCCCATCAGAATGGTCTGGGAAAGCCTGGGAACTTCTGTTAGAAAAAATGAGCAGGCCACAGAGAGCTCACTGGAGAGTTTTAAGGGCTTGTAGGAACAAGTGGTTGTGGGTGCAGGGACTTTCAGATGTGCTTTTGTGAAAGGAGGCGCTTAAATTCCACCAAAGTCCAGTATTTGGTACCTGAAGAGATTTTCAGTGAAAGGCTATCTCTGGGAGTTGAAGCAGTCACATCTGCTTAAATGAGCCTGATCTCAGATAGTACAAACTAATTTCCCTCCTGTGAATAAACTAGAGTCATGGTGATGTGCATGAGCCCTTACCTCTTCATCATCAGGTGCGTTTTACAGCTAATTCATAATGAGAACAGAATTTCCACTGTCAGATCATTGTACCGCTGAGCAAAATCGGAGCAGCTGCCTTGTAAAATGTGAAATGGCATCAACACACCAGGCTGTGTTTCAGAGCATGTGACTGAGAAAGTGATTGCGCTCGTTAATAATGAGCCACTAAATTGGATGCAATTGCAATAGCTCATCATTGGTATAGAAATATTATGCTTTATAGGTACATTACTGGGCTGTATTTTATAAGGCTGTTAAGCTTATGCACTTTCCCTGCAGTAAATGTCAGCAAGGTTACAATAAAATTTAATACAATATTATTAAAGCTGAAGTGCATCAGTATGGAATGATCATGTATGTACACTAAAAATCTTTATTACTGCTTCCTTAACCTTCTTAAGGAGCTGCTTGTTTTAAAATACAGCAATGAAAAGGATTAAAGTTTGGAGGTCTCTTTGTCCACCCAAAGGTTCATTAGAATTTTCAGTGTAGATGGGAATTTCGTGACACATTAGTTCAAGTAAATTAAACATTAAAATTTCAGCTCTGCCAGGAAAATTTCAATACAGCTGCAGATTATGATACAGGTGGCGAGGTCTCCTTACATTCACCTTAGTTTTCATGGGGTGGAACTGACTGGCAGATTGTTGGCTTCCAAAGGAGCCAGGCATGCCCTTGCCTGTGCACATCTCAGAGGGGTGGAACACCTAACATGGGGATCTGCCATTACCATAACAATGCCAATGGCCTCCCCCTTGGGAAGAAATCAATAGAGGCTGTGGGGCTCCCCAAACAATTCCCCTGACCTCCCAAGGTTTCCAAAAACAGGGTCAAGCAGCAAAGATAAAAGGCCCTGTGGAAACAGGGATCCCCTCCCTGACCTGCTGACCTGGGAGAGAGCTCGGTCTTACCTTGAGTTATTTTCTTGGTGTAAGAAACAGGTGTTATTTGCACACATCCTAGCTAGAAGAACACACTTTAGCCAGAAGAAATCAGAATTAATCCAGTGAAGTCTGAGGCATTATCTCCTGTTTGATTAGATTGTGAGTACCATTTGATGATGGTTTTCATGGGTGAAACACCATGCAGAACTGAACAGAAGCCCAAGCAGACAGTTCTCTTTGGGTTTTGTGCAGAGGAGGAGTGTTAGGGCTCAGCTGTGTACCCTGGAGATATTATCAGTGGTTAGAGCTATTCTTGGTGCTTGCAAAGCTAATCCCTAAGTATTTGGAAAAAGCAAAATAGATCAGTCAACTTCTTCAGACTTGTCTGGAATAAGTAGCTGATGTAAAAAGTGTTTCAAGTAGTGTTTTATCAGTAATCTCCAGCTTCCCATGGAAGCTCCAGGAATCACCTTCTGCATGAGATACACCAGTTCAGTCAATCTGAGGTGTGTGTTCCATGCACACACCTTCTAATTCCGCACTCTCAGCCTTGCAAATTGCTTCTTGTTTTCCTTTGTCATGAAAAGGATTTGGATTCTTGTCAAAATGTTTTGGTGCTTGAGAGCTCCCAGTGGAGGGTGGATTTTAGGCAAGTGGGCACTTGATGCTTCCCACAAAACCAGTCTTAGCAGGGGTCTGGAAGCAGCAGAGATCTGGAAATGCTGTTTGGGTACATGATCTATTCCTTTCCAAGCAGCAGCTCCTGAAAGTGGCAGTTGCCTCAGATGGATTAAATTCCTCTCTCTGCCACTTCTGCTGTGGACCATGCTTTTAAATCAAAGTTTTAAGAGCATGTGTCAGAGATTTCATCTCTGAAAATATATGAGGAGTTGCTGCCTGTTGTGCAGGTGTGGTTTTTTGACAGCCCCACTGTAAATCCCCGTGCCCGGACACCCTGCACAGCGGTGTGATCTTCTCCATCCCCACAGCCATGGGTGATGTGGGAGACTGCTGAGCTGGGAAAAATCAGCGATGGGTTCAAAGGAAGGTGAAGAGACCTGCAGTGGTGCTGTGAAGCCAGTGGGCAGGGAAAGGGATGGGAGGAAAACCAGGCAGAATTGGCTTGTGTTGGTGAGAGCTTTGTGTGCCACGAGTCGCTCCCTCTGCGCACAAGTGTGTGCACAGACTGGTCGTACATCTCAGGTGGGTCTGTGCACGCACAGAGGCATATAGACACGAATATGCACATAAAACCTACTCTCTTTAGCAAGATGAAGACTTGTTCTGGCTTTTTCCTTTAAGATTTTGGAGTGCAGAGCTCCAGGGGTTTGTGTTGTTTCTCGCTGCCTGTTTGTCTTGTTGTCCCCGGCCTGCACAAGAGGTAGAGACTCTTGAAGACTTTCTTTGAAGGCCAGTCCAGGGTTGGACATCTCACACAGTCTGGTCAGTTCTACAGCACACAGACCTTGTGCTGGTGGTTGCCTTTTGTTTGTAGTATGAAAGTGTGGTGGTGGTAGTAGGATAGGAGGGGTATGGGAAAGGGCCACTCACACGAAATTAAAACTTTTGGTTCTCCCCCCTCCTTTCTTGCAATGTTATGGAAGGAAAGGGTTATGATGGATCTCTGGAAAGGGTTAAAGAACAAATTTACACGGGATGAAGTCCAAAAATCTTGTTTTAAGTGGACACAGATCATACTGCAACCTTTCTTTTTCTCATCTTGCTTGCTTGCTCTCTCTACTCTACCTTCCCACCCCCCCCAGCCACTACAGTCTTTTTAGTCTTTTTTTTAGTCTCATTGCTACACTGTGGGACCTGAGCAAAGCAGAGTCCTTTTCTCCATGTGTGGACCTCCTTTGCAGTGCTGTCTGCTCCATCTTCCCACTGCTCATTTTCTTCTATGGTGATCGTCTGCTTTCCCTCCTGTAATTGCTTTCTTGAGGTTTATTTTAATCTCAGTGCCTTATGTGACCAAAGAACATAAGTCTGTATCTATTGATTTCTGACAGCAGAGTCTGCTTGTTCTCCAGTAATATTTCTAGCATCAGCATTCATCTTCCTTTCAATCTAAATGATATGTCAGGACCACATCACTAAGGCTTCAATTTTTTCTCCCTATCAGCAGCATTCTTTCCCCATGATTCATATTCGTAAATTGCTAAGGGAAAAATTAAACTTTTCATCAAACCCTTAAATATTTCGAGACACCACAATTATTTTACATTTTCAGGAGAGAGGCCACAGCTAAGGAAGCTGTTCCTAATGATCTCTGGACTTTTTGGGCACTGCCTTTTTGATCTGATGTCTGTGGGCTCATATAAGCAAAGTCATCAGTTCCTTTAATATATTGACAGCTTGCATCCACATACACACATACCTGTTTTCACCATGCTTGAGGGTAGTCCATAGCCCATACTCATCAATAGCCCCCTTTTTTTTTTTTTTTTTGGACAATAACACTGGTATTTCTGGGAGTTGCAGCAGTGAGCTGTGGCTGTCGTTGTGTATGATGTCAGTTAATAGGTGTGTCTGCCAGGACAACCACCAGCTGCTTCCGCTTGATCCAGGATTGTTGTAGGATAAATTTGCTGTACACACTGCAGAGGCTTGGTGGCAGAATGTGTATGTCACTTCTACCCAGTCCAAAGTCACTTGTTCACTGCTGCTCTTCATGGAGATGGGTTCTGTTTACGATAAAATCACAGTGTATTTGGTAAGATGCCCTGGAGTTCCTTTATCTAATGACAGAAACGGATGTATTGGATGTTTTGAGTAGCCTGTGAAAAGCACAACCAATGGCTGCTGAAACTCTGTTTTGTCAGTGATGTGAAGGATGGTTTTAATTTCCTCATAGGTGTCTTTTGGACCTCAGGAACCAGCTGATGGTGGCATTAATTCTGCTTCTATCATTTATTTCACATGTCTTGAATTATGCTTGACCATCAGAGGGGTGCTGTGATAGTTACAACACTTCGCATGCGTCTTTTCTTGAACAGATTCCTTTCATTGAATTGGCTGATTACCTGTCATCAATATATCTTTCCAAATTTTTCACGAGAGCAATGCCGTGATAGCTGATCACTTTGAACAGTCCTACTGATTTGCCTTGGTGCTTTTCCAGGGATCATGTCCAAATTCCATCCAGACTGATGTGCCCTTCTTGGAGAGCTCCATTTTGGGTTGGGACTTCTGGATGCACCTATTACTTCAGGGGTGTTTCAGGTGGTGTTTGATTGCTGCAAAATCAGCAAAGTTCATATTTTTACTTATATTTTACTGCTTTCAGAGAATACTTGCAGCAAGGAATCTGAGAGCTGTGAAAAAACTCCTGGTAAAACAGAAGAAATAGAAGCAGTGGGAAATATCTCCCCCATTGCTAGGTACCACATCAGGGCACAGATAGAATTGACCCAGATAAAGCACTTTGAAATGTAACTTTAGGCTTGAAGTTATAACAAATTTTAGTGGTGGGCAGGTCCTTACTGATAAGAAGAGTGCAATTGCACTTATGAAGGTGCTCGACTGAATTTTGGAGGAAATATAGTGCTTGGTGGGAAGGGAACAAGCCATTTTACACTGTTTTGCTGGACCTGGCATTTGGAAGGTAAAGATGAAAGGACATTTGCTGTTACGCCCAGGCCACCAGAAAAACATGACAGATATATGTGGCTTACATAGTAATGGAAAAACTGGGTTCAATTTGTTGAATTTTGGGATGAGAGAGAATGCCATTTATCATCTGCAAACTGACATCAGACATCACCTGGGGAGAACCCATCCTGTGGGAGAATTACCACAATCTACCTGGGAAGGATTCCAGTCCCTGAGGTTATCATGAAGGTTTTATGTCCCTTTGACAGTAGCTGGTGGCAGGTCATCAACAGGTACTTCAGTGACATGAAGAAGTGTTTGTTAATGAAATTGTCCAGCAGTTTTTCTAATTGGGAAAATAATACTGGAGCTGAAAGGGCAAACTCTTTTTAAAAAGTAATGGCAAATAGCAGTCTTCAAATAGTAGTGGAAGTTGTCCCTGCCCATGGCAGCGGGTTGGAATGAGATGAGTTTTAAGGTCTTTTCCAACCCAAGTCAAATTCTGGGATTCTATTGCAAGAATGGGTTTTGTTGGTTTTCGTGGCTGCTGTGTCCACCTGCTCACTCTGAATACCCAGGTCTGTATCACGTGATCTTATGACAAAGGACTCTGATGCCTAAAGATTTTTTTTAGCTTTTTATAAATTTTTCATGTATTTGTAGCCTTGTAGATTTTTAATATATATTTATACAGCTTCTAGTGTTTTTCCTCCCTTCTCTCACAGTTTAGTAACCCTTACTAATATATTCTTGAAATGCTGTTTAGTCTTATTCTTAAGAAGAGAATTCCTGACAAGGACATCTTGTTTTATACCAGAGCTTAAGAGACATAACAAGAAAAGAGGGCAAAGTAGCCCCTGGACCAGCTCCAAGGTGCTGACCCGGGGGTTGGTTACTGGGTTAACTGATTTCCTATTGGATGTACCAGCTAGATATACTAATTAATAAACCTTACCAAAATGATAGAAATACTTGTAGAAATGATAGGTATCACAAGTTCACAATGTGGTATTTTGTGCACCTGAAAGCTTTCATTAAAGAATTGCTTTTTTATCTTACCACTTTAACTCTGTTACAAGGTTTTTCCTTTTGTTATTAGGCAACAACTGAGCTGACTAAACTGACTGTGCTCTGGAGACCAAATGTTTGGTGACCAAAGTCTTTCCAAAGTGCAGTTGTGGTTGTTGTGATTTCAGCCCCAAAACAACCAGCTCAGAAGGCAAGGGCCGCTGCTCAAGGCTTGTGCTTGAGTCAGTAGCTACAGCCATACTGCCCGAAACGGAGTGTGCCCATGATCGTGCTCCAAAATGAAAGTGTCCCTTGATTTCATGTATTCATTTTTCAACTCTAGGTTGCACCAGGGTGACTGGAATGGCTGTTGAAGTAGCCAGAAGAGAAGGAGGCATGCCAGGAGGGGACAGGACACAGAAGCAAAGGCTCAAAGGCAGGGGAAGGTGCAGGGCAGTAGCTTCTGTGTGTGCATTCCAATGTGTTTTTCTTTGCACGCTCTCTCAGCAGCCACTTCTGAGACCTGGCACAGGGTGGGCATTGGCTTTCGGTCCCTGTTCCTCTTCCCATCACCATGTGAGCCCTAACCTCTGCCAAGCCAGGAGAGAGAAAATTCAAAACAGGCCATGGATGTTTTGTGTCACCCCTGCTAATGCTGGAAAGGGATTACCTCCTGTCCCCACACGAAGGCTGGGGTGACACTGGCTGTGAGTGGCTGAGGGAGCTTGTGTGAGTGCTTGGTTTTACTGTAGGTTTTGGGAGCCACGGAGAGATGTTTGTTGAGGAAAGCCTCTCCAGAGACATCTTGGGGGTGTCCATTCCCCTGGTTTTGCTCTTCCCAAGTCATGAGGACACAGGGGCAGATTTCCTGGCCAAGAGATCAGCTTTCTGGGCAAATGTAGCATGCACACCCCGGGCTTCTCACTGCCCTCCACCCAGCTCCTGCCCTGTAAGCATGCAAAATGTAACACCACACATCTATTCCCTGTGTTCCAGCATGCCCATGAAGCTTCAGTCTTTGTTATTCTTTAAAAAGGGAAGATTTTATTTCAGATGTGTGTTGAGCTAAGGCTTTGGCTCTTTGTTTTATTCCCTGTGATGGATTCCTGAGTTGTGCTATTACAGTGCCCAGTGTGGTGCCACACTGCAGCTCCAGGCTCTCCAGAAGGACATTGAGAAATCACCACTTCTTAAACCCTTCAACAGACATCTGCAGGGAATATCCACCTAACTAAGGGTAGTCATTGCCACAGAAAGGAAATTGTTCCCCTTTATTCATGGGATATGACTGCAGGATAAATAAAAAGTAAGAACAAGTTTTAAGTGCTTGCACCAAGAGGGTCAGAGGCATCACCTGCATTTGTGAAAAGTCCAGCACCTCTTGTCCCCTGTGCTGCCAACAGATGGAAATCATTTCACTGGGAGGGGGGGAGTGAGCTGAGGTCAGTGAGGGAGAGAGGCAGAGCCCATAAGGAGCAGCTCATTAATACCCCATGGCCAAAGAACCACCTTTCTGAGCTTTTTAATTTGTGTTGGTATAAAACACAAAGGCAAACAGGCAGGCCCATGGGCTGTAGAAGTTTAAACCCATAGTTTCATAGTGACTCGTGCAGTGAGAGCATCTTGGGCTCATAAGGAAAACAAATGCCAGCATGAAGCTCCAACATTCTATATAAAATCCAGGCATATATAGTCAATTTATATAAATGCAAGTTTGTCTTATTTTCGATATTGTGTACACGAGTGTTTTTCAAATGTCTCTGATCTTTCTGCCTAATTCATAAATCATAACCGGAGGCATAAGAAAAGGAATTGGGTGATCAGTAAAGTACTATGCACTGGGTATATTTTTCCCTTCCTCTTTCAGTCTGAGAGTTCATTAAAAGCTTGCTTGCCTCTTGAAGTATCTTGACATAGAAGATGATGATGAATAGAGCTGCAAAGAGTTGTTAATAATTTGAAATACATTATCAGAATCACATGATGATGCTATAAGAGTGTGTTATAGAGGAGTTGTGTTTGTTTTATTTGGTTACCTTCTTAATCGACCCAGATTAGAAACAGAGCATTAAGCTGAGCAAGTATTTATTTTCTCTCTAGAAGGACATTTTAATTAAAAATGAACTATTAAAAAAAGAAGTCTGGGCAGGTGAGAATTACTGGAACGAAAGCATCACGGCCATGTTCATTGGTGTTTAATTCCAAACTCTTGCCAGTCTCCTTTTCTTCCCTGGTGTAAGTGCTTTCCTGGCTAGGGTCAGTTCCTGACATGCTGAAACTGAAGAGTCTGCTCAAGTGCTTTGCTGGGTCTGTCCCTCCACAGCTGGAGCCATTGCTTTGTTCTTGGCATAGGGTGACCAGGGCTGGACACCCTCACTGTGCACTGCTCTGCTGACAAATCCTGTATAACCCTTGGCTGGGCTCTTGCTGTGGGTGGCAGCCTCTTTGCTCTCCATGCAAAAATCTCTGCTAATGCTGATGAAAGAACAGCTTGTGCTGCTGGGAGGGGATTTTCCTCCATCCCTGTGAGGGGATTCAGCCTATGCAGAGGCATTTTCAAGGGGGTCTGTAAAACCTAAGGATCCCATCCACATCCCCCTTTGAACCGTTAGAGATTCATCCTGATCGAAATGTTTAATGTGTTTAAGAGGTCCATTGAGGTTAGACTGCGTGTGGGGTCCAAGACATTAAACTCCATGGGGTGCAGGTTTCCAAATGTTCAAACTGTGTTTGTTGATGGGAAGCACGTGCCTCAATCCCCACTGCTCTGATTTGCAAAGGTAATCGGGTACTTTGAGTGGCATTTCCAAAGTGCAGGGGTGCTCACCCACTTTCCAGCTGTGCTGCCCTTAAAGTGCTTCTCCTCCTTTCCCACCCAACTTTGCTCCTGCAGCAGGGAGGCAGCACCTGCCTTCCCAAAGCTCATTACTCATGCCAGGTCAGCTCTTCATTTTCCTCCATCCACTCGATGCTTCCAGGTAGAGCATCCTGTAAATCATATTTAAAAATCCATTAGCCTGATGTTTCTGAAGTTGATATTAAGTGAGCTTTGGGGATCCTGCTGGCTCCAAATTCCCTTGTCTCAGACTAATTTGCAGTATATTTCACCAGGACAGGCATTTCCATACTTAAGGACCAGCCTTGACCCTTTTCTCTATCTTTCTCCTTTTCGTTCTATTATTCAGCTGTTTTTAGCAGATGATTGATGGCTTTTGATGTTAATGTAAGCTTGTTCTTCTGTTTTCCCAACTGCCACTGTAAAAAAGGAGGGACAGAATAAAAGGGGAATTAAATACATGGGGCAGGTGAAGGCACCAGCTGATCCTGACCCTGCAGTGGCTCCTCCAGCCTTTGCTGAGATGTGCTACTCAGGCCAGGGGAACAAAGCCTTTGGCAGGTGCAGGATTGGTGAGCTCCAAGCTTTTGTTTTCCATGCAGGATGAAATGCTGCTTTAGCAGAAGCTGTTCCATTCTCTGCTCCTGACATTGGGAGGGAGCTAGGGACAGCTGGGGGTGCTTCAGGATGCCTGGAGCAGCAGGGATGTTGTTGAGCAGGTCCTACAACCACATAAAAGCTGATGAGCATTTATTTAAGCAAAGAAGTTAGAGTAATCTGGTAACGGAGGAAAGGCTTCTCCCTTTGACACTGACATGTGGGATGTGAAAAGTCCCATAGCCTGGCTGAAAGTAGGGAAAGTATCCTTAGGGAAAGTATAATGGAGTCACAGAATCGTTAGTGTTGGAAGAGACCTTAAAGGTCATCTCATTCCAATTCCCTTGCAATGAGCAGGGACATCTTCAACCCGACCAGGCTGCTTGTAATCTTGTCCAACCAGGTCTCGGATGTTCCCAGGACACCCGCAACCTCTCTGGGCAACCTGCACCAGTAATAACCTGCACCAGTAATACAGTAACAATACTTGTTTGTTTATTTAAAGCATCGATAGAAGAGTTTCAAAGTACTTTGCAGATAATGCAGACCTGAGCCTTACAAATCTCCTGTAAGAAAAGCTAGGAATTCATCAAGGCTTCATGCTGCTAAGAGCAGTCTGCAGCCAAAAGGGAATGGGGCTTCTTCCAAATGTGTGCTTTCCTCTCTTGTGAGGGTGTGAGCAGTTTGGCTCCTAAATTTTAAGATGGATTGTCATCTTCAAAATACTGAGCAGCTCATCAGATGCTTGAACTGTGAATCTGGACAGTGCATTCAAGGCTGTACTTCAGAAGAAATCCCTTTAAAACAAGCAAGATCTTGGTGGACATTCCTAAGGGGATGTCTTGTGTTTGCAAAATGTATTTGCAAGTTGAAATCTCAGTATTTGACTCACTGAGTGTACAGATTTAAGGAATAAGAGTGGTTCATGGTTTTTATCCTTTTATCCTACCTATTATTAGGCTGTGTATTTTTTTAAATGCATGTGAAAGTCATGGACAACTTGTTCTGTTGGGTTTCCTGGCTGTCCTTCAAAAAGACAACATTGTTCTTCATTGTCAGACCTTTGGGGTCAAGGATAAGCCGAGCATACCTTGTGGCATGCTAGTTTTTAAGAGATGAGAATGTACCAGAGAAGCCCTGTGAACTGAGGTCCTTGTGCCCCACAACCCTTGGACAGTGAAGTGAAAGAACAGCTTGCTCCATGTCTGGGCAGTCAGACCTTCACACAGCCCTCACACCTCTCATCCTTATCTTACCTTGCTTTTCCTGCCCTGTTGAATTTGAAGTTTCTCCAAAATATGCCAAGAAATTTTAACGGTAATGCTGTTTTGAATCTGCTCCACAGGGCTGGCAGTCGGAGTCCTGACATCTAAGAAGTCTCCCTGGAGAAAGAAAGCTGATAACAGCAAAGTTCACTCCTGGAAGCTGGGCAGACCCAGAGGCCTCTGCTTTTGCTTGGTCTCTGCTGAAGGTGATTGACTTTGAGTGAGCAATTGCTGCTGATTCTGCAACTTGATCCTGGAGTTTATATTCTGTGTAAGTAACCTTGAGATAGGGATAACTCATAACCTTTACCTGACCCTGGCTGTGCATCTGAAGTGAACAGGAGCTCTTTGTTTGAGGTTTTGGGAGCCATGGGAGGTATATTTAGCTTATAGTCATGAACTGACATTAAACATATGTGCCTAGACAGCTGCCCCTTCATTTCATCTATGAGTAAGTATTGATTAATGGAAGTATAAATTTATACACAGTAGATTGTTCCAATTCAATTGTGGAATTGGTACCAAATCATCAATAGGTTGACTTGGTCTTTTTTAATAAAATGAAACACTTGTTTTGAGGGAAGAAGGACTTTGCATATTGGTGGGTGAGTGAAATTGTGGAAAAAATCAAGTGCAGTCCATGGTCTACATGCTGTGAAAGTGCCAGCATGAGGACTTGACACGTTGCAGATTCCTGAAACACCATGTGGATGAGGAATGCTTTGGTGATGACAAGACATATCATGCATATTGTACTCAGGCTGTGGCAGGAAACATGTTCTTGTGTGGAAAGGGGTAGCATCAGGTGGGACCCAGAACCACGTTAGGGGGTCAATGAAGGACTGTACAGGTTGTCTGCTCTATGATCACCCACTCTTCTATGGGAAGAATTTTTACAGAGCTCCTTAAATATTCGGTTTCTATATAATTTGATCTATTCCGAACATGTGAACAAAGTATTTATGATGCAAAATTAATCTTGAATCTTGGAGGTTCTTAGGGAGAATGACCTTTCTGATAGTAATAGCAATGGCTGTGACAAGTTCAGTTTCAGTGACTGCATGGCAGTCTTAGACCTTGGGCTGCTCTTAAAGAGACAAACCTGCAGGGCCGTGGGTTTCATGGGCAGCCTTGAACACCTCAGGCATGACTGGTGTTGTCCTGGGCTTCAGCAAGTCCTCAGTGGGTCTTACTCAGACCTAAGGATATTTTATACTTTGGGTGGTAAGAACATCCTGCTGTATTGTGGATGGTAAGAACATTCAGCCCATGCAGGACAGCTTTGCTCCAAACCTAGAGCTTTTGAAGAGTGTGGGAATCCTGTCTAGACTGTGGCAACCCTTCAGTTAAACGTAGTTTGGTTCTGATAAAGCATTCAGATTAAACATTTTGATCTCAAATGTTTGATCTCAAAATATTCTTTTTTTTCTGATTTGCTGTGTCTGTGATTCAACCCTCACACCTCTCCACTGGGCAGAAAATGGATGGTGTCAAAAAACTCATGACCTGATTGGTTTTGTGCCCCACAAAGCCACAGCCTTTACAACTGTGGCTTTTAAGCATGGTTTTTTTTTTTCTTCCTTTATTTCTTATTTTTTTATTTTCTAAGAGAATTGGTAGGTGATGGCCACTGCCAAACCTGCAGTGCTGCTGCTGTAGCAGCAAGACAGCCAGCAGTGAGGTGATGGTGCCTTGTCCTCTCCTCCTGCTGGGTATGGCACAGAAATGGTTTCTGCTGGAATTCTGCTGGGCAGTGGGGTGGAAGGGGGCAGCTCTGCAGGGCTGGGGGAGCTGGAGGTGAAAGTGCAGCTCGACTTTATGCACCAGAGGTATTCCTTTTCCAGTATGATGTTTGCACAGAAAACTAACTCCTGTTCAGGCTCCTGGGGCAGATTTGTGTTATGTCCAGCCATGCAAGACGTGTGTAAGTGATAGCATGAATTGTGTCCCTGCTCACCCATCCAGAGCTGCATATGCATTCCTGCAGCCTGGAACTGGGCAGGAAGGTGCCCAGGAGGACACAGACTGGCTTTTTGTGGCTTTGAGTGTCCATGCTGGACTGTCCACTCACAGCAGCCCGCACTCCTGCCCCAAACCAGCTGGCTGGGAAAGAACTGAACACCAATAATGCAAATATCAATTCCATATAAATCATACAAACTGGCTCTTTTATTGTGACATTTTATGTTGCAATCAGCTCAGGTCACAGAGCACCCATTGGTTTCTGGCTCAGCTCACAGACAAAGCCTAATGATCCGCAGGTTGGGTAAAAATGGTTTATCGAGGGTTTGTCTGCATGATTTCCACATGCCGATGCTTTTAATCCTTTGCACCAGCCAAGAGAATAAGAAAAGGGTGAAGGAAAACCATTTATGTGAGAAAATATTAGAACTGTATCCTAGCCTGTTATTTTAAAATGTCTCTGTGGAATGCAATGTTTTCTGTAAAAGGCAGGGTGCTTGGCGTCATAAACCTTTCTAAATTACCATCTCACCACAGCTTCCAGCAGCTGTCCTAGTTCCTCAATTCATTTTTAGCATTTGAGGATTAAAAAGAATAGAAACCACACACTTTTAAAACAAAGTTCCCAGTGGGTCTCACACTGTGGGGAGGGGGCAGCTTCTTCTGAGTCCTGAAAGCTGACGTTAGCCAGCCTTGCCGAGGAGTAATGGAATCGGAGAGTGGGAGGATTTGTTAAATCAACTTGAACTTGTGGAACTTGTGTTTATGTGCATTTGCTTCTAGTGGAAAACAGTGGTGACACTATTGGAAGAAAAACTAGCTTTAAAAATAATTTGATCTATCCACAGAGGGGCTATATAGAGAGGGGAGATTATTGTGGAAAAAGGGAAGTGGTCCTTCAATTCTGCCAACAATATTGTGCATTTCCCTCAGCTGAACTGAGGCTTTTCGGAGCTTATCTAGGAGTGGAAACATAATGATAGACAAACATCAGGAGACTTACAAGTGTGGTTTTTTGTTTTAATACATAATAGGTCTGGTTCATGTCTTCCTTCTGGCTTAAAAGAGAGAAGAGGGGAACAAGATTTGCAAATGTTTTAATTTCCTTTTCATCAGCCTCCAGAAATTAAGCTCTTAAAGAAATACGTCTTGTCTGCATGGCAGTATGAAGCAATTTTTAAAGTTTAGGATCCTAGTTGAAGTTTAACTCCAGCATCTGCCTCTAACACTGCTTCTCTCCTGCTGCCAGTATTTTGCTCCTTGTAATTCTGTTTTTACCTGTGTATTGTTTGTGGATGACAGCCACCTGCTGTGTCAGGGAGACTACAACCCTAACAGCTGTTATGTTGCTGGTTGCCTTTAGACTAACATAAAAATTAATCAGATTAAATATGGAGATGACCTTGCAATGAGAAACATGACCAAGAAGTAGATAAGCTTGGTCTCTTGTGAATTTTGTGTTAATAAGTGGGAGTTTGACTTTTGTACAAAGGCCAGCGCTGTGTGCTGTGTGTATTAGAGTTTCTGTGCTTCTTCCTGGCTTGCTTATCATCAGCAGCATAATTAGTTTGTCGAGGAGCTTCACCGTTCCCTGTATGATCGCTCATCTCTAGTCCTTATGTTTGCTCTATCATGTTTAGCACCAACAGCACAGTTTTCCACCAAATCACTGTTACTGGAACAACACTTCCTTTCCTACTGTGAAGCTCCAGTGGCTGTCTGTGAGCAGTAATTGACTGTGGTGGGGTTTTGATGCCCATAAGTATTTAGTCCCTCACACTGTGCTCTTTGAATCAATATCCTCCTTTGCTCTGTGACCTAATAGAATTGCTTAGTGGATAAAATTTTGCTTGTGTTTCATCCACTTAACTTATTTCTCTCTTTTGATAGATTTCCTCCATCAAGAGAGCTAGTGAAAATGATCACGTGCTTGTCATATGCCCATGACAATAAACATCATCACATTTTCCCCCATGTACTCCAGGATAGAGATAACTTGCAGCCTTTGAAAAGAATTGGGATAGATGCGTCCTCAAAGTAAGATTTGGGTGGAAATCAGCAGCTGGTGCTGGGGAAGTAGAAGCTGGGCAGAGAAGGCTGGACACAGGAAAGTGGCCGGGCAAACTTCCACTGATCTGTGTGAGAGTAGAGCCTGCACTGCCATCAGTCAGACAGGACAACCTGTCACCTCTGGGCAGCAAACCAGGTGATTCTCAGCTAGCAGGTATGTTGTAGCACAGCCCTAAAGCTCCATGTGGGATTGAAAGCATCCAGCTTGTGGAACAGAAGCAATGACCATGTGTGAGATACTATAAGGACAGGGCAAGGATATAGAAAACTGAATTTGGAGGAAATGAGAAAACAGGTTTTAGGCTTTGGGTCCCTGATGTAAAGGTGCCAAAGGATTCCATTCTCCAGATGTGGATATTGGTTACCTCAATGCCGGTGCGGATATTTGGCCATGAAGAAGTTAAACTGTCTACACTCTTGTTTTGCCCTGCCTCCCTCTTCAGAAGAAGATTTGTCTATAAAGTTATTTTTAGATGCCTTGTGAGCAAATTTTGTGGGAAGACAGGCAACCAGCAGCCCCCGGTGAGCTGCTACGCCCACCTCTCTCAGCTTACAGAATGTAATTAGCAGATAATCATGCCAAAATCGCAGACTCCAACAGGCTAATTTTATCACATGTGCTGACATCGCTAAGTTTGTTGAAAGTAAGTTGTGGGTTGTTGGTTAAATGTGTTTCCTAACTTGTTTATGAGTTTGTGTTCCTGCGTTCTGTGTAAAGGCAAGATCAAATGCTGGTCTTGTTATAGCAGCCACTGGTGTTTTAGTTCACTTAGATAACACGAGATATTTCCTAGCATTAAAATTGCATTTTATTGGGACCTGCTTGCTGCTAATAGTGTTTCCAATAATGTTGTCATGTTTTGCTGCAGGGTTGGTACAGAGAGTGTCGGAGCTTTGATTCAGCAACATATTCAGGCACGTGCTTTGAGGCATACTTATTCCACTAACCTGTAATTATATATCTATAAATGTATATATAAAAAACTGGAGGTGCCTGCTGGGATTGAGCTGTAATTTCCCATGATCTAAATGGAAATTAGGCATGTATTTTTAAGCTACATTTATACTTAGGAGTTTTGCTAATTTAAGGCATTAGTAACTCCTGCCTTTTTTTAGCAAAGAAAAATATTAAGTGTCTGTCGTGGTTTGACCCTGGCTAAATGCCAGGCACCTACAATGTCTGCTCCCTCTGCTCTCTCTCTCCTGCCGCAGCTGTGCAGAAAAGAGGGAAAAAACTAATACACACACTGGACTCATGAGCTGAGATAAGGCACTGGTGGGAGGACGCACTGAGAAAGAAAATAGACTGAAAACTTAAAGTTGCAAAGTGATTTATTAACCTAACAGAGTCGGAGGATAAATGAGAGGTAAAAACAAGCTGTTAAGACACCATTTCTTCACTCNTGCTGCAAACACGAGTTCTTGTCCATGGGGTGCCGGCTCCCGAGCCGAGGCCAGGTTTTTTCCATCCCAGGGGGCAAGGCCTTTCTCTCTCGTCCACAGCCTTTGCAACTTTCAGTCTCTGCTGGGACTCCCACTGGATCACAGCTTCCTCCAGGCATCCCCCTGTTCTTCTGGTGTGGGCACCTCCCCACGGGCTGTGGGTGGATCTCTGCACCCCCTGGACTCCATGGGCTGCAGGGGGACCACCTGCTCCCCCCATGGTCTTCACCACGGCCAGCAGAGGATTGTCGGTGTGCCTGGAGCACCTCCTCCCCCACCTTCTCCACTGACCTTGGTGTCTCCATGTTGTTTCCCCTCCCATACTTTCATATTCCACTCCTCCTCCTCCTCCTCTAGCTAAAAAGAAGTGTGTGCTCACATTGTTTTGATTCCTTCTGAAATATGTTATCACAGAGGCGTAACCAACATTTCTAATTGTCCCAGACTTGCCCAGCAGCATGTCCATCATCTTCAGAGCCATCAGAGAGTGGCTGTGCTGGACAGGGTGGAAAACTTCCAGAACCTTCACACAGGACACACAGGAGGCATCTTTGTACCCCACCCTACTCACTAGCAAAAACTGGGCTGAGCAAAACCAACACAGTGTCAGATGTTTAGGCTGAACAGCTTTCAGGACCTGCATACCTCTCTTAGTGATATGGTAAAATAAAGATACTTCTTAATAGAAAACACAGTCATCCTTCTGGGTACAATAAATCTAAGACAGGTAGATATAATAAAAATTATCACTATTTCCTCCTGATAACAGAAAGATTAAGTTGGCCAAGGTTACAGAGTCAAAAATATGCTCAGTAACAGGAATCTATGTGACAGATGACCTGAAGAATGTAGGAAAGGAGCCCAACCTCCTGCTGTCTGATTTTTTCCCATGGGCTTAGGAAATCTGACTCCAAGAGAGGTACCAGATTGCAGCAGGCAAAGGTGGGCTGGGCTGTCCCAGAGGTCAGCAAGACAAGGGAAGCATTTAGGTTCCCTTGGTTCACAGAAATGCCTTTTCTAGGGAGTGTTTCCCTTCTGTGGCCAGATGAAGGTTTGGGATCAATCCAGGGGTGGCCAGAGGAAAGGCGGGGGAACCTGGGAGCTCTTCTCCATTTCCAGATATGTCTCTGGTTTTGCAGCAGGACTCTTACTGAATTATCATCCTCCAAAATGCCTCTCAGCTCCTCCCTGAGTCTCTTCCCTGCAGCATTTTGGATCTGGCCTTATAGAAGCAAATGTCAGAGGTGGGAGCCTCCCTCAGGTGAGCATTTAGTGTTTTGTAGGAGATAATAGTCCTTTGTAGCCTGTTTTCATTTTTCTGAACACTTTCCATGACAAAAAGTGTCTGTAGCTGAATTGAACATATCTCGAGTATTTGCTGCAGTGTTTATCCAAGTCCATACAGCTGTAAAGTCTTACATGTAGTCTCACCTGAGAGTTCTGTTCTTTGTGGTTGTATCTTGTG
This sequence comes from Pardalotus punctatus, assembly GCA_013400915.1. NCBI lineage: Eukaryota > Metazoa > Chordata > Aves > Passeriformes > Pardalotidae > Pardalotus > Pardalotus punctatus. The sequence goes on along the minus strand of VZTX01004351.1, from coordinate 16,719 downwards.
CTTTCAGACTAAATAAGAAAAGTAGTGGGGAAAGTAATAGCTCAAGTTGAAGTAATAATTTGCTGACAGGCTAGTAAATATGTATTTGTCTAGCTTATAAACTTGGCTCCTTTTTTACCTGATCATGATGGAGGCTACTTGCATAGAGGAAATATCCTTTGTGAAAGAGAGCCAAATTCACTGGGCTCTGGGCGTATTCAAGTACTCTGTCTGCCTGTCATATGGCAAATTAATTCAGTGGCAGAATATGGTACCATTGCCTCAAGCAGGCAAGTGCCATTCTGCAGGAAGCATAGTTCATCCCAACAGCTGGCTCATGAGCAGCATATTGGAGTAGCAAAGAAGTAACATCTCGCATGCAGGAGTTGTGGTAGTAGCTTCAGGAATGAGACTACAAGTCTGGTTCCATCAGAAGTCCCCATTTTCCCAAACATCCATATAAAGTTCACTCGGCAGCAGCACTGACTGCTGCATCAGTTCAAATTCAGGCACTCTGAATGCATGAGTCACATCTAGCTCTCATTCCACACTTATTTTTGTTGTCTAAAAGTTGTTTGTGGCTCTTTAGAGAGAGAAAAACCCCATGAGTGAAAATATCACCTTTTGCTGTGAAACTGTTGCCAAGGAAGAAGTCTGTCCCATTGCACTGGGGGTGATGGCATTTGATCCTAGTTGGAACTTGTGGATTATTTTTGCCAGTTGTTTGTCAAAAACTTGATTTGCACCATGGGAGAGGAAGGAGGGAGGTGGGAGAAGGAAAACCCTCCAACACTTTTGCATGACGAGTTTGGGTTAATTTTCAGAGTTCTTGGGGATGGAAGACATAAGCACATAGTGATAGGATAAGGGGGAACAGTTTTAAAGGAAAAGAGGAGAGGAGAGATTTCTATTAGATGCTAGATAGAAATTCTTCCCTGTGAGGGTGGTGAGGCCCTGGCAAAGGCTGCCCAGAGAAGCTGTGGCTGCCCCATCCCTGGAAGTGTCCAAGGCCAGGTTGGATGGGGCATGGAGCACCCTGGGACAGTGGAAGATGTCCCTGCCCATGGCAGCTAGGGTGGAACAAGATGATCTTTAAGGTCCCTTCTGACCCAAACCATTCCAGGATTCTGTGTATCCATGTTCATTTCCACTGCAGTCACAGCAGAGATGATTGTTTCAGTTGTGATCCAGTTCCCAGTTCTGCAGTTTCATTTTTCCATCACTCTGCTCCATTTCAGCCACATCATGTGTCCGGCTCTCTGTGAGGTTCCCAGTGTGAATGCCATGGGGGTCTGGGCTCCAGGACACACTCAGCTCATGGGAGTACAATGTAGCCTTCAACGCCATTTGAAGTGCAACTCTTCCAGTAAAACATTTCAGTGGAGAAAAGAGTGAATTCTGTTAAAACCAAAATTCATTAGAGATTTTCTAATCAGATCTGTTTATTTCCCAGCTTTCTCAAGAATCACTAATTATGAAAAATCAATTGCATTAATCGTTTTTACTTGGCTTCCAAGTCAGCTCTGAAGACAGACAGAAAAATCAATGCTGGTAGTTCAGATCCTGCCAAAAACCTCATGAGAATCAGCTACTGAAGTTTCTGTGTTTAAGCACTGACAGATGGAAATGGTATCTGATGCTTTAGTGTTCTTTAATTGAGCTCTCAAAGGCATGACAAGGTCCAATGGCTGGAAACTGAAGCCAGAAAAATTCAAATTGGAAATAAGGTACACATTTTTAACAGTGAGTGTAATTAAACTCTGGAACAGTTTATCAGGGTATGTGATGAATTCTTCATGGTTTGATCTCTTCAAATCAAGAATGCATGTCTTCCTCAGAAATACTCCATAGCTCAAAGAGAAGTTAAGGGGCTCAGTGCAGATTTTTAAAAATGTAATTGCATGAGCTAGTTGATTCAGGACGTCAGGCTATCATGTCTAAAGAGATAAGAATCTGAATCCAAACCCAAACAAGTCCCTTGATTCCAAGCCCTGCATTTAAACTTAATTTGCACTTAAATTCCCCCCCGCTTTATTCTGTCCGCTTGGAGAAGTAAAAAGGATTTTCTAAGGCAGTAATTTGGGGAATTTAATGCAGTTTTTCATCTATGAGGATTTTGGCCATGATGCTGAAGAGCTTGAACCTTCCCTTTGGGCTGTGTCATCCCAGGTCCCAGGTGGTTCTATGTGGTTAACTAGAGCTGGCCCTGTGGTCTGAAGTGCTGCTGAGCAGTTGCATCTTGGGGAGCCAGGTATTGACTCCTCACTTCCCTATGCTTCCAGGAACACCCTTCTCCTCTGCTTGCAATTATGGGAATTCTGCTCATCTCCAGAGTTAAATTTATCTTGGTGCCATGCGGCTCTAATGTTCTCCGGAGTTCTGTAGTGGTGCTGTGAAAGCTGAATCATGAAGCGCATAATTAAGAATGCTGCACAGATTAGAAAAATGTCAGGCCAGCAGTGTTTCAGGCACCTCCTTTTTCCTGAGGTTTCACATATTGTTTCCCCAGTTTCACTTTTATATGGCACGTTGTAGCGACTGGTATCTCAGCCACAGGGACTGGATGCAGTTGCCAAGAAAAACTGGCAAAACAGAGGGTGGGAGAGGTGTATTAATGGACTCCAAGGTTCTCTAGAGGGGCTCTCTTTACCAGAAAGAAATTGTTCAGCAGTGCAGTAGCAGGAAATATCTGGAGAGCAAATGGGTCTCCTCAGTCTGAAGACATCTACAGACCATAGTAATAATACAGCAGTAATATCAGTTTGATTTTTAAGGGACACCTGAGGATGCAAAGGAACTGCCCTTTATTTAAAAGGCCGGAGCAGAATCTCTCTTGGTGCATATCAAATACAGAATACTGATCTTTCACAAGGATCCTTTGCTGGAGAGGGGAGGAGAAAGGTGGGTGGAGAAGAGGAGGAGGCAGCAAGGGAATTTAACCCTTAAGGAATTTCCTCAACAACCTTGCTTTGCAAAGAAATCTTTGCCATGGAAGCATCTTCTGCCTATGAGTAAGCATTTTCTGTGTGCATAGAGAGCAGCTGCTGTTTGTGGGAGGCCTGGTTGCATCTATCCTGTTTCACTGTGTTAAAGCAGATCATCCTGTACATCCTGGGTTGGAGGGAGAACACACAGTGAAGCCTTTCTTTGCTCTCTTTAGACTCAATCTTATGAACCTGAGCAGCCTTAATGGCTGTTTTGTTGTGTATCATCTGTTTAGTGAAGTGTTCAGAAACACCCTTGGATTCGGGGGAGCATCTGACAGAAGATTGACAGAACATTTGGGTTTTCATGAGGATCATAGAATTGTTTAGGCTGGAAGAGACCTCTAAGATCATCTAGTCCAACTGTGGGTCAATGGGTCCTTGTTTATTTTGTTGGATGGTACCACTGTAGGACAAGAATTTAGGGTTGGTTAAGCCCGTGTCTTCTGTGCCATGAGCAAGGCAGAAGGGACTGCAGAGCAGCATTTGTGGGACAACCTGCCCCAGGCAGTTTTCTCCTGACCTCCCTAGCTGGGAACTGACTCAGACCCCACACGTGATTCTGGGAGACACTCAGTGAGAGCAGACATGAAATTGCATGTTTTGGTTTGGATCATTGGACGTTGTGCATGTCTCCAGGACTGTTTATTGATTCCTGGCATTTGTAACTGCATTATTCTCAAGGAACTTTGCTGCTTCTCTGCAACCCAATGTACTTCATACCAAGGTCTCATAGTCATCATGTACTTTGGTATTTTTGTAGAGGGAAACCTGGCAGCTGCAGGGGTTGGGGAGGTTTTGGAGCATTCATGTGCTGCTTGGAATGACTGTTTTGGGAACAGCTCTGCCTGCTGTATATGCAGTTATTCTGAAGCTTTGCATTATCTCCATAGCCCTCATTCTTGGTCCTTTGTTTTATTGGAGATGGGTTGGATGGACAAACAGCACAGCACAATGTAATGTAAAGAGTTGTGTGTTTTGTGTTTTGTGTATGATGATGATGTAGTGAGTTGTGTATTATTATCCAGAACTTGTGCAGCCATGGGTCCAAGGTTGTCTGGAAAGAGTTGAAGGCAGCAATGGTGTTTTTTAATTCTAGAAGACGCCTTTCAGTCTTTGGCTGAGCAAAATCCTATCCCAGTGTCCTGCTGCTAATGACACAGAGGTACCCAGTGTGTGTGCCATAGCCACTACAAGTGGAACCCAACAAGTGGAAGAAGTGGAAGAGCATCCTGATGGCTCATTCCTTGGTTCTGCCTCTGCCTACAGTCCCATCCCAGCCAGGCTGTCACCTTCTCTGTGCCTCTACATCCCAGGAGAGTGGCCAACTGAGGCAGCACTTTGTTTTAACCTCATCTGGGATGACTTGCCGTCCTTTGGCATATTTCTGTAATGTCTGTGTCACTGACAGGGTGACTCCAGCATGTGAGAGTCACCTGGGGCTGCCCCATGAAGAGACCGCACAACAGAGTGTTGCCACGAGTGTGCCAGCACAAGGTGTTGCCCATTGCAGCACCTTTTCTGCTTCTACTGATCTGAGTCTGTGACCTCCTGCACACAGAAGACAAAACATTTATTTCCTCTTTTAGCCCCTGTATCTTTTTTTTTTCGTTCAACCTATGCATGACATCCCTCATCAGTTTTGTGAAATTCCTTACTGCTGACTTGTATTCATTGCCGTTACTGTTCCTTGTTTTCCATGCAGAAGAATTTCCCATTTATTTTCTACTTTATGATTTGGCTTTTGCTTGTCCTTTAAGCCAGAGCAGCTTTTTGCGAGCTCAGCCTTCTTTCTTTTCCATGGGATTGTGGTTCATCTGTATAGGGAGGAAAATGATCTTGAACAGCTCCCAATTATCATCCAGATTCCTGCTCAAATTCTTTCTTTCAGTTGTTTTGCTTTGTAATTATTTTCAGCTTTTTTAAGCTGCCATTGGAAATCATCAAGTAGATACATTACTCATTTGGATTTTATTCTATTTGCACATAACAAATCAAATCAGTAATCAGTAATCAAATCAGTCTCTTGTACCTAAGCTGCTCCTATATTTTTACATTCTGTCATCAGCTCCCCTTGATCTGCAAGAATTAGGTCTATTATAGAATTTCTTCTATGTTAGATGCAATTGGTTTTGTGTCTGGATATTTTTAAGTATAATTTTAGGAATTCTGAGCACATTTTCAGTATTTGCAGCATAAGGCTCCGACATATAGCTTTCAAAATTAAATCCCCATAGAAATGCAGCTCTCTTTCTTGAGTGAAATAACTATGGTTACAATAGCTCAATGCTGCATGAAAATAATAGTGTTAGTAATATTGAACAGAATTTGGAAGAGTTCAATAAATATTTCTGTTTCTTACAAGGGAAAAAGGGAGATCATGTGATCATGTTCTTTAACAATAAAATACCTTTTATACTGAGTGAGTATTGTATAGCAGCTCTTAATTAGAGATAATAAATACCAGCAAGTTATATCTGTGTGGAAGAATTGTAGCTGTGTGCCATTATTTTTTAAGGAATAAACAAGGTGGCTCACAGAGCTACAGATTTTTCTGCCTGACATTAATCCTAGACAAAATAATGGAATTGCTGATAGGGCATGTAATTAGTAAGGAATTAAAGGGATTAATGAAAGTAGTGTCAATCAACACGGGTTTATCGAATATAGTTCTTGTCTAATTAGGTTGTTTTTTTTCCAGGAAGATTACAAATTGTGTTGATAAATGTAATAGTACTGATGTGATAAACTTCTGGGAAGGCCTGAGGACCCTGGTCTGATCTCATGGCTGACCCTGCTTTGAGGAGCAGGTTGGACTCAGTGACCTCCTGAGGCCCTTTCCAACCTGGAATACCCAGTGGTCCTGTGCAAGTATTGCCTTTGGCTACAAATAACTTCTTATACAAGACTGGAATGATAGAAAACCAATTAGAATAGATAAGAAACTGCTGTACTCTCCAGTTCTAAATGGAAATTCATCAGTGAATGGCTGTGCTTCTAATAGAGTCCTGGGGTTATCACAGATCCATCTCTGCGGTGAGGTCAAAATCTGAAGAAGAGATCACTGAAATAAAAGACAGATCACCAGGGCAGAATGATTCAGGTCCCATTAGTAACCTAAATGAAAACAAGCAACATGTTTTAATAGGACCCATGTAGAGCTGAGCCATGTCCTGGGAACTGTTGACACTGAAAAAGTTGCGTGGAGCTGTGGGACCATCAGCAAGCACAGACCTCTGTGGGGGAGTGTGACAGAGAAGGGAAATGTCATATCTGGGGATATAAAACAGGAATATTTGAGATAAGAAGGAAGGGACTCCTCCTGCAGTTTCCATTTGTGATTAGTAGTTCAAGGAATATGTTGTCATCAACAACTGGAGAGAATTGAGAAAAAGGACTCATTAAATGATTGGAAAGCAACATCCATCCACTGGAGACTAGAGGAGACACTTTGCATTATCTGACAAAGAGGAAGGTGATGGAGAGTTTTGATCACCCTGATGGACAGAAACATAGAGTGAAAAAGCTGAGTTCAGTCCAGCAAACAAGGCAATAAAACCCAGCAGAGAGATACTAAAGGTGGAGGAACTCAGACTAGATATAAACCACACTCAGCAGTGAGAGCAAATAACCACTCACAACAGCACACTGAGAAATATGAAGCTCTCTGTTTCATTGGAAATTTTTACATGGTTTTTCTTTTCCTCGTATTTCTGCTCTGTTTTAGAAAGAGTCAGTTCTGGGAAGTCTTGTGACCTGTGTTGTGCAAGGGGTCAGAAGTCAAAACCACAGTGGTCTCATCTGGTTTTGTCATCAATTACTCCAAGGGCCTCTGACACGATGTGTGCTCCCAGCTCAGCTGCCTGTGTCTAACACAAGAGGAGGGTTCAAAAAACAGGTTGATCTAGAAGTGATTAGGAAGTTTTATGAAAAACAATGAACCCAGGACTGAATTTTCTGAAAACCTTGTTACTTACCAAAGCATTGCAGACACAGATTAATTCACTCAGCTTCCCATTGATTCCTTCCCCTCTTTGGAGATGAGCGGCACATCCACGCAGACAAGACAGGCTCCTCTCATTGCTGTGTCTCCCAGGATGAAAACATTGTTTAGAGGATATCTCTGGACTACGGTTTGCTTTTCTGTTGTTCGTGGGATTTGTGGAAGCAGGTAGGGAAGTCAGGCAAACAGGCTTCAAGATGGTGAAGAAGAAGGATTTATTTACAAGAAGTTCTTTTTATACACACTAATAAACAAGTATCCATTGGTCAAAGACAATCCACCCCCAAAGACCTATTGGTCAAGACTTGTACAACATCTAACACAAAACACAGGGATTAAGGAAGTACAAGAAGTACAGTTTATCTATATTCTCCATGAGAGAGAAAGGAAAATCCTAAAACACTGCAACTACACTGGACTATTTGTACAGCACCTGAACTCAGTTCAGAAACATACGGAAGTAAATCCGCACAAATCCCATGAGTGTGGACACATAAAAATCAAGTTTCCTGTCTTAAATGATTTCTGGTTTTATCCTGCCCATCACTCCCAGGTGCTGGGAGTAGCAGAACTCCCATGGCACATCCCACCCAGCAGCTAACGTCACTCTGTGCAGCACAGCTCTGTTCCCTGTCACCCACTTCCTTACCAGGAGGTACTGACACTTTCCACTGACTAAGGAGATACCCAAGATTAAATGTAATGTCCAGAAGATGAAGTGAGGAGAGATGAATGCCCCCTGAGACTTGTGTCTGCAGGCTGCTGATCCAGCCTGTCCCCGCTGGTACCTCTAATGGACTTCACGTCCCACCTGCCTGTTAGCTCTGATTCAGCTCTGAAAGTGCCCAAATATTTTTAAACTCCAGAATATTTTCAAGAATTCACCTAGACACGTGGAAACAGTAGGGAAAAACAATAGCAGCATGTGAATGAATGTGATTAATGGGTCATGGTTATTCCCAGATCCTTCTCTTTAATATAATTACTTCACTATAACATGTCCATGTCACAGAACTTCTACAAATGAGTGCTTATGTCTGGCTGCTTGGACCCTTTAAAGTCCAGATCTTGGAGAGGAAAAGAAATTTGGAATGGAGAAAAATAGCAATTAGAGTTAAATGGTAAAATGGAGAGTTAATGTATAGTGTTAGTGGAAAATGGCTTTTGTGTTAACTTTTCTAACAAAACAGTTTTCCATACATGTCAGGCTTGAGAGTTAAAGTTAATGATGTTAAAAAACAGAGTACTGAAAAATGTTCCCTTCGGTGTGATTTATTCAATTAGAGTTTGCTTGACAAGTTACTTTGGCTAAGGGTGCTGGCTTTTGCCTAATGTTTGGAACAAAGGTCCTTGCTGTGTTACTAGGATGGGGACAGCCCCAAATTTATGATTTCCCAATTAAGATTACGTTACCTATTTTGTTGCAATGTTGACCCCCTTTTGAATAGAATGCCACCTTTTACATGAGTTTTTTTTCCCTTCTGGAAAAACACATCAAGCAAATGCTGATCTCACTTTGCCTGGAGTAAAGCTTGGGACATGCTGGGATGCTCAGAGACAGAATTGTGAGTTAATAGAGACAGAATTGTGAGTTATCTGCACTGAAAGCAGACTGAAAAGTGAGTTGAACTGTTTCTACCCATTACATGCTATTTAGCAAGGTAGTTAGAGCCTGAAATTTCTCATGTCATGTTTTTATGGCCAAAGAAGGCTGTCCAGTAGCAGAGCTGTCTCTCCCTTGACTGTGGTGGAGGTAGAGGTTTGTAAAGGAGTTGAGTGACAGCAGAAGCATGGCTGGGTACATGGGGGATCTTCACCCAGCCAGTACTGGCTACCTGGTAACACACTGGGGAGGGGAGGGTTTTTCACAACTGCCCATCAAACCTACAGATGTGAAGCTGCCTGAACTGACAACCTGCTCCTTACTCATTCCAGTATGTTTAAAAAAATTATGCCTCTGATCCATAATGGGTAGAAGTTGAGGACAGTTTCCCTTTTACCATCATAGGGTTTTGTCTCTTGAAGCATCCTCTGGATTTTCATCTACTTGTGACACTGATAAATTCGGTCTATCACTTCACTCTGAATTAGATTGTGGGGACAGACATGTGGGTTTTGTTCTCACTATGGCTCACATCCTTCTAAAGCAAAGGGTTATAAATGGGCTTTTGAAATCTGTCTGCCCCTTGTGCCCTTTTTCAGCCCCCTAATTTAGTGCTACTTTTTTATAATTTGGACCTCTCAAAATATCTGAATTCTACCTAATAAAGAACCCTGTAAACATGGAGTCAGTGTAGGTTGGCAGAGGTCCACTGGCCTCCAAGAAAAATTGGCACCATTTGGGAATCTGTTCTGGTGTTTAGAATAAATTCATCAAGACAGTCCAGAGAAGCAGAGATTAAAATTAATAGTGTTAAAGCTCTGGTTTGGAGCCCACCCAAGTCAGAAATTACATTTTCCTGAGCTCTTATTGAGCAAGACTGCATTGCATTGCTTTTTCAGAAGAAAGCCATGACCATCTTGAGGTTACATGCTCCCTGGGCACATGGATGTACAGTTCCTGTGTTTAATGCACAGTTTTGGAACTGCTGCTCTTTCTAGCCCTCCCATTTGCTTTATCCTGTTTAGATCCTGGAGAGTCTGATTGCAAAGAGGAAACAGATCATGGAGCCCTCAGTGGAAACATCTGAGAATGCAGTTTGTGCTTGGTTTAAAGGTTTCCAAGTGATGATTTTAATTCTTCAGTGAATTAAACCCTGAATGACACCCCTGTGACCCCAGTGATATGGGGCATTGAGGAACAGCATTATCTGGAAGCTTTTGGATGTGTGGGATTTCAGGTTCTGCAGTGAGAGGTTTGTAAGGCAGAGTTGGAGCCTCACCCTCCTCCAGCTACCTCATTGAAGACACTGCAATGATCTTGCTTGGATGGATTCTGGGATCAGCACCAGTGCAGCAGCAGATTAGACCTAGGGAAGAATGTTGATTATGTCCTCCTTCATAACTATCCAAGAGAGGCTTTGTTAATGTTACAGCTGAGTCAGATTTCCCTGACTTGGTAGATGGATGTGTTTATCTTGGAGAAAATTCAACATTCCTCACTTTGTGAGTTCTGAGAACCCATATTTTCCAATGCCAGGGGCTGGGGAGAGCAAGGAGGTGACAAGATCCACATGGATAAAGTCATTAAACTGGTACTTTGACATTTATTTCTCGAAGAGTGTTGGAAGATTTTCAGATTGACAAGGACTTGAGCAAAAATGTTCACCATGTGGTTCCCAGAATGGTTCCTAAATCCAGCTTTAGGTTCTGTCATAAAAGAAGATTGATTTCAACTGGCACAGAAGAGCTGCATCTTTGAATTGTGAGTGCTGTGGGTGCAGAGAGCCTGAATGCCCCGATGTGGAGTCAAAATCCGGGCACCAGATGACTGTTTTCTGCAAACTATGTTGTTCATTCATGTTTTCACTGGTATGAAAGCTTTCTATGAAGGCTGATTTCAAGCTACCCTCCTACTTATCCTCTGTGCCAGTAGCCCTTAGGACAAATAAAACTAACCCCAAAATGAACTGACCTCCTTGCCGATACTGAGTTTTCCATTTAGCTCAATTTATGAGTATGGATTTGGACTGATCACTGTTGTGCCTGACTAGGTTCAGAGCCATCTGCCTTGTGTTGGGATTCCATGTGCTGCCTCTTCAGCCAGACTTCAGATGGTCGTTCTGGCAGGAGAAGACCAGGTTCTCAGTTATATGGTGGTAATAAATGGATTTTCAAATGGAAGGAAATTATATTGTTATCTATTTGGAAGCACTCTGTATGGAAAGGAAAAATGTACCAAATGTGTTTATTATTATTATTATAACCCATCATCTTCTCTTGAAAGTAGAGGTGGCCTTCAAAAGAGTCCAAACTGCAAGGAATTTAGCTTTTTCCCCCAGAAATATTTGCTTTTAACGATATTTTCATCTATAAAAGCTAAAAATAACATGCCTTATTAAGTTCAAAGCACTCTGGGACATAGTTTGCTCTTTCTGGCTGAGAAGGTAGATTTTTTTCTCTGAGAGGATTGTGTTTTCTGTTGGGTTTGATGTTTTGCCTGCCTACCAGCTGCAATTTTGTGTGTCTGTGGAAAATGGAGGGGACCTGTGAAGCACTGTTCGAAAACCTGGGACTCTGAGGAGCTGATGTCTCATTCCTGCACGGAGAAAAGTTGTTGTCTTCTCCTTTTGTCAGGAGGAGAGTGAATGATACCAACACAGCTGAGATGAGTGTTCAAGCCAATCATGCGGGTCTGTACCTGGACTTTTCAAACCTTTGGTTTAATCAGAAGATGTTTCTAGTTGCAGTCTAGTATTGTATAGTAAAAGTCACTGGGAAACCACCCAATTACTGTTTTGGTTTGGGAAGGGAGGGTGAAACTACAATAATTTCAAACATATGTAGCACCTCAATGTACAGCGCTGCCACTTGGTCCTCAGCACAGGCAAATAGTGTCATTTCCTCTATACATCATCTCATCTAGATTGTTCCTAGAATTGTACCTGCAGATGGAAGGAAATATGGTGCAGCCCAGCACATTACAGCTTAGTAAATGGCACTGCTTAATGAATGGTGTCAGAAGTGCATGATTCAAGGAAGAAAGTCAGGATGTGGATGCAAGGAAGTCAGGATGTGAGCCCAAGGCTGGGCTGAATGCAGGCCAGGAGTGGCCTGGAGGAACAGGATGCTGCAGCACTGGGTGGGAAGCTGGGCAGAAAACTGGAGACTTGAAGAAAAGATGATTAATGGATACCTGCCGTGGGCAGGAACACCTTCCCATAGCCCTGGTTGCTCAGGGCCTCATCCAGCTTGGCTTTGATCACTCCATAATGCTCCATAATTCACTGGATGCTCCATAGGCGTTTTGGAGCGGCTGCAGCCAAGCCAGCATGTGTCACCCTTGGGATCCCAGCTTAGATGGGGCAATGCAGATCTGGTGTGGGAGCGGAGGGGTTTTGTGCTGAGGTGTGATGGTTGCACTGCACACGTTAGTGGACCTGTAGTAACACCAATACACATTGTCCTTCAGTTTAAATCCTCACCTTAGTTTCTACTCAAAGGTTTGTCACATACACCTGGGCTTAGATTGAATAAGATCAGATTTTCTCTTACTTACTGAGATGCATTTGAGTTGTTTTCAATTTCTCATCTCATACTGATTGCTATAAGACAGTCACAGATGTAGTTCAGTGCAGGTTACCTGTCTTCTGGAGAGCAGTAAAAGGAACTGGAATATTATACACAAGGGCAATGTCAACCCCTCTCTTTTCATTGCAACAACTGGATGTGGTTTTAGAATGTTGAGGTGTATATTAAGTAATTTAAAGTAAAAAAATAATCACTGTGGGGTGATTTTGTTGTTGGTAAACTCTCCAGTATTTTTTCCCTTCCCCATGTGAGTTCCTGCCCTCATTGGGAGAGTCTTTCTTAGCTCTGCTCCACAGCACTGAGTTTTTTACATTCTGATCTGTTTTAGGCTACATGTGGTGATTAGACAGAGAAAAATACAAAAATCAGCAGAGGGAGTAATTTGTGAGGGGTACCCACCACATAACAGTTAGTTGGTCATGGTGTTGCAGGACATCTTTGCCTCCATAATTAGGCACTTGTTTCCCAGGAAACCTTGTGCGCCTTTCACAAGTTTCTGAAAGATTGTGTAGGGGGTTGAAATGTTTTTGCAGCTGATCTATGTGAAATACCATCAGGTTAAAGGAAAAGAAAAGCCACGTTTGTTGCATTATGGTTTCCAAATCCTTCAACTTTTGGAGAGGGCAGGAAGGGGCTTGGAGAGGGAATCACGACTGGAGCAATTAATCTCGCTGTAGCTTGGACAACCCTCGACACAGACTGACAGTGATTTATGAACAAGGCTTTAATATTTTTCTACTCCGTCTTGTGCAGGAGGAAAGTTAGATCTGCCCCAGTGTAAGCTGGAATCATTCCATGGGAGCTTTCCAGCCTTTCTAAGGGCAGTTTGTCACCTCCTATCGTTGTTGGGAGACGTGAGTACCAACGCTGGTCCTCTGTCTTGCCTGTAACGGGAATGTTTAATTTGAGATGTGCAGGAAGATCTAGAGCTGTTCTCACCATTGACTGCCCATGAACAAGTGGCTGTGCTGAAATGGGTGAGGTTTCTCTGTGGGTTCAGCTGTGGATCCAAACAGGTTGAGCCATAGGCAGCCACGGCTGTTCCTGTCCCTTGCTCCCTGGGAACAGAGCTCAACCCTCACCTGGCTCCACTTTCCCATCAGGGAGTTGTGGAGAGCAAGAAGGTCCCCCCTGAACCTCCTTCTCTCCAGGCTGAGCCCCCCAGCTCCCTCACCTGCTCCTCAGCAGATTTGTGCTCCAGCCCACTTTGCCTGGCATTGATTTCTGCAGCCTTTTGCCAGACGGAGGGAGCTGAGGAAGGAAACCCCCCTTGCTTCCTCCCACCTGCACAGGCACTTTTGCCACAGTTCAGCTCTGTAAATCAAAATATTTGCTGTACATCTGACCCATAATTCATGTTATCTTCGGCCAACATGCTCCCAGTGAGCCAAGCACAAGGTTGTAGAAGCTTGGAGGTGGTGTTGGTGCTGATCAGTGGCATCCTCATAGGTTTTTCCTAACCTGAGTGATGGCTCCATAGGGAAGAGCTGCCAAAACTCCCATAAACCCCACGTGGACATTGGGCTTCTGACTTCCTGGTGCAAGGAAAGGGGTTGTTTAGGTAGTTCAGGCCTCCTTTACATGTAATTTTCATGTGTGCAGTATCTTGGAGAGGGGTCTTTTTTAAGTGAAAAGACTCAACTCTCCTTTTACACCCCGTTCAGAGAGAATTTTGCACATTTGTTCAGTTTGGACAGGAACATGTTTGTTGTGCTGAGATTAAAGACTAGATGTGAGACTGAGGAATACAGCTGGGTATCATTTTTATCCACCTCTAAATTCAGGTGCTTTAGAGCTTTTATCAGTTCAAACCATTACAGCTGCTGGTGTTTCACCTTTCTCAGCCATTTTGAAATTCAAGATTGCTGAAGCTTTCTGCTGAAAAGCAAACAGCATCTTTGCCTCTAATCTCATTCGTTTCCTGCAGCTGCCTTTGTCTCCGTCTTTCATCCAAATCCAGACAGAGGCTTCCACAAGATCTTAAGCAGCCTTAGAATATTTAGCCAGATGATTTTCATTTCTGTTTACCTCTGCCCTTCTCCAATCCAACTAGGAGCTGAGGTTTGCACTTACCTTGAAGAAAAGCTGCTCTTGTGATTTTTGCTACAAGCTTCAGGGAAAGTCATACAGAATATTTCTTGAGATTTTCTCCAGATTTGGGGAATTTTCAGTCTTGTTTTCCAGATCTTGCAGCTTTAGACAGCTTTTAAAAATGTAGATGCTGAACTGAATTAGTGAACTACTTGAAGATTTCCTGCCACTAAAAACAAATTTGGGTATCAGACTTGGAGCTAATGGGGGGCAAGGGGGATGTTGTGGATTAAAACCATTTGTGTCAGCTCTGGTGCAGGGCAATGTCCCATTGAAGCCAAAGGACAGATGTCATTCAGAGGAGAAAAGTCAGTCCTGGACACACACAAATGTGTCCTTACCAAAGCTAAGCCTATTCTAACTTACCTGCAAAAA
>VZTX01004349.1:0-18325 GCA_013400915.1 Pardalotus punctatus | reverse complement strand
CAGCGCCCGCCCGGCCCCAGCCCGCCCCGCGGAGGAGCAGCGGCCTTTGCGGGCCCAGCCCTCACCGGCCCCACCGTCAGGATGTCCGAGAACCAGCCGAATGCCAACAACCACCACCCGGCCAACAACGCCGGGGCCGCCGGCGGCAACAACCGGGGCGTCCGCAACCCCAACCTCAACCAGAACCCCTTGATCAACGTGCGCGACCGCCTCTTCCACGCGCTGTTCTTCAAGATGGCAGTGACCTACGCGCGCCTCTTCCCTCCCTCCTTCCGCCGGGTTTTCGAGTTCTTCGTTCTCCTCAAGGTGAGGGGCAGCTCCTCCTGCCGGCCCGCGGCCGGGCTGAGGGCAGGAATTTCCTTAGAAACACAAAAAATCGGGCCTGCGCCGGAGGTCGCAGGCTTTGTTTGGGCCACACACACCGAGCTGTCCCTGGAGCTCCCTCCTGTGAGGTAGACATGAGTTTCCGTGGTGGTCCCGGTGTTCCCTGCACTCTGGAGCTCTTGCTTTCACATCTGTAAATCAAAAGAAAATTGCTGAGCAGACAGGCTGGTGCTAGGCGGGAGAGGTTTCAGTTTCTGTTTCCGAGCAATTACACTTTTTGGATACACTGCCCACATGACATACTGGACTATTGGAGTTTTGCTGGAGTCTTGTCTTTTCTGGAAGCAGTTAAGGCACAGCCCAATTCTGACCCTGTTTCTTTCACCAGTGCCAGGGAAGTGTCACTGTGCTCTTGGGTGACCCCACCTGCCTGCTGGGTGCCTGATGGGAACCCTCCCAGAGGGGCCTGTCAGTGTCCAGGGGTGACTCCCCATAGGTTAAATCCTGCTCCTTGGCTTCCAGGGTGGGAAATTAGAGTAAGGAGAAGCAGAGAGCAGCTTGCCAGGCGACAGCAGGCACTCCTCTGGGTTTCTACAATTCAGCGAGAAAACATTCAGCACAGCTTGTTTCATATTGCATGGATATGTTTTCTACCCTCTCAGGAAGTGTTTGGGTTTTTCCACATCCTTGTTCCTTCTCCCAGTTGTACAGCTGGACCCCAGCAAACTGGCTGGGACTGGGATGGTACTAACGGTGCAGTGGTTGGGCAGAATGGCTGGGAGCAGTTTGTGTTGCTTTTGCCTCTGATCACAGCTCTGCCAGAGAAGGAAAAACTTTCTCAGGGCTCTGTGAAGAGCAGCCAGCAGGGTCAGGGGTCAGTAGCCTCCAGCCTGCTCCTAGCTCTGCACTGGCTGCTGGCAGGAGGGAAGTGGGAGTCCACGTTCTGTTTGGAGTCCTGGAATTGCCCTTGGCTCTGCTGTGGCTCCTGCAACCAGGGAGGTGGCTCTGCTTTACCTTCCCTCACATCTCCCTGTGCAGCTCCTCTGCAGAGTGATGTTTACCAGGCTGTTTGTTCATCACAAATAGGTCAGGGCAGCAGGGCTGCTGAGGACACAGCAGTGCAGGGCAGCTGGGAAGGGAGTTCTGAGCTCAGCAGTGCCGCTTGCTGTGCCAGAGCTCTGAACTTTGGATGTCTTGCTACACTCCAGGGAATGAGTTTCTTTAGTCCACTCTGTTTTGCTGTGGATTATAGCCGTTCCTGGGATTGAGGCAGGGCAGGGAGCTGTGGTGCTCTGTGCACTCAGCCTCAGGGGCCGGCTCAGCCTTCCCGGGGTAGGATCTGTTCTTTGGGACAACAGTTCTGACATGGGTTTGGGTCATCCTGCCCAGGGGAGGGTTTGCTTTGGTTAAAATTTGCTTTATTCTGCCTTTACAACGCTGGGCAGTCTTGACTGGGCTTCAGCAGGAAACTGTTTGTGCTGAGGAGGGAAGGGGAAGGGAAGGGTTGGAAGGCATGGACATTTTTCCATTTCTTTTAGTGTGCCTTGTGGCCACATCCCACACTGGTGCTGTGTGTGTTTGGTTCGGGGGACGCTGTTGGTTGTGGGACCTGTGCTTTCAGAAGGCTATCAGTGGCAGCTCTGGTCTCATGAACAGCAGCAGTCGGTTCCTGCTGCCTTTGGTGTGTTCCCTGCTGAAACTGCTGAGTTCCGGATTCTGCGTTGCTGGTGCAGGGAAGCACTGAAGCTCTTGTCCACTTGCCAGTCCACTTGCCCAAATTATTCTGGTGTTTCACAGGCAAAATAGCAGGTGATAACTAGGGGGTCTGACAGTCTCTGCCTTGTCTCCTTGCCCCTTAGGCTCTCTTTGTGCTCTTCATCCTGGCCTACATCCACATTGCCTTCTCCCGCTCGCCCATCAACTGCCTGGAACACGTGCGGGATAAGTGGCCCCGTGACGGCATCTTGCGGGTGGAAATCCAGCGCAACTCCAGCCGGGCCCCCATCTTCCTGCAGTTCTGTGGGGTCGAGAAGTTCCCAGGAATGGTGGTTGAATCCACGACTGAGGAAGAGGAGGAGGAAGAGGAAGAAATGACTGTGGATATGTTTGAAAACAGTTCCGTCAAGGTAAGGACACACTCCCTGTGTACACCAGAGAGGGGAACCTGGGTGTTGCATCAGGGAGAAATGTTGGTTGGAAGTGAAGTCCCTGTGTGATCCCTTAGTCTCCTGGAAACACAGTGTTTTCCTTGGCTGCCCCTGAGTCCCCCTGTTGACCTCTGATGGTTTAACACAGAAAGGAAAGCCGGAGAAAATGGCCTTTCATGGGGTGGGAGGCCTTCTTGTGGATAGAGCATGGCAGGTGAGAGGTGAAGAGGCTGCTGATGTGGCTTTCCCTGCCCTGGTTTTCCAACAGTTCGAGCTGGATATCGAGCCCAAGGTGTTCCTCAAGCCATCCCGGGTGAGCAGCACTGAGCTGCCCCACAACGACAGCCAGGAGTTCTCATTTAGTGACGCAGCCACTAAAGGTATGCAGCCTCTGCGGGAGACTGTGTCCGAGTTTGAGATGCTAGCCCGAGCAGGTAATCACACCTTCACTGCTACCTGTGCTCCTCCTTCCTCCCCCCATCATCCTCCCCATGTGTCCCATCCTGCCTCCTGGGGGCACCTGCACAGTGACCTTAAATGTCTTCCTGATGTGTTCACCTGGGGTTAATCCTGTCAGTACTAACAGCAGACCCAAAGTGAGTTCTGTCCTGAGACTGGGGGGAGGCTGGGTTGGAAAAGTTGCCAGGCTAAGAGGCTTCATATCAACCACAGGTGAATGAAGGCTCTTGGCCTGGCTGATTGCTGCGGTGGTCGGTGTCAGGTACTTCAGGAGAGCCTGAGCCCCCTGTTCTGAGCCGTTCACTGTCCCCTGCAATCCACAGGGATCCCCTGACAGTGACATTCCTTCTAGCATGACCAGGGTTTGCGCTGTGTTCTGGGTGCCTGAGCCAACACCGGCCCTTGGAGCAGCCAATTTGCTACAATTAATTAATCCCGAAAGCCACCGAGCGGGTTTTGGTGGATTGCAATACAGCGCTGCCCTTCCACCTGGCTGTTCCCTGGCCTTATCCCGCCCTGTTCCTGCCTGACCTAAGCTGCTCAGGCCTTGTAAACTCCAGAGGGAGATTTAGTAGCTTTGTATTGTTTAAAATGGAATTCCGGTGTGGGAAAACTGTTTCTAGTGGTTAAGGGAGGAAATCTGCTAAGTAATGTTTATCTTAAAATAGAGATGTGTACTTGGATTCTTCGTCTTTTTCCACAAAATTTGCAAAAAGGTGGCCTCTTTCACCACACTGCTGTCCCTGGGAAGGCTGGAATTCTTTGCTTTGCAGACACACTGGGGTTGTGGCTGTGGAGGAGGATGAGACTGGACACTGTCCTGTTCCTTGGTCTTGCAGTGGATTTGCTTGATGCTTGTCCAGAGCTCATTAGTCCTGAATTAAAGGTCATTAAGACCAGAGAGCAGTAGATGTTTTTGGTGCAGGACCTTTATTACTGGTGCCTGGGTTCTGAGGAGAGTCATGTCGTACAGGACGGGGACATTGGTGGGAAGTCCCTTGTTTTGCTGAATGCCTGGTTGGAAACAATCCAGAAAAGGAGAGAGAGAGAGAACAGGCTGTTTCCCAGATTAGTTACAAAATTCTCATCTTTAAATCAATCCCAAATACCTGATTTTGTTGTTTTTTCCAGGTTTCCTGTCTTCTAAGTGCACCAAATTTGATGTTTAATCAGAATATTTTGCCATGAAAAAATATTTTATTATACAAAGGAAGTAATTGTTTGTTGATATTTAAACTCTTGATTTCCTTTTGAGCTTAAAACTGTTTATAATGGAAACAAAAGACAAAACCAACAACCCAGCTTGTGCTTGCTTCCCAATAAGGGAATCAAGGGATCTCTGTGCTGGGTCAGGTGTGTCTCTGTTCAGTTCTTGTGTCCCTTTAACTGTCACTGTGGTGCCAGGAGCTGCCTGACAGCTGCCTCCCCCCTTCTGGAGATACACCCTGGCAGTCTGAAAGAGCAGGGATTAAATTGCTTGGCCCTGGCTTAGCGGGAGGTTTTGTCCTTTCAGAGATGATGTAGCAAAAAAGCATCTCTCTGGAACCTGTCTTGAAAAAAAAAAACCCAAAAAAAACCCAGGGAAACTTCAGGCACCACCAGTTTTTGGGAAGGCTGTAATTGCTGCTGCCTTCAGTTCTGACATGTAATTGCAGCAGTGACCTCAGCCCCCTGGGAAGTGCAGGGCTCTTGCCTCTGAAGCATTTACTTGGTGTTCAGCAGGTGTAAAGTGGATTTTCCTGCTGTTCCCAAACAACGTGGGAAGCAGAAATTGAACAGAGCAAGATCAAATGGCTCTGGGCTTGCCAGGAAAAGATGTGGGCAGGTTCTGGCAGAACCTGCAACTGCTGCCCCGAAGCTTTCCCAGAAGTCTCACATTAAGGACTAATGTCAAGGGAATGGGCTGTAATTCCAAACAGTTTTTATTGATTTATGTTTAATTGTTGAGGGAAGGCTGGAGCCCACGTTTGCAACCAGTTCCCTTTTCAAGAACATGATGGGAGGGAGGGAGGGAACCCAGAGGGGCTGTTTCTTCATGGTGGCTGTTTGCAGATGTGGGTGTTGAGTCTCCCTGTGTCCCTCTCCCAGTGTGGCCACAGGAAGAGTACATCGTGGAATACTCTCTGGAATATGGCTTCCTGCGCCTGTCCCAGAGCACACGGCAGCGCCTCAGCATCCCCGTCATGGTGGTGACCCTGGGTGAGTGAGTGGCAGCCCAGGTGGGGCAGAGGGCTCAAGGGTGGGTGCAGGGGTGGGTACCTGCAGTGCAGAGACCTCCACTCCATCTCTGGGAACTCTTCCTGAAGCCGATGGTGCTCACTTCCCACGTGGGAGAGCTGCTGTGTGCAGCCTGTCTGCCTTTAGTAGGTCACAGCTTTCCAGGAGGAGCCTTCTGAAATGGTGGAGCCTGGCTCAGTGAGCCCTGATGTCATGCCCAGCACAGTTTTCTCATGGAGCAGGGCAGAGCTCTCTCCCTGGCTGAAGACACTGTAGCTCTGGGCTCAGCAGTGCGGGGTTAGAACCTGGTGGCCAGAGCAGCTGTGCAGGTGTTGGGGACAGTGCTCACAGATCTGTGTCACACTCTGTGTGTTTCTGTGCCCCTGTGAGCACCAGCAGGGCATTTCTCTCAACAGTGTTCTCTTCTCCTGGTATTTGCTCCATTAAAACCTGTGCAAGTCAGGAACGCAGCCTCAGACCTTCGTGTGCCTGTGAACCTCTGTATCTGTCAGTGCAGCAATCAGAGTGGAGCTCATTACTTCCTCCCACTCAAGCTGAAGCAGAGCTGGATGGGGGTTAAGCAGTTTTTCTGTGCAGTTAATGGGCATTCAGGGTGAGCCCAGGAGACAGGCCACACCTAGAGGGCAAATTCTCTTTGTGTCTGTGCCAGCACAGAGTGTGACAGCACTGACAGTCCTTAAGGCCCAACTGCCATTCACACTTTAGTGTGGCTGGATCCGCCAGGGGGTTACATTTTCCCTCCCAGTCCTGCCAAGTTTGATTTTACTGCCCCAGGTCCACATGCAGGTGCAGCTCTGCTGGCACAAGTATCCCTCACCTCCTTCCTTTGTGGCTCCTGGTGTGAGCACTGTGAAAGGGTTTTTGTCTTCTCTCTAGATCCTACCAGGGATCAGTGCTTTGGGGACAGGTTCAGCCGCCTGCTGCTGGATGAGTTCCTGGGCTATGATGACATCCTGATGTCGAGTGTCAAAGCTTTAGCTGAAAATGAGGAAAACAAAGGTAAGGCCTGGAGGAGTCACAGCAGTGGCTGCTTGGAGCAATGGGTGCTTGTTCTGTGGATGCCTGAGTATCGTCTTCTGACTATTGATTAATCTGTAATGCAGGGAGCAGCTCCCTGTGTTATAGTCAAGGACAAAATGAGAGAGGCAGGAGGGGAGAGGTGTCTAGAAACGTGATTTCCTCCCGCCTCACTGCCCTGCATGACAATGAGTGCTGCCCTGAGGATTTGCTCCAAATCCTGTTTTTTTAGCAGGCAGTGGTGCTTGGTTCTTAGTCTGTGGGTTAATCACACTGACCTTGTGTTTGTGCTTTTTCTCCAGGTTTCCTTCGCAATGTGGTGTCCGGGGAGCACTATCGCTTTGTCAGCATGTGGATGGCCAGGACGTCCTACCTGGCTGCCTTTGTCATCATGGTTATCTTTGTAAGTCACTGTGAGCTGGGCGGTGCCTGGACTCAGCCCCGTGCTGAGCAGTGAGTGGTTGGTGTTACAGCACAGACCTGAGCTCTCACCTGCTTTTAAAGTGTAGTTGGTGGAGGATGAGGCCCTGCTCTGGGGCTTTTTTTGTTTGTTTGGGTTTTTGTATTTTTTAAAAGTTCTTAAAGTCTGCCAGTGAAATGAACAGAAAAGCTGAACTAGAATGCAATGTTGTTTGATTGTGAAAAGGCAGCTGCTGTTGATTTCTCAGTGTCCTTAAAACACTCCAGCTGTCAGCACAAGGTGCAGACATTTGTCCTCTGAGACTTTTAAGAACAGCCCAGACTGACTTGCCTGGAGTGATCAAGATAAACCAAGTGATGATGTGTGAGACGAGATGTTCTCAGATACATGTCAGACAAGATTCCAAGTGATAACTACCCCGTGTTTGTTGTCTTGGGTGGCTGTGGGTGACTGTCTCTTTGTGCGTGGCTGTCCCACCCACTGGGGCAGGTCTGTGTGCAGTCACACTGTGGGCACTGAGGAGGAACTGAGTGCAGGGAGGTGCTGGGAGCTGCAGGGGGAGCGGGATAGAGGGCAGGAGAATCCCTGCTCCCAGCTCTGTGGGTTGGCATGGCCCCAGTGCAAACATTCAGGATTGGTCCCTTTACAAACAAATCCCTTACTGTCTGTTCCCCTGCAGCAGTACAGAGATTAATTGCTGTTTGTGAAGCCCTAATTACTCTTTGGGAAATTGCTCTGCACAGCTCCAGCTAATGAACGTGGGATGTGCAAGGCCAGGCTCACCCAGGCCTCTGCCGCAGTGCGATTCCGAGCGACTCCCTGCACCCATGGGGCTCTAATCTGCCTCCCCTTCCCTTTCCCATTGCAGACTCTCTCTGTCTCGATGCTGCTGCGCTACTCACACCATCAGATCTTTGTCTTCATTGGTAAGAACCGGCTGAGGGGTTTGGGTTGTGCTGGGCACTGTGCCTGCTGCAGCACAGGGTGTGGTAGAGTCACAGCAGGTTTGGGCTGGAAGGACCTTGAGGATTATTAGTTCAAATTTACAATGGTCCTACCTGTAGCTGCACAGGGAATAAACACATCCTCCTGCTCCCAGTCACTGCATTTGCCAGAGCTGTTCTCTGTCCTCCATCCTCTCCGTGCCACAGTGTGTTTTCCCTCTTGCAGTTGACCTGTTGCAGATGCTGGAGATGAACATGACCATTGCATTCCCTGCAGCTCCGCTCCTCACTGTCATCCTGGCTCTGGTCGGTAAGGACTTGCCTCACTGCTTGTGTCTGCAGCACATCCCTCTGGGATCTGTGGAAAGTCTAATTCCCTGTTCCGAGCTGGCCACGGCAGGTGGTTACTGTGGCTGTTCATCACAAGGCAGAAGGCTCTGGAATTTGATGGCATAGTGAGCTCCATTGTCCTTCTGGGTCCTCTGGAAAAGCAGCAGTTTGTTGGGAAATCCCAGAATCCAAAGCTTTGTCTGTCCTTGGAGCTCATTGCAGGCTTGCACTCTGTGGCCACGCTGCATTTGTACAATTTGAATTTAAAAAACAGCAAACCCCCCCAAAATCCGCCCTGGGGGAGGCAGCTGATCCCTGGCTGTGGAGATGGAACATTCTTGGCCGTAGTTGCTGCCATAAGCAGAGCCGTTACGTGCCCTGGGCAGGTGCAGTCACAGCCCTGCTCTGAGGTGACAGAGGACCCCTTCCCATGCCCTGCCATCTGCTGACGTCCCCTCTGTCCCCAGGTATGGAGGCCATAATGTCGGAGTTCTTCAATGACACCACGACTGCATTCTACATCATCCTCATCGTGTGGCTGGCGGACCAGTACGATGCGATCTGCTGCCACACCAACACCAGCAAGAGGCACTGGCTCAGGTAGGGGCTGGCTGTGGCCACATCCCCTCTGCCTGTCTCCTCCTCCAGCTGCTTTGGGTCCTTCCCAGCACCTCCAGATACAGCTGCCTCCACTCCTGAAATGTCTGTGTGGCTGCTTGGGAACTGCCCCACACGTCACAGGGTCCAAAGTGCAATTTCTCCACTTGGGTTTGGGCCTGGATCTTGGAATTACCTTGATGTTCCCCTACCCCTTGTTTTGCCCTGTTCAGAGCCAGGCAACTCTAATTACTTGTTAATGAGTCTGTGTCACCCTGGGTGAAGTGCCCCAGCTCAGGCTGGTGTTGGGAGGAGAAGGGAGCTCACATTTTTCCTGATCTTTCTTGCCTTCTTGTCCAGATTCTTCTACCTGTACCACTTCGCCTTCTATGCCTACCATTACCGCTTCAATGGACAGTACAGCAGCCTGGCACTTGTCACCTCCTGGCTCTTCATCCAGGTGAGTCCCTGCAGGGCTGCTTGCACCCTGGGAGGCTTTGTCAAACTTCCTATCAAGCTGGGTTGGAGTAGGGATCCTTATTTATGTAAGAGGTGGAATTAATCTTGGTTTGGAAATAAAGCAGCAGAGGCAGATGTTTGGATTGCTGGCTCCAGGCCAGCCATGGGACGGACAATAACCTGATGTCACATGGGTGTTGGGAAGGATTTCTGTCCTGTCCTTCTGGAATAAATCCTGGGCAGTGTCTGCCTTGCAGAGGAGCTGCTCAGGTCTGTGCAGCGAGGATGCTGGCAGAACCAGTTCCAAGCTGATGTGTGATATCCTGGATCAGGCATATCTGTTGAATGTCTCTGGTTGTTGACCTGCTGCAGGGTGGCAACAGGGAATAGAGGATGGGTTAGAGGAATGCTGTCATCCTTTTCCCGGCCTTTGAAAGGGAAGAGAGGTTGTACTCTGTTGCCTGTCTTCAGAGAGAAACTATAAAGCAGCTTGAAGTAGTCAGAGTAGAAGAGATAAATCTTTCCAAACTTGCTGCTAACCTTCTGGCTGTGAGAGCAGCTGGATTCTCCAGGAGAAGTTTGGTTTTCTTGGGTTGTTGTGGCCTGTGACCCAGCCCCTGGTGACTCCTTTCCCTTTTCCTCCACCAGCACTCTATGATTTACTTCTTCCACCACTATGAGCTGCCAGCCATCCTGCAGCAGATCCGGATCCAGGAGATGCTGCTGCAGAACCAGCAGGTCGGGCAGGGCACCCAGACCACGCTGCAGGACAACCTCAACAACAACACCACGGCCGCTGCGGTTGAGGCTGGGGGCCGCCGAGCCCCACTGGCTGCCGGGCCCCCTGGGGAGGGCAGCGGTCCAGCTGCCCTGACCCCTGGCGAGGCCTCCAGCGTCATCGCCGCCGCCGCCTCTGTGGGCAGTGACCTGAACTGGGTGGCCGAGACAGCCGCGATCGTGACAGAGGCCTCATTTCTGTCCGACCTGAGCACAACCCTCCTGGAGCCCGCCGTGGTGCACGAAGCCGTGGCCAATGGGACCCCTCAGGAGGCAGCCACGGCCTCTGGGTTGGTTGCCCGCATCAGGGTCAGCAGCGACCACCCGGAGACGGCCGTGGGCTCCATCACCATCGAGGTCACCTCAACGTCCATGGTGGCTGCAGCAGATGCTCCTGCTGCCGCTGGGGCTGCACCCCTTGCCCCACTGCAGGAGGGGGCAGTCCCCAGTCCCAGCCCCTCTCTTCCCAAGCAGACTGAGGCTCTTGAGGGCTCAGACAGCCGAGCAAAACCCAGTGGCAAGAACTGCATGGGCAGCAGCAGCGTGGCAGAGCCCCCGCCAGCCTTGGGGGGGGACAGTGACCAGGACAGAGGTTTGGAGGACCGGGGGGAGAGCAGCCCCTGCCCAGCACCAGCAGAGAGAACACCCAGCTCGGAGCTAAGCTCCAGGAACCTGTCCTGAGCTTCATTCTGTTGCTCTGGACTGCCAGGAAGGCATTTGGATTTTCTTTGTTACTATTTCTCACTTCACCATCATCCTTAACCCATGGATCCCTCTGAGCAGAGCCGGAGCAGCTGGGGCAGAGCAGGGCTGCAGTGACCTCCCTCCCCTGGGAAAGGCATGGGGAGCTGTGGGAAGGATGGGGGCTTTGGTCCCCTGGCCCACACGGCTCCGGGGCTCCTCCAAGGCCACAGGTGAGCCAGCCACCTGTTCCCACTGCGCCCTGCTTGTGCCCTGGCTTTTCCTTGTTCCCCAGCCCCCAGCTTTGCCCCTGCAGCTGTGTTTGCAGTCCAGGTGCTGATCGCAGGTGGGAGCTGACTTGGGACAGGCCATGCATGTGGCAGCTTTGTGGTTAGAGTTGAAGTGGATAGAACAGGCAGAGAGTGTCCAGCCCCCGTGGGAGAGCCACAGAGGTAATTCCTGGTCTTCTTTCCTGCTCCTGAGGGGAGGAGGAGCTTTTACCTTCCCCAGGCACAAGGTCTGCCCAGGGCAGGGCACAACCAAAGCAGAAGCTGCAGTTCAGCCCCCTTTTTTCTGTCCTCGGACTTCCCTTGGTGGGTGGCCTGGGAGGTGGAAGGTGCTGTGTCCAAGTGGAAGCTGCCGTCCCAGGAGCCATGAGTGATGCTTGGAGGGAGCCGTGCTGCATTCTGGAGAGGTGCAGGGCAAGGGCAGTAGCTCTGTCCTGCATAGCTCTGCTCTGGGTGAGGCAGCTGCTTTCCAGTGCCTTGTCCCTCCCATGGGACACGTCTGTGTTTAGGATCAGCCCCATCCCAGAGGAGTGTGGCTCCTCATGCCTGGACTGTTGCATGAGCTGGTTTAGCAAAGAACCAAAACACTAAAGCCAAGACATTTCAGCTGATTTTTCCCCCGTTTCCCTGGCAGTGGAGGTGCGGCAGGCAGAGATCGACCCCTCTGCCAGGAGGCTGAGCTGGGGGGCTGCCTATGGACCCCTGCAGAGGGGCCAGATCCATGCCAGGATGTGCTGGAAGGAGGGTTTGTGCAGGGAGGTGGAGCAGAGTGAGGCAGGATGAAACTCTGGGATAACCATGGTGGGACAGGGCAGGGACAGGAGATGGCACGTGAGCACTTAGCTCTTGGGGACAGCTGGGTCCCTGCACAGGTGTCCCCAAGTTCAGCATTGTCCCCCTATGGCTGAGCAGTGTCTGGAGTCCGTCTGCCTCGGAGGGCTCTGTGCGTTTCCTTGTCAATACGGGGGGTCAGAGCCCCCCCCCTTCACCCCTCTGCCTGTCCCACCTGGGTGCCCCCCTTTTGTTTTTCCCTTTTGCCTGGAGCAGCTGTGGTGCTGCTGCGGGGCTGGGGGGACCCTGCTGTGACCAGCAGGTCAAATCTTGCTGCTGCCAGCACTCCTGGGAAGGGGCCTCGTGGCCAACTGGCTCCCAGCCTCTGGAGCACCAGGAATGACCATAGGTGTTTCAGAGGAGTGGGTGGGAGGGGAAGCGGGGACACCAAACCAAATGATTTGATGAATGAAGAATAGAGTTCATTCTATTTAATTAATGTACAAAATGTGTTTGTATATAATAATAAATATTATCTCTTAACAGCTCCTGCGGCGCTGCCCCATGCCCTGCCCACGGCTGTGCTGGGCTGACGTGTGGGAGTCCAGGGGGCAGGGGGTTGCAGCGAGCTAAATGGTCAGTCCTGGGGGTGCCACTATCCTGGCGTGTCACCATCTGTCCCCTTGCAGTGCACAGAGGCGGTGGCAGGGCAGGGGGCTGAGCACCAGCCCTGTCCTGGCCATGCTTGGTGGTGCTGGGCAGCCTCCGTGCCAGGGGGGGCTGCAGTGCTCCAGCTCCTTCCACAGCTGCCCGCAGTGGAATGGGGAGCTATTCCTTATCCTCGGAGGAGCAGGGCCCTGTGCCACAGCCTGTCCTGCTCTCTGCAGCGTCTCCATCCCTCACTCTCCGCCCGAGGAAGGCTCCAGTTCTGCTTTGCGGTGGCTCTGGGATCAGCCCGGTTTTGGTGCCCTGGAGCTGCCTCTCCAGAGTGGGTCCGGTCTCGGTCTGTCCTCCTGCCCCATCCATGTGGGAGCTTCCTCTGCCTCCTCCTAATCGCTGCTGTCCTGCGGTGGGGCAGAGCTGGGCCTGCGGAGCAGGAAGGGGAAGGATTAGGCTTAGCCCAGGCTTGGCTGTTGGGGATACAGCTGGAAGAGGAAAAGCAGACTTCATCTTCCTTTCTCATCTTTATTTACGTGGTGTAAAACCAGAGTGGGGGCATGGGGCTGAGCTTGGTCCGGGCACTGCGGGGACCTCTCACCCAAATTCAACCCCCCCAAAAGAACCTCCCGGCCCTTCAAAGCCCCGCTGCCGCGGGAGGGACTGGAGGAAGAGACAAAGGCCCCAGAGGTGGGGCAGCCACAGGACATCCCCCCCCATCCTTTTTCCTTCCACTCCCTCCCTGAGCCAGAGGAGCAGGTGGCCTGCCCTGCCCTGGCAGAGCAGCCTGTCCTGGGGTGCTTTGGGGGGTCCCTGCCCCCCACCTCACCTCTCCTCCCGGGATTCCTTGGTGGCCAGCGGAGTGGGCAGTGCCCGGCCGCCCTTGGTGGTGCCCAGCACAGACACCAGCTCGCTCTTCCTCAGCAGCGTCGCACGCAGCTGGTCCCGGATCTCCTCGATCTTCTCCTCCAGCTCCCGGAGCTCGTTCTCACCGGCTGCCCTGTCCAGTGGCTGCGGCGGCTTCCCGTTACCGGGGTGCCACGGGGACCCCTCAGCCTCGGGGGAGGCTTTGTCCAGCTGGAAGCGCACCCGTCGTGCCTCCTTCCGCAGGGCGCTCCAGGGCTGTGCTGCCGACGATGCTGACCTCGGCTGGGGCTCGCACCTGGGTGGGGAGGGTGGAAGGGCTGAACTGGGATCTGGCTGCTGTGGGGTCCCTCTGCAGCCCCCCAGAACTTTGGGTGTCCACAGGGAGGAGGAGGAGAGTGGGGCAGGCTCCCAACCCCAGCTGTACCTCTGCTCCAACTTCAGCGGCTGGCTTTTCTGCTCCTCTGTGCCCATGTTCAGTGCCCGATGGATTTTCTGTGGGGAACAAGGGAAGAGTGAGGTGAGGGGTGATGATTTTGGGGTTAAGGGTGGGGGCTGATGGTCTGGGGTTTACAGACATGGGGTTAATTGGAGGGTGATGGTCTGGGGGTGATGGTTCAGGGGCTAAATGGGGGTTGGTGGTCCGGGGCTCGAGGAGGGTAGAGGTGGTGCAATATAAGAGGAAGCGGCGATATGAGGTCAGGGTCTTTGAGGTGCTGTGTGAGCCCCTTCCCCCCGGCCCCACCTGGCTCGTGTGCAGCCAATAGTTGAATTTCTTCTTGCGCCGGATGCGGGGCAGGACGAGGCGGTAGAAGATGTGCTCGCCCAGTGAGGTGAGCAGGGAGCCGCTCAATCCGATGCACAGCAGCACGAACAGCCCCGAGAAGTGGTAGATGCCCATCTGCAGGGTCTGCGGGGAGCAGGGGGTGTGGGCTGGGCTGTGGGGGGTGTCAGACCCCAGAGCCTCCCCCGGCCGAGGGGCCGCCGCACCTCAGTGACGGCGAAGACGCGTTTGCCGCAGGGCACCATCTTATACCACTTGTCGTGCAGGAGGTCGATGAACCCCGAGGACTTGTAGCGGCTGATGAACTCGGAGACGTTGGAGGTCAGCGGCGAGTTCTGGGGGAGGCCGATGCCGTAGCCTGGCCCCGGGGGGTGGGGGGGGGGGGAGGGGGGGAGTGCTGGGACGGGGGTGCAGCCCCCCGTGCCCACCACAGAGGGGGCACCTGCCCACCCTGCGTGGTCGTGGCAGGACACGACCCCAGCCTGAGCATGCACACACACACAGAGGAAGCCCCTTCCCACCACAGCCCCCCAAACCTTCGATGGCGAAGGGTTTGCCCACAGTGAGCAGTTTGCAGTCAGAGTCGATGGAGACCTCGTAGTCCAGCAGCGACTTGTCCATGATGAAGGCGTTGAGCTTGGCGGGCTCTGTCCTGTACCACCATGGGGGGACGCTCAGGGAGGGGCTGCTCCCCCCTTGTCCGGTGTCCCCCCGGCCTGACACCTCTCCCAGAGGCAAGGGGGCTCATGTGTGCATGGAGTAGGGGGTGCACAGGCTCCGGGGCTGGGGCAAAAGCTGCCTTGAGAAGGGTAAAAGGTAGGGGGGAACCCCGCATGCTCTCCCTGCCTCTCACTTGAGCATGGTGACGCCGTCGGGGGTGGTGGGGACATTGTAGCGCCGCATGTACTCGTGCATCTCGGGGAAGCTCTTCTTGATGTACTCCTCAGCACTGCTCTCCCACACTGTGCCGAAGCGGAAGCCCTGTGAGGGGTGATGGAGCTGGAAGGAGGCACCAGAGCATCAGCACCCTTGGCCCTAGGAATGTGTCCCCACTCCCTGAGGATCTATCCCCAACCCTGAGCCCCGGGCAGGGGGTCTGGGCAGACCCAGCAGCTCTTGGGGGTGTCTGGGAAAGAGCCTCCCCAAGGGCAGCCTCAGGGCACACTCAGCCCACTTCCCCCTGCCCCAGAGCTGAGGCTGGGGTTAAACATCAGCAGAATCCACATACACAAAGCTCTCTGGGGGTCGCAAAGACCTCTGCACTCTTAGGAGGGGCCAAGATGCAGAACTGGGGCTGGAGAGGAGGAGGAAGGTACAGAAGGAAGGACAGGACCCCCCTCACGCCTTTCCCTGGCCTTCAGTCCTGTCTCAGCCTATCTGAAGCAGCCCACCTTCGGGTCGTGGATGCCTGAGAGCTCCTCAAAGGTCTTGTCCCCCACCATGACAGCCGCCAGGTTGGCCGTGTAGCTGGAGAGCACCAGGAGGCAGAAGATGGCCCAGAGGTTCATAAGGAAGCGGCCAGTGCAGCACTTGGGCGTCTTGCTGGAGACAGTGCGCCCAAAGAGGATGGCATAGCAGAGGTTGAGGGCTGAGGAGTAGGAGAAGATCTTCATGCGGTTGCGGCCATGGGGGGTCATTCCGTAGGGGCTCTTCCACTCGTAGAGGGTGAGGAAGAGTGCGGTCATGTGCAGTGCCACAAAGATGCCCACCCACATGGTCCAGTGCAGGGGCCACATGAAGGCCCCGATGGGCGACGCCGTGTCCTTGGTCCTCACCAGGATGCCCAGGCTGGTGGAGAAGAAGGGGCTGGTGAAGTCGATGACTTTGCTCCGTGCTGAGTTGATGCTGAAGGAGGTGACGGCCATGTGAGCCGTGCCACTGAGTAGGTCCCCCACCAGTCCCGTCCAGCGCCCATTCTTCCAGGCCCCGTATTTCCCATCGCCCACAATGTAGAGCTCAAAATCAAAGGCCATGTCCTCGGCCAACTTCTCCAGCAGGTCGATGCAGTACCCATAGCAGCATTTCTTGTACGCCCGCGGCACTGAGCCGTTGCCAATCTTCTCAAAGAGGGCATCCAGCACAGCTGAGTCATTTGTGCCAGGATCCAGGCAGAGCTGCCCAGCCGGGCAGTTCCCTTCGTCATCCACCTCCCTGGTGAAGACGAAGGGGTGCTCCACCAGCGTCACCACCCGCAGCCGTGTGCGGGCCTCCCCGGCCGCCTCGCTGGGACTCTTGCTCTGCCGCTGGCTCTGCCATATGCCCTCCTCCAGCTCCAGCTTGCCGTGACTCCAGGTGCCTACTGTCACCCATGTGGGGACCCCCTGTGAGTCCCGACGCAAACTCCAGACCCGGAACTGCTGCTCCGGCCTCACCAGTGTTGTGTTCTCCACACGCACCAGCCCCGTCCGGCCGTGGAAGGATGTGTTGGCTAGGAACCTGCCAAGGAAAGGGTGTCACAGCTGCAATGTCCTGGGTGAGCTAGGACCAAGGGATGAGGCTGGGAGGTGGGAGCGGGACATGTCCGACTTGGGCAGGGACAAGGTCAAGGAGGAGCAGCAGGATCCGGCCCTGCTGCACTGCCCCGCAGCTCTCTACGCTGCCAGGGCCAAGTGTTATTAATATTTATAGAGTGACCGTGCTTGGGCGATATTAAGGAGATCTGAAGTGACACATCCCCCCAGTGCAGTGCTAACCACGTCCGGGGGACTGAGCCCCACGGTGGTGGTTGCACGCGCTGGGGACAGCGTTGCACTGAGCCCAGGGGTTCCCTGGCTCTGCCCTCGCCCTGTCCTGGGTCTGGGGCAGAGCCCTCCCCCCCATGCACCCCAATACCACAGGGTCAGGATGGGGGAAAAGAAGGACCCTCAGCACCCCCTTACCGAGCAAGGAAGAGTCCTGGGGACTCACTGCCTGCCTGGTGCCTCTCATTGCAGTTGCCCGTGGTCTGCAGCAGCTCAGGATCAGAATGGCCATGGGCGGCATGGGCGATGGCCTGGGACACCAGTCCCACCATATCCTGCACAAAGAGCTCCAGTGGTGGCCGGCTGACCTCCCCAAAGGCCAGCAGCCCTGGGGGCAGCCCCTCAGTCTGCAGCTCACTGGCGCTTAGCGGGAAGCCCAGCATCCAGTGGAATTCCTGTGGTGGCAGCCCCAACTCCTCGGCCGCCTGGAAGATGAGCCGAGCACGGTGCAGATCACAGCCCAGCACCAGCACTGGGCTGGAGAGGGTCCTGACACGCTCCCCATGCTGCCGCAGGTAGCGGGTGGCCCTGAGCTCATCCAGGTAGCCCAGGTCCAGGACAGTGCGGAGGAAGAGTTGGGAACGTTGGGCCCAGAGGTCGAGGAAGCCGTCGATGTCCCAGGGGTGACAGAGTACCAGACTGGTCTCCTGCCAGTCATTGGCCTGCAGGATGCTCACCAACACATCCACCAGCGTCTCCGGTGAACTCTGCCGGTCCATGTGGAAGTGGAAGGGGCTCTGCCAACACACAGGGGTCGTAGCTGACCTCCTGCCCATGGGAAAAGCCCCAAGGCAGCACCAGATATGGGCCCACCTGCCCTGAGGTCATCCCCCACTCCCTGCCCATCCCCTGCCCAGTTCCTGTCTGGGATCCACTGCCAGGACACATCCCAGAGCCCTTCTGGAGACTAAATGGAGTGGGGATTGGGGCTGGGGTCTGCGGGGCTTCCTGAAGAACCAGGGAATTTACCTTGAAGTGGAAGCTGGAATTGGGTCTGGGATAGAGCTGGGCAAGGGGCCAGGAGAGAGCTGAGATGGGAGCTGGGATAGAGCCAGGATAGGACTGGAATGAGGGCCAAGAGGGGGCTGGATTAGAGCTGCGATGGGAGACAGAGAGAGCCAGGATGGGGCCCGGGATGAGGCTGGGGTACAGGCAGGATGGAGGTGGGAATGAGACTGGGATGGGGCCGGGGTGAGAGAGAAGACAGAGGGAAAACAGAGCAGGAATAGAGCCCGGAGGTAGTAGGGATGCAGCGAGGATGAGTGGTTGGGATGAATTCGGTATTGGAGCTGGAACGGGAGCCGAGATCGCAATCGGGATCGGAGGCAGGACTGAGCCGGGAGAAGGACCCGCGGAACAGAGCCGGTGTGGAGTCGAGACGGGGATCGGGATAGAGCCGGTATGGATCCGGGACGGGGATCAGGACAGGAGAACGGACGGAGCCGGGACGGGAGCAAGGACGGAGCCGGCGAGCAGGGACGGGAGCTGCGCCCCCGTGCAGTGCCGGTGCTGCGGGTCTCTCACCTGCGCTCGGAAAGGCAGCGGCCAGCGGGTGTCCAGGATGCTGACGAAGGGGACCTGGAGGGCGGCGGCGAGGAAGTCGAGCTGGAGCAGCTCCCGGCGGGAGCGGGGCAGCGCCAGGACGGCGGCTACGCCGCGCCCCGCCAGCGCCCCGCACAGCCACCGCGCCAGAGAGCCGGGGTCCCGAGCCGCCGGGCCGCCCCCCACCACCTCCAGGCTGAGGTTGTGGGGCAGCGTCACCTCCCCGGAGCTCCCTCCTGGGCCGGTACCGGCGGCTCGGACCAGCGCGGCGCGGAGCCGGGCGCG
>VZTX01004316.1:174-45133 GCA_013400915.1 Pardalotus punctatus | reverse complement strand
GCGATGGCGGGGGCGATGGAACCGGGCAGGGCCGCGGGCAGAGCTACGGGCGAGGCCAGCCCGCCGTACGCCCCTCCCGACGCTCCGTGGTGCGGAGAGCGGGGCCCTCGCCCCGCCGTCTGCTCTCGGCCCAGTGCGACCCTGGGCTGTGCGGGTACGGGGGAGGTTGGCTGTTCCTTCGTTCCCACAGCAAGGCTAAGTGACATTGTTCATGATGGTCCGTTGGCCTGCGGCCTGTCACCGTACACCAGGAGCGGCAGGGCAGGAACCCCGGTGACACGGTGTGAGCCGCCGGCAAAGCTCCAGTGACACGGGGGTGGGCATATTGGATATTCCCCCGAGCCGATTTGCTCACAGCAAGTCAAACGTCGCGATTCCTTCAGTTTCCTTCAGTTTCCTGCGGTTCCTTGGTCCGTTCCTTGTCTCCCTTTGCCGCGGTGGCCGGGGAGCTCCGGGCAGAAGGAGCCCCGAGCCCTGTGGCGGGTCCCCGTTCCCTCGCAGCCCAGCTGCTGCCTCCGCTGCCTCACCATTTCTTCTGCCAGGCCCGAAGCTCGCGGGCCTCTGTCTCGCCAGCCTCCATTTTTTTGGGTCTGTTTTCCTCGTGATGGGGATCCCTGTAGATCCCCTGCCTGTTTAGCCTGCGGCCGGCACAGGACTGCTCACGCGGGTGCCACGGACTCTCGTCCAGGTGAGATGTGGTCTGTGCCGCTGGCAGGTGTGGGCAGGGCACCCAGCCTGCTTCCCAAAACCACACGTTTCTTCCCCAAGCGTTGCTGGGAGCCGCGGCGCAGCAACGTGGGTGAGTGCCAGAGCTGGCTGGGGGAGATGTATCCAGTCTGTATCACATCCCTATACAGGCCTGTTGCATATATGCAGTGATTTTCCAGCTGGTGAGCAGAAAATGCGTCTATATGTAGCTAACAAGGGCAGATTCAAGAGAGCTGCTGGTTTTATTAGTTATTACTATTACTGTTTTGATGAAGAGGGTGACAGGGCCAGCTGTCACCTCCTGCTCATGGCCTGCAGGTCTGTGGGTCAGATGCATCATAGAGCAGGAGCAGATCAACTTGGCACATGGCTCTCACCATCTGTGGGGGGAGCAAAGCCACTGATGGGCTGGTACTGGGTGCGTCCCAAAATGGGACGGGGTTTATGACCTTCCATGCCTGTCACTGGCTGTTCCTGGAGCTGTTGTGGCATGGAAAGTGGGCAACCTGCTGGGATCACCCACTCTGGCAGTGCTGAGTGGTCCCTGTCAGCGTCAGCATGTTTTGGAGCAGGCAGTGTGTTTATTGGCCCCATCACTGCCAGGACCGTGCTGAAATGGCAGAGGAAGTGCCAAGATGCTGCCATGAAGCTGAACAGGACTTGGCTGAGGGAGAGAAACCAGGTTTTCCTAATTTATTGCTGCCAAAGCACCACTGCGTGAGCAGCCTGTCCCAATCCCTGACCCCTTTTTGCTGGCTTGGCCTCTAGTTTTCCTTTTAGATCCAGCTGCATTGGTGTTGTTATCACTGCAGGATCACTGAGCCACGCTGCCACAGGGACCAGCCTGCTCCAGTTACTGGGGTGTCTCCAAGCCGCGTGCTCTGGGGTGGGTTTTTTGCCCAAGATAGCCAAAAAGCCAAAGGCGCTGAGAAGGCATGATGGGCGCGAGCAGAGGAGGATGAGTGGCCAGTGGCAGAAAGCGGCGGCTGGGTGACCCTGGTGCTAGAGGCAGCCCCGCAGCATCACTGCCGACGCTGTATTTGATTTTTTAAGAGAAACACACCCGGCGCGATTTAAGGCAGCGATGATGCAGCTCCTGCCCAGGCTCCCCGTGGCCCCGGAGGAGCCTCCCCCCGCCTGAGCTGCGCAGGGGCGGCTGGTGGCAGCCGCTCGCTCACCCACGCGCTGCCGGTGCCTGGCTGCGGCGCCGACACGGTTAAGGCACCGGCGGGATCGGGAGCCGGCTGCAGCCACCGGCGGAGCCAAACTTGCCGAGTCAGGATGTGAGAGCGGCAGGGACGGCTCTGCAGCATCCTTGGGTGCTGTCGCATCCTGGGGCGCGAAGGGCTCGGCTTTCCCCTCCGCCAGACGCCTTTTCCCGGGGACAGAGCGGGAATGGGGTAGGAACCGTCATCCGCTGCGTTTGCTGCCGGCTGTAGCAGCTGCTCTGCGCCGGCACCGGCGCCGCTTCCCGAGACCCGCGGAGCCTGCAGCCCGCCGGCAGCCGGGCTTTGACTCATTTCCTTGTGCCTCCCGACCGCGCATCGCCCTCGGTCCGAGCACCGGAGACAGGTAGGTGCGGTGCTGGGTGCCGGCGGGGCCGCGACGGTGGCTCAGCCGTGCCTGGCCGGCAGCCACGGCGCAGCAGGGACCTGGCAGTGTCACACACCAGGGACCCGCGGGCAGCCTGATGGACCCCGTTACTTTAGCACTGGTGTACGTGACGGCAGAGCCGGAATAACCCCGGCCGACGCGCCGCGTGTGCTTTTGGGCTGTGTCATTGACTCGGGCAGGCAAGCATCGCCGGTGCCGGCGGTTTGGCGGTCACGGGCGACCTCACGTGTCGCAGCTGAGTCCCCAGCACCCGCCTGTCGCGTTGTCGTGATGATGGGCTGAAGAAGGCACCGGAGCCCTCCCGGGTGGTCAGAGGGGCCACGGTGGGCTGGGATACGCTGCGCCGCAACAGAGGCTCCCGGGCCGAAGGAAGGGGCAGGGCTGCTGCTCTGCGGATCCCTGCGGCGCCGGTGCAGCCTTGGGGGGGTGTGCACGGGACCAGCACGGGGCATGAGCGCAGAGGTGACGGCAGGAGGTGGCAGGAGGTGCCGAGGCGACAGAGCAGGGCAGCGTGAGTCATTGAGCTAAAGTCACCTTCCCCGTGGCGTGGAGGGGGGCATATACTGCAAGCACAGTGAAAAGGGGGGAGAAGTATGGGGACAGGCACCTGGCGTGGGAAGACGCTGCCCACCACGTTACCTGCATCCTTCACCTGAGCAGCTGGGCAGGATGCTGGGGTGCCCAGGGCAGGGGTCCCTCAGCTCTCCCTGCCCCAGGGCCTCACCCTTGGAGGAACAGGCTCACAAGAAGCAGCAGTTTCATGCCTACATTGGCATTAATTCCATGTCCAGTTTCACCCACTCGTGCTCTGATGGCAGCGTGTCTGGCAGGCTGCAGTATGTAGTCCCCTCCATGCTGGCCCAGCTCCCGGGGGCTTCCCAGCCACAAACCATCCATGTCGCAGCACCCATGCTCCTGTACCCATTGTGCTGCCAAGGACGGGAATGGACCTTGGTGGGAGCAAGAACCATCAGGGCACCCTTCACCCAGCTCCTGGGTGCATCTTGCAGAAGAAAACATTTTTCTTCCCCCTTGGGCCATTGCCGAAACTCCCGCAGTTGCAGACTCGCAGCTGAGTTGTGCCATGAGGAAGCTGGAGGTGCAGG
This sequence comes from Pardalotus punctatus, assembly GCA_013400915.1. Lineage (NCBI taxonomy): Eukaryota > Metazoa > Chordata > Aves > Passeriformes > Pardalotidae > Pardalotus > Pardalotus punctatus. The sequence continues at coordinate 41,705 of VZTX01004316.1, read as the reverse complement.
AGCAGTCTCAGGGAAGCACCAAGCTGCCAACACAAAGGGGATTGGGCTTTTGGCAGTGGCTTTGGCTCAGGGAGCGCAGAGGGTTGAATTGGCCCCCAAGGCTGGGATGCTTTGGTTTCTCGGGGTGCAGAGCCCTGACCTATGTGTCCGTGGTCCAGCCCTGCTTCCCAGCAAAGTCCCTCTAGCACTGCCAGAGACTTGCCAGCCACTGTGCTTGGTCCCCGCAGCATTGCTGGGAGGCAACAGAGAAGGGGCACCAGGTCCTGCTGAAAATTGCAGAGATGTGAGCTCCTGGCACCACAGCCCCCTGGGATACAGAATCGGCCCGTCCTGAGCCACACAGGAGTCTGGGATTGTGGCAGTGCAAGCAAGGAGCTGCATGGCTGTGCTGGGACATGGGGGTCTGGCTGTCCCCGACTGCAGGCATCCCCCAGCTTCCCTCAGTTTTGTTATGCTGCCGCTAACCAAGTGATATTGAGCTGGCATGAGCGGGCAGGACAGTGCCCGGCCGATGGCTGCTGCTGACCCGGAGGTGGTGCAGGCAGCTGCCCATTGCCAGGCGAGGCCCATGGGCGCTGCGGATCCAGCACTAACAGCACCCGGGAGAAGTCAGGGGGTCACAAGGGCTCGAGGGGCTCAGCCGGGTCCTGGTTGTAGGGCTCGGCAGGGTCCTGCTCCGTGCTCAGGTCAGTGCTGCGGGTTCGGGAGAGAGCAGCTCCCTCCTGACTTCTCGAAAATAAACCCGGCTTTACTGAGGCTGCCTGGGCTCCGGTTCCAGCGTGGCTGTGGCCAAGGGAGACGCACTCCTGCAGCGCTCAGGAGGAGGGCGATGGGGACCTGTGCCGGGGGCTGCAGCCCGGCCGGGAGCTGCGGTGGGCGGGTGGGCGGCTCCGCGGGGATGGGCTTGGCTGCCGCAGCTGCTGCCATTGGGCTGCGTGGGCTGCAGGGGCTGCGCCGGGATGCAGGCACGCCGGGCCGGGATGCCGGAGGGATGCAGGATGCGGGAGGGATGCAGGATGTGGATGCAGGACGCAGGCATGCCCTGCTGGGATGCAGGCAGGATGCGATATGCAGGCACACCGTGCCGGGATGCAGGATGCAGGCATATAGTGCCAGGATGCGGGAGGGAGGGATGTGGGATGCAGGCATGCTGTGCCAGGATGCAGGCGGGATGCATGCCAGGACATGAGCACACTGTGTAAGGCCATGCTCCTGCTGAGACCAGGGCAGCCGGGAGGGAGCCTGGAGATGTCTCAGTCCCCATCTGGGAAAAAGAGCAGCTTGTGACCGGCAGTGTAAAGATGGCATCTCACCGGCCTAAAGAAAGATGGGATAAATTTAAATCCCAGCCCCAGTTCTGTAGGGAAGTGTCATTGTTTTCTGTGATACTGGAAACTGCTGACAGTGTTGCAGGAGCAGAAGCACAGCCCCCAGGGAGTCATGCTGGATGCCCCTGGCATGGGGACGGGGACAAGGAGGGTCAGGGGTGCCTAGGGGTGAACCTTCCTTTCCCTTGGAGTTCCCTCACTCCTGTGCACATAGTCACTTGTGGGCTGTGGGAAAAGCCAGACTGTTTTCCTCCCCTTAGCTTGTTCCTTTCAGAGGGACCCTCGGGGACAGCTTCAGGGTTTTCAGAATGTTTTGTTTTTCAGGCCCGTGTTTCCTCACCATTTCCTGTGATCTTTTGACCCCCGGAAGTTTGGAGAGGGCAGCCAAGCTGGGAAGTCAGGGGAACAGGGCTGGGACGAGATGGTTTTGGGGTCAGTGGTGGGTTGGGGTGTGAGCGCCAGGGTCTGAGGCTAGCAGGGGTATTGTGCCCACGCCGCTGCCCATGCCACATGCCCATCCGGCTTGAGATCTTCTGCAACAGGAAGTGCCGTCATGCTCATGCCCCAAAAAAACTCATTTCTTCCTCTTTTCCTCTTCCCCTGTGGCAGGGGTGAGGCGGCGAGTGGCTCCGGGGAGCCCAGGCTGGCTCCATGTATCCCGAATCCACCACTGACTCCCCAGCGCGACTCTCGCTGCGGCAGACAGGCTCCCCAGGGATGATTTACAGGTAAGGGTGCAGGGCAGTGCTGGGCGGACTCCATGGGGCTTCAAACCCAAGCCAGTGGCAACCCAGAACCACTACACTCCCTGAAACTGCCCTGACGCTCTTGAACTGTTGTGGCACACTTTGTGCAAAAGCTTCCAGGACAAAATCCCCACACAGTAGCAGCAGCAGTGTTTTGGGATGCTGGTGCCTGTTATGGGCATAGTGGGCACTTTCAGCATCATGCCAATGCCCACTGTGATGTGATATGGGTGGGTGCCACTGACCCTTCCCACTGACACTCTCTCTGCCACTCAGTCCCTCTCCTCCTTTCTAACGGGGTTTGTGGCATGTTTCTTCTCTCTCCCCTTTGCTGTCGGAAGCGCGAGGTACGGGAGCCCCAAGCGCCAGCTCCAGTTCTACAGGTAACCAGGCCCTTCCCCCTCCCCAAAATCCCCCCAGCAGGTGGCTGTGGCCCCTGCCCTTGCCCAGATAATGCTGGCACAGCACTGCCCTGCCCACTGTGCCAGGGTCTCTCTGTATGGGATGGACATCACAGGTGTGGCATCACCTCATCACCTGCTTGTGTGTTCAGAAGCACGGTGCGGGGACTGTGGGGTGTGGCTGGGTGGGGGGATCATCCTCATGGACTGTCCAAGCAGCAGAGTGTGGTCACACAGCTGCGGGGGGCAGCTACTGTGGGGTGTGGGGCTCAACTCAAGTTGCAGGGAGCGTCCCATGCCAGTGCTGTGTCTGGAGAAGCCCCTGGCTTTTCCCAAGAGCAGCTCCGGGAACCCAGCCAGCTGTTCCGCGGCTTCTACCATTAGGAGCAGTCTCATTAAGTGGTTCAGGAGGCAACATTCGCCCCCACCACCCTTTTACCATCTGAAGTGAGGGCGGCACTTTCCCTACAAGCTGTGCCAGCAACTCTTTCAGTGCTCCCAGGGCCGCAGCAGCCCAGTAGTGTGGGACTGGGTCTGGCCTGGCTGCCGTGGGGTGGGGGACCGGGGGCGGCTCCCCGATGGAACCACAGCCCCCCCACTCCATCCCGCACGTGGCTGGAGGAGGTGAGGTAGGCTGGCTGGCACTGGGATGGCTCAGTGGCACTGCCAGTGTCTGTCCCAGCGCTGCCATCAGCACTGCCAAGCCCCAGCCAGGGGTAGTTTTGGCTGCCAAACTGGCCTGAACCACTGGACGCATCTGGTGCAAAAGGTTCCCAAGACCAACAGGCAGGACCCAGCTTGTCCATAGGCTGCCTTCAGGCAACACCCACCAGTGTCCACCATCAAGTTCTGTTTTGGGGCTCCTTTCCGGAGGAGGCTGCCTTTCAGTCCTGCCACAGCCCAGCTGCGACTCCGCTGCCATGGGGACCATAGGAGGGCTGTGTCTGCCGTAGGGCACTGTCTCTGCTCCCCGATGATCCCAGTGTCCAGCTGTCCCCATTGCCCTGTGTGCTGGTGGTGGGGGATCTGTCACTGCAGGGCGAGGGGCGGCGGTGCCAGCGTTGATAAACCAGCGGCACATCCTCGGGCTTTTAGTGAGGCTCCATGAATAATTTAGCTCCCCTTCGAAAAGAAGAAAATCCCCTAATAGGGCTAATGGAGCGCGGCGAGAAGCCGGGCACTGGGGGCCCGGCGCAGCCGCCAAGTGCTTTGGACGCCAAGCACCGACACTCCCCTAATGCAAAGCAACGCGGCAGCCGCGGCTCTTATATCTGCCCCGGGGCAGCCGGGCCGCCCAGAGCTGCGCTGCTGCTGAGCAGCTTCCCCAGCACGGTGAGTCGGGGCCGGCGGCGTGGGCGGCGAGCGGGGCTGGGCATGGCAGGCAATGAGCTGGGATGGGCACCGCCATGGGGCAGCCACTGCGGGCAGCAGGGAAGATTTTCCGTGCAGGGTGACTTCGGATTTGATGGCTTAGAGTGGTTTTCTTTTGGAGTTTGGGGGTCTTCCTGGCTTTAGGCAGGCTGGTGGCTGCCAACTTCCCAGCTTGGCAAGCCAGGCTGGCCAGACATCTCTCCAGGCAGCTGCCCTGCCTGTCACCCACTTGTTGTGCCCCCAGTGCTGCTAACAGTGCTTTTATCCTGCAGAGCCTGCACTCTGTCCCCCATCCCTGCTCCTTCCTCACAAAACAGCCTCTCCCCCTTGGGCACAGCGCAGCTTATCCTTGGCAGCTCCTGCAGCCCCACTGCTGCTCAGCCTGGGAGCACTGGGATTTCTGCTATCGAATGGCCATGAACGCAGCTGCTGCCTCCGTGCTCTCTCTGCCACCTGGTACTGTTGCTCTGCCTAGAATCAGGGAAGTGTCAAGATAGGGCGGCCGGTGGATTCCCACCCCATTCCACAGAGCAGCCCAGATCAAACCCACAGCTCTGTTTGCTGCAGCTGTTTTGCTGCTGTAGAGCAGCGGCACAGCCAGCTCAGGCTTCTCCTTGCTGCTGTCAGGCAAGGGGATCCTACCAGGGCACGAGAATCCCACTGGGAAAAAGGAGATCCCACCAAGTGCCCGTACACAACAGGAGCCACCAGCGCTGCCCTAATTAAAACTACCAGCTATGGAGAAGGGCTGGTGCTGGAGGTGCCGGCTCCAGTCTCCAGCTTTGAGGTATGGCAGGAAGAGGCTGGTGACGAGGATTTTGTTTTTCTTTGCCACAGCAGAGGGAAAAGTCCCCTTTCCATGTCTCCCAGCATTCCCAAGGCCTTGCTACAGAGCAGGAGTAGTACAGAGTGGTCTCTGGCAGCACTGGATGTCAAAGGAGACCCCCAGGGTTTTGGTCATGCCTGGCCAGCTGCCACTCCATATCCTCTGGGTTTCCTTCTCCTTTCCTCTGGAGGTCACACCTCAGTGGCAGAGAGCACTTCACTTTTGGCTCCTGCAGCTGTCAACATGAGCTTCACAGGGAAAGAAAAAACCACCAGTGGGAGCCTGGCTGGAGCCTGATGCTGGTGTAGATCTGTCACAGTGCATCCCCAGTAGCCACTCTGGCACCAGCACCACAGTTTTGGCCCCAGTCCCTGCTCCTTGCGGACACTGAGAACAAGGGAAGTTGCAGAGAGAGGCATGGAAATTGATGCCGGTGCCACCACCAGTGAGGTCTCAGCCACAGAGACAGCAAGGACTTGGGTGTGTGAGGAGCCCACCCTGCGGCAGGCTATTTTCAGCAGCCGCACCGGCTGGGAGGTCGCTGCCGCGGTTGTGGGGAAGGTGTTGGCTGGTGGCGCACATTGCGGCAGCATGACGCAGGCACAGCGAACGCCCGGTGCCCACAGACCCTCTGTCGATGTCCACCCTTTCCAGGGAGCCCCCACAGGGACCCCTTTCCCATCCTGATTTCCCTTGCCCACTGGCACACAGTGCCAGACTCTCACCAGCAGTATTTGTGCCACTGCTCACCGTGCCTTGTCCAGATCCTGGGACCTACTGCGTCCCTAGCAGGGATGCAAACCAGTGCAGCCCAGATGGTGCAAGCTGGGAGGCAGTGCAGCCGGGGCACAGGCCACACTGCTGCAATGTGGCTTGGGGCAGCTGTGGCAGGCACCACTGCAGCCTCAGACATGGAGTGTGCCGCATTCCTGTCCTGCTGCTTCTTCTTTTGTGCTTCAGCTTCCACACCAAGGCTTTGCTCCGCTGAAGAGACTGGCTTTGCTAGGGTTCCCACATGTCCTGGCAAGGATGGGTGCCACCCCTCCGGCATGGCAGTGCGGGCAGGGTTGTGCCCCGAGTGGTTATGGAGCCCATGTCGTGCTTTCCCAGTTCTCTCCATAGCACCACAGAGCAGTTGGTGGCGTGGCTGGCTGGCAGAGCCCACACTTGGGTGGCAGGATGCTCTCCATGACCTACAGTCAGAGCCTGCGCAGTGTGGCCAGCCAGCCCAGCCCCGAGTGGGGGCTGCCCCCAGCCCCCCGCGTGGCTGACGGGCTGGAGCTGCGGCGCCTGCGGGACGTGCAGGCAGCGGCACGGGCGAAGACTCTGGAGGAGTTCCTACGGATGCACGGGCTTTCACTGGCCGATAGTACCGCCCGCGCCACTGGCATGAAGTACAGGTAAGGCAGCGCCACGAGGGCGGCGAGGGCCAAGGTGAGGGGATGACACAGGAGATGATGCTTGGTGCTAGTTTGACACCTCGTCAGGAGAATGGCTCTCACCTGTGCTCACTTCAGCTCCCCTGTGCCGCGCCGAGGCTGGAAGGAGCTGATGCCCTTGGCGCAGTGTGCGCCAGAGAGGCGGCAGGTGATCAGCACCATTAGCACTTTCCTACTTGGTGATCTTTGAGCTTCTCACTTGACATTCCTGTTTGCTGTTTGGGCATTTGCAGATGCAAACACCCTGTGCGCTTAAAAGATTAGGCACCTGGAGGAAACAGCCCCTGAAGGGCTGTTTCTGCCTCACGGGTGTAAATCTCCATGTGATGGGGGTATGGCTCTGCCTGACGGGTGTGCGTCTCCCCTGACTGATGGGTGTGCATCAGAGGGGATGCATCATTAACTTTGCATGTGGGTCCCAGTGCCAGGTGTATCAGTATTTCAGCCAATGTTTATTTTCTCTGGAGGATGCTCTGGGCAGCTGGAGAGGTGGCCACAGCCCCTCAGAGGGATGGGGCTGCTCTGCCCAGCACACCCCTCCCCACTCTCCCCTGGCATTGCAGGTGGGGCAATGGGGTGCAGGGCTCAGCACCACCAGTAACCTAGGTGAGGCTTTGAGGGGCACCAGGGCTGAGGATAGTGGCTGTTCTTCCAGTGGCAGTGCAGGTGTGTCCCTTGTCCCCCACTGCAGTGAAGCCCCCAGGAGCTGCAAGCAGTGCTGGCTCCTGCTGTACTGCACTGTGCCACGCCGTGCTGCGCCACAGGTCAGGTTCCTCTCTGCTCACAATGACGGCGGTAACATTTACACAGTGGCAAGAGCCCATCTAATATTCATGGGGACATTATTTATTGATGGGAGTAGCTGGCACAGGTACCCCAAAGGTGCTCCTTCTTTGGGCATGTCCCCACTGCCCCCAAAATTAGTGGGGTTTCTCATCCTCTGGGGGCTGACAACTGCTGCCAGGTCCCCCCTGCACTGGAGCCGGCGCTGGTGCTGGTGCTGGCAGGATTACCAGCTAAGGAGCTTTGCGACAGAGGGAAGCAGAGGAGATTACAAGATTTTTCATTAGGTTTGGGGCAAATGTGCATAATTTCCTGAGGGGCATGGCAGGTGCTGGCAGCCGGCATGTGGCCCCGGCCACAGGACGGTGCTGTAGTGTGGTGGGTGACTTTTGTCCCAGCTTCGCCAGGAGATGTTCAGCTGGAGTTCACCTAGCTCCACTTTGCTTGCACTGGGAAAGATTTGGGGAATATGCTGCTGGGGCTGTGGCCCCGAGGGGGATAACTTCGCCAAACAGCTGGGCTCTGCCGCGGGAGAGCCATCAGCATCGCCGCCACCTGCGCTGTATCCCAGCCGTGGGGTTGGCGATGCACATGCGTTGCTGCCAGAGGGTTTGGTTTCGGACCTCTGCAGGGGAATCCGTGCTGCTGTGCGTAGCCGGCGGGCGGCAAGGAGGGACCTCTTCACTCTGCAACCTCAGTCCTCGCTGTGCCCCAAACCGAGGCTGGGCTAGCAGGCGTACCCGCGGGGGGATGCCCAGCGGGGCGCAGGGCAGTCGTGCCCCGCCACGGCCACTCTGGGGGGTACCGGCAGCATCTCTGCCCCCACCTGCCCGCGTGCCGCTCCCTCGCTTCCGGAGCTCATCAAATATTGAGGGCAGGAGGGCTGACGGGAGCGCTCCGCGCCCGCCGCCTCGCAGTCCCCCGCCGTCACGTTGGCGGCGCGCGGGAGGAGCTCCCCGCCTCGCCCGGGGCGCCGGCTAAATTTAGGCAGCTGGCGCTGCTGCCCGCCGGAGCAGCATGCAGGTCTCCTTTGTGTGCTCCGAGCACAGCATCAAGAGCCGGAGCGCGGAGGATCGGCTGAACAGACAGAATGCCGGCAGCCCCAGCCTCGGCACCCGCGGCAAGTTCCGCGCGGTGGCCATGGTGGCCCGCAGCCTGGGGCAGCTCTCGGTGCAGAACGCCCCCTCCTCCAGCGAGTCCAGCGTCAAGCAGCCGGGGATGAAATACCGGTAGGAAATGGGCACTGCTGGGGCTTTCCCTGTTCCTCACCTCCGATCGGGGCGCCGAGGGGGGACTGGGGACCAGGGGCGCCGCACTCCCCTAATCTCCGGTTCGCGTCCGGCTGTCGGTTTCTCGTCGCTAAAAGTGCTGACCGTGCGCCTCCGTGCGCTTCCTCGCTGTTTGCTCCTGTCCCCTCAGGGCAGCTTTGATCCAGCCGCGCGTAAAACCTTCAGGACTGGGGGGAGAAGGGACCCTAAAATTCAGGGTAGGATTAGCATCCTCAGTGTCTGCCAAGCCGGGCTGGCTGCTGAGCCGGCAGGGTCTGGGAGTCACGGTAGCGTTAATCCGGGCTGCCATGGCATCCTTACAGTGCTGCTGGAGACTCAGTGCCCTGAGAAGCGAGTGCAGAGCCATAAGCAGCTCTGGCTGCCCATGGTGATTCTGGAAACGGGGTGGTGTGTGCATGTGGGGCCCCCGGCCAGCACCCACAGGGCTCATGAACTCCATGTCCTGGCTCTGGGGCAGAGTGCTGAGGGCTTCCCCCATTGAGGCCGAGTGTGCACCTGGGTGTGGGGCTGGGGCTCCCCCCGGATGAGCAGGCACCCCAGGACAGGGCAGGGCCCCCCCCCAGATGAGCCTGCATGCCATGGTCCAGCTGCCAGTGGCCGCGTGCCTCCGCTGCAGCCCAGATGTGCCAGCATTAGGCACAAATTGTGTCAGGCCAGCAGAGTGCTGGCGTGAGCGTGGCCGTCACCCACCAGTGTCAGCCAAATCAACCAAGTCCCCTTACCCAGGCACTGGGGAGGGGGGTGGTCCCGTTATGTCCAGCTCTCGAACACCAAATCCTTGCAGTGGTGGCAGCAGTACTGGGGCAATTCGCGGTGGCATCCTCGGGGCTTGGTGCTGTTACCCCACAGTCATGTCCTCATCCAGAGGAGGAGCATACCAGCACCACCCTCTCCCAGGCAATGGGTGATCAGCTTAGGGGTCCCCACTGTTGGCTGTTGGAGGGATGGTGACGCAGGGGGATGCTCCAAGCAAATGGATGGGATAGGAACGCCATAGCACAGTGTGGGGGGATGCTTGGCCTTCCCAATGTCTGCCAGTATCTCCATTGGTCAGCTGGTCAAGACGCTTTTGGGCTGGGAAGCCAAGAGCAGTGATGGCCACCTGCCCAGGGAACCCCAGTGAGGCTCTTGGAATGGCCAGGATGAGGCAGGTGCTGTCCACTCCCCATGTAAACCCCCCATCACTGGGACTTGAGCCACTGCTGCCCCACAGCCATGGCCTCTCCCCACCACAAAATGCTCTAAAAACACTGCAGGACGGGGGAGCATGAGTGCCTTCAGATGTTGGGTGATAACATGGCAGCACAGAAGAACGATGCCCTGACTCGGTGCAGCCCACGGTTGCCCGTGGCCGGGCCGCAGCCACTCCCTGCCCGGCTGCCGGTGCCCGTGTCGGTGGTGCCGGCGGTGGCGGTGCCTCCGGTTGCTATGCGACACCCGCGCGGGCGAGCTGCCGCGGCTCACCTACACTTTATTTATTTTAACGCTCATTTCTTGAGCCTTTGTCATTTTTAACAAGTAACTGGCTCTCCATCACCACAGTGAAGGCGTCTGCCAGCCTGGCCCCCTTCCCGAAAGCTGTTCTCCAGTTCCTTGTGCTGGTCAAATTTTCTGGGGTGCTCCATTTCTTCAGCATGTTGCTCCACTCCCGAGCACTCTCACCTGGTGCAAGCCCTGTGCTTTCATGTGCCACAATGCAGAGAGCAGGCACAACTCATGCCATGTATGGGATGCTTCAGTCCTGACCACCGGCATGCCAGCTCCTCTTCCTCCAATCTCATTCCCCATTGCCAGCAGCACTCTCAGGGCAGCTGGACACCCCAGCCTCATCACAGGGAGCTGCTGTAATGAGGTCACTGCTCTCCCAATAGCCCTGCCAGGCACAGCATCACTGTGCAGGTGCAGGCCATGCCACCACCAAACTGCGGGATGACCAGCCTGGGATGGCTCGTTAATCAGTTGAGAGGAGACTTTCATTGTGGAACCATCCCAGGTGAGGATGGGGATCAGGGGCCACCACCACACCTCCCAGTCCTCGCACCCAGTGTGTTTAAGTGGCATGCAGGATGCATGAGACAGTGTTTTGGGGCTTTTTGGCACCTTTCTTAATGGTCTCTGTCTTCCAGGAACCTCGGGAAGTCTGGGCTGCGTGTGTCCTGCCTGGGTCTGGGTAAGTGCCAGGGTTTGCCACAGCCCCTCGGTATCCCCTCAGTCCCACAACAGCTGCCGGCACTCCCTGGCAAGGGCAGCGCTTGCCTGCCCCGGCAATGTTTGCAAAGGGAAGGAAAGGGTTTTCCTCAGCCCTGCGGCTGTTTTGAGTCACAGCCCAGAAATTGTCAAATTATTTTCTCTTTTTCTGACACGATAGGAAGCGACTGGGCCGTGCTGGGAGCACCGCACTGCACGCGGCAGGGCCAGCTGTGGCCACCACGTGCCAGGACTGTGCTGAGGGAGCGAGGGTGGGTGGCCAGGGGCTTGAGGTGGCGGTGCTCGTTGCTCACTGCATTCACCGTGCACACACCCCTCTCTCCTGCAGGGACATGGGTGACTTTCGGAGGGCAGATCACAGACGAGGTAAGGCTGCATCCCTCCCCAGCCTTTCCCTGGTGAGTGGGGAGGGGATGGGGCCAGCAGAGGCGCGGCTGTGGCCTGGGTGCACACGGCATGCCGGAGCTCACCAGTGCTCTGCGCACGCGCCTGTGCACCAGCTCTCGGCCACCCCCTTCACCGACCCTGCTCTCTCCTCGCAGATGGCGGAGCAGCTGATGACTTTAGCTTATGACAACGGCATTAATCTCTTCGACACGGCAGAAGTCTACGCTGCTGGCAAGTAGGTACCCTGCTTTGGCAGCACCACAGGGGTCTCACCCCACACTCTGTCTCCCACCAAACCACAGTGGCACTGGAAATCTCCCAGGTTTGCCAGCTGCAAAGCAGCTTCCAGTATGGGGCTATGAGGGCTTGCTTACAGTGGGACTGTGGTTCTGACAGTTCTGTTCTTCTCATGGTGGCCTGTGTCACACAAGTGCAGCTGTGCACCCTCTGGGCACAGTGAGCAGCAGTTGTGCCCAGGGCATGCTTGCCCAGGGCATCAGCATATGGCCCATGCATTCACTTAAAAGTAGCAAGCTTCTGCGCTGGGGGCAGCTCAGCTCTGGGTGCTGCAGCCAAGGGGCAAACAGTGTCCCCACAGCCACTGCATTTGCCTCTTATTCTTATGGGGTCTGGGGCTGTTCCTGCCAGCTGTCAGCACTCCCCATGGCCACAGCAGCCAGGTGCCAATGGCTGATGTCCCCTTCCCTTGTAGGGCCGAGGTGGTGCTGGGAAACATCATCAAGAAAAAAGGGTGGAGGTAAGCCAGATATTATCCCTGTTTGGCAAAGCCATCACTGTGGTGCCAATGGGCTGGGGAAAGCTGGCAGAGAAGCCTGGGGCAGGAATGTGCACAGGCAGGGTGTATGAGGCTTTGCAGGTACCAGTGACTCTCTCTTTCTCCCTGCAGACGGTCCAGCCTGGTCATCACCACCAAAATCTTCTGGGGAGGAAAGTAGGTAACACTCACCATGCAGCAGAGCAGCTGGCACGTATCAAGCTCTCACCCCAGGCTCTCACCCACCTTTCCTTTTCCAGGGCCGAGACGGAGAGGGGCCTATCCCGAAAACACATCATAGAAGGTAGGGGTAGGGGTGAGGGTGCTTGCCAGGTGCTGCTAGCCTCAGTGCCAGGCTGTGCCTCACCAGCTGCCTCACTGCTGGCAGCATGGGGCCCAGCATGCCTGACAACCCCATCCGTGCTGCAGGTCTGAAGGCATCGCTGGAGCGGCTGCAGCTGGAGTACGTGGACGTGGTGTTTGCCAACCGGCCCGACCCCAACACACCGATGGAAGGTGGGTGCGTGCCGCAGTGCCATGCTCCTCCCCACTGCCTTTCATCGCCATCGCGGTTGGTGTGCACCAGGCTTGTGTTTCAAGGGCATTTTCCCTCCCAAGCAGAATCCGCTCCTTCGTCACCACAGCTGGCCCACACCACAGTCACACTTCTGCCACCCCCTGCCCGGCACCAGGACCCTCTTGGGCCGCTGTGGGGTGGATTGGCGGTGCGGTGGCAGGTCACTGCCCCCATCCCAGCAGCGGTGACTCCACTTTCTCTAAATCTCTCTTTTATCACCAGGGGACCCATTTAGTTCCTCCAAGTCCAGGACTTTCATCGTAGAAGGTACTCCCTGCCCGCACTCTGCCCGCCGGCCGCTGCCTGTCCCAGCGGCATTTCCCGGGGCAGAGCCCCCACTCCTCTGTGATCCCCCATCCCTGTTCCTCCCCCTCAAAGCAAACCCCGCCATGAGATGCAGAGGCAGCGGCAGCACAACACAGACACCCCCTGGCCCTTCAGACTGTACTGCAGTTTAAAGGACAAAAAGCAGAGAGGCTCCCACCTCCCAGGGTCCTGCCATGGAGTGCCCTTGGCACATGCCAAGGTCTGCGGCAGGGTCCCTCCTCGCCGGGGCGGCTGTGAGCATGCTGGGGTGTGTGCCCCGGTGCCGGCTGGGCGAGTCTCGTGCCACTTGCCCTCCCCGCTGCCTGCCTTTGGCTGCAGGAGCATGCCTTGGCTTGGCCCCAGCCCGCATGGCTCAGGGCAGGCTCTGCCCAAGACCCCTGAGCGACTCACACAGGATCCAGGCTTCCCTCCCTGGGTCTCTGTGTGTGGGCAATGCATCAGTCCCTTCCCCTGCAGCGGTGCTGGTGCTGGTAACCCCACAGGGCATGGGGCCACTGCCAGAAGCCTTGGGCTGCTCTCCATGCTGGGAGAGCCTGGCAGTGCGTGTGGCATGTCAGGTCGGCTGTGGTCCCCGGCACATCCTGAGTGGCTGCTCCCTCTGTCCCCATCCCGCTCTTCCAAAAGCATCCCCCGGACACAACCTAGCTCCCGCCACAGCACTGGGGAGTGGGATGCTCGCCAGCCATCAGCGTAGTGCAAGCCCCCTTCTGCCAGTATAGCCCCTGCTAAACCCCACCTGCCACTCTCTCCTTCCCTCCCGGCAGAGACCGTGCGAGCCATGACCCACGTCATCAACCAGGGGATGGCCATGTACTGGGGGACCTCGCGCTGGAGCTCCATGGAGATCATGGTAGGGGCCCAGGGGATCGGGGCGACCGCAGCAGAGCAGCCCCAGTGACGCCGCTGACGTTGATTTAATTAGACAGCAGCTGTTGGGAGCCAAGCGTGTGCAGATGCACTTAAGCCTTAATTATTTTTTGGGGCAGCCACTCAGGACTTGGCTGGGGGGTTTGGCAGGGGGCTCAGGGGGAGCAGCAGGGCACTGAGGGTCCCATCTCTTCTGCAGGAGGCATACTCGGTGGCCCGGCAGTTCAACCTGATTCCGCCGATCTGCGAGCAGGCCGAGTACCACATGTTCCAGCGGGAAAAAGTGGAGGTTCAGCTCCCTGAGCTCTTCCACAAGATAGGTATGACAGTGGGGGTTCCTCCCCAACCCCCCAAAGCACAGTGCTCCCCAAGCCCAGCGCTGCTGAGGCCAGGTGCCACAGTCCCTGGGGGAGCTGGGAACAGCAGCATCATCCCACTGTTCTGTTCTGTTCTGTCCCCAGGCGTTGGAGCCATGACCTGGTCCCCACTGGCCTGTGGCATCGTCTCGGGGAAGTACGACGGGGGAATCCCTCCCTACTCTCGTGCCTCACTGAAGGTGAGCTGCACTAGGGCTGGGAGGGTACACAGGATGGGCAGAGCTGGGGGAGCAGGGTTAGGGGCCTTGCAAAGTCCCCATGGGAACAGGAGCTCCAAGAGCCACAGCCAAGGAAGTTTTGGGGATGCCCTGCCTATGCAAGGTGCTGATGCACCCTGATCCTACCATAACACCCCCTCCTGGCCCCTAGGGATACCAGTGGCTGAAGGACAAGATCCTGAGCGAAGAGGGCCGGCGGCAGCAGGCAAAGCTGAAGGAGCTGCAGGCCATCGCCGAGCGCCTTGGCTGCACCCTGCCCCAGCTTGCCATCGGTAAGAGGACTGGGGACAGTGGGGGACAACTGGGGGTGACACCGGGGGTCTCTGGGCCATGCTCAAGCTCTGCTCTCCCTCCTGTCCCAGCCTGGTGCCTGCGCAATGAGGGTGTCAGCTCTGTCTTACTGGGGGCCTCCAATGCCGACCAGCTGATGGAGAATATTGGAGCAATACAGGTCAGTGCTCCCAGCAGGAGCAACATTTGCCCGCAGCACTCATTGCTGTGCTGCACTGTGCGGGGAAAGAGGGTTGCAAACCCAGCTCCATGACAGGTTTTGCTTGTCATGAAGGCGAGAAGCAGAGAGGAGGCTTTGCTGGGCTGAGGGGGCAGGGTCGGGCCTGATTCAGGCTCTCCCTAACTGGGTCACCCAGCCGGCAAGCTAGGGCTTGTGGCACGAACACAGCAGGGTGGAGGCGGTGAGCGTCCTCCCACGCTCACCAGGGTCACAATCCCAACTCCCAGTGTTGCCCCCATCCCCCACAGGTCCTTCCAAAGCTGTCGTCTTCCATCGTCCATGAGATCGATAGCATCCTGGGCAACAAACCATACAGCAAGAAGGACTACAGATCCTAAGCGTGCCCGAACGCGCCACCCACCGCGCAGCCCTCGCCGCCCGTTCGCTTGCTTACGCTTTGTTGGAGCAAAGTGGAGAGTGTGGTTTGCACCACGAGCGCCGAGAGCCAGCGCTCCCGCCCGCGCTGCCCCGGACATGGCGCCGCGGCCGCCCGGCCTGGCTCTGCGGCGCAGAGACGGCCGGTGGGAGGCGAGCCCCGAGCTGCCCGGCCGCCCTGCCCGCAGCCGGAGCCGCCGCGGGGACCCGTTGCATGCGTGGCTCCTGCCCCCGCGTTGCCGGAGGCGGTGGGCGCGGGGTGCACGCGGGTGCTGTACGCCCACGAGGCAAACAACACGAAGCTGTTCCCCAGCCTGTGCCCGGCCCTCACCTCAGCCCTGCGCCGCCAGCACCACCAGCCCGGCACCGGCACCGTGGGGCTGCAGTTCTCGGGAAGCGCCTGCTCCCGGGAAGGGGGGCGGGTGGGGTGGTGACAGCAGGGAGTTCCCTGGGGAAGAGCCCACAGTGCCCCGGCCGAGCACGGAGCAGGGCTCTGCTCTGGGGAGGGGGCTGGGCTGGGCTAGGGGAGTGTGCGTGGGTAAATGTGTGAGCATGTGTGTGCATGGACACACGTGGGGACATACAGACAGGCACGGATCTACAGACGTCTGCATTTGCAGACAGCAGCTGCGGAGGTGCACGCAGCCCACACACACCTTCAGCTGTATCTGCACAAAGCTGCTGAAAGCTACTGAAAGCCTCTACACATGCACCTACATACACCCGTTACAGGGGTGTGTACAGACACAAACACACACACACACTCATAGAGTCACACATGGACATATGTAGATACAGATGTAGCTCTACTTCCACCTCTACCCCTGCCATCAGTCACTGAGAGATCAATACCTATTTGCACATACAGATACATGTATGTAGATGTGTACACATGCTTCTGAAAATTACATATATAATGTATATAAACACACACATGTAGACACATGTGCTTGTGTATATACAGATATACATAGCTATGTGTTGATCCATATATGTGATATATAGATGTGTACATATCCATGTCAATATATTGCTGTTGCTGCATTCATGTTTGTATGCATATATGCACACATGAAAATTACAGGTGTGTACATAAATGTGTGTAAATGCAGATAAATGTTTATATACAGATATGTGTGTAGACCCATGCCCAGCTCTATAACTATATACTCATCTCTATACATCTACAAATATATGCTGTATATACACATGGATAGAGATTTATAATTTAGATATAGCTATAGCTACATATATATATAGCTGTATGTCTAGCTATATCTAGATATAGATGGATACATCTACAATAGATACAGAGAGATAGAGGATACATAAAAGCTACAGAAAGAACATTATAACTAGCTACACCTATCTATCGCTTTATAGCTCTCCATCTACTCTGTGCAGAGCAAACATTTTTGCCAATACCTGTATATATATGTGTCCATATCCACATACATTTATACACAAAGTTCCTCTATCCATACACCCATAAATACAAAAACTGTAAATGTATGTGCAAACCCTCAGCTCTGTGCACTGTGTGTGAGCTCTGCACAGTGTGTGTGAGCTGTGCAGGGTGTGTGTGAACTCTGCAGCATGTGTGTATGTGTGTGAGCTCTGTGCATACTGTGTGTGAACTGTGCACCCTGGGCATGTGTATGAGCTCTGCACTCTGGATGTGTGAGCTCTGTGCAGTGTGTGTGTGAGCTCTACACTGTGTGAGAGATGTGCACTCTGCCTGTGTGATCTCTGTGAAGTGTGTGTGAGTTCTGCACTGTGTGAGAGCTCTGTGCACTGTGAGAGCTCCATGCAGTGTGTGAGCTCTGTGAAGTGTGTGTGCAAGCTCTGTGCACTGTGTGCGCTCTTCACACAGTGAGCTCTGTGCACTGTGTGTGTGTATGCTCTCTGTGCATTCTGTGTGTGAGCTCTGTGCACTGTTTGTGTGCTCTCTATTCTGTGTGAGCTCTGTGCACAATGTGTGTGTGTTTATCTGCTGTGTAGCCATGGCTGCATCTACTGACCCCCCCACAAACACGGGGGGTCTCTCCTGACCCACTCATGGCATTGGAGCTCCCCTCTGTATACGGTTGGGGGTCTGTGTGCACACACCCACCACATACACACCCCTACACCTTTGGGTACATGGATTGACCTTGCAGCTATACCTATACAGCTTTACCTATACATGTACATCTGTCTACAGAACTACATCGATGTCTGTGTGCACACAGAGACATATACACTCATATATATGTATGAAATTACAAATACATGTGTGTATCTGTGTATATACACACATATACTGTCTCTTTCTAGGATAGCTATACACCTTTACCTACATCTACACTTACATATAAATATATAAAAATTACAAATACATGTATGTGTCTGTGTACATATACACCTGTATAGCCATACAGAGATACAGATATGGATACACAGAGATATGTAGATATATAGATATATCTATACATGTATGTGCCTATAAACCTCTGTAAACATAGATCTATACATCCATATCACATACAGATCTGTGCCTGTGTAGATACGTTATCTACCCTGTCTACATACACACTCACAAGTATGTATGTACACAACTACACATGTATTAAAACCACAAATACATTATATAGACGTATAATATACAGATGTGTATGTACAGATACACACCCACATAGGGGTACCTAAATAAATTAGTATTTATAGCTGTGTATGCTCACATAAAGATATATATGCACACATATAGATCTGAAACTTACAGTTCTGTGTATACATGTGTATGTACATAGATCTACACATGCTATATATGAAGAGGTACATACATACATGTGTGGGGGTGAGGTAGACGTGCACCCATGTAAAGATTACAGTATCTGTGTAGATACGCACAGCATTCTCATGTCTGTCTGTGTCCATGTGTGTCTGTCCCTTTGTCTCCATGTGCATACGTGCGTGTCTGTGTATATGTGTGTGTGTGTGGGCATGTGTGTGGACATGCGAGTAGGACAACAGGGGTACCAAGACCATGGCCAGGCCCCCCCAAGGCCAGCCCACCATCCCGCCCCCTGCCAGACTCCACTGCGTCCTTCCCAAAGGATTTATTAAAACACAGAACAGAAACCGGGACACACAGAGCACAAAGCGGATGCAGGGGCGTTGCTTACAGCTGCCAGTGTCACCACGCTCGAGGTATCCCCATCCCAGTTCCAGCTGTCCCCTCTGTCCCATCCGTGTCCCCTCCACCTGCCTGCCCCAAGCCTGGCACATGTGGACCCCCAGCCACACTGCAGTAGTGCCAGGGATTCCAGCAGGACAGCAGCAGGCATGGGCTTGCTCAAACACCACGAGGACAGAGAGATGGCCCTTACAGGGAAGCTGGGGAGCACAGCCAGCTGGGACATGGCACCACTGGCTTCCCCTCACCCCCACGTGTGCCAACACAACCAGACAAACACCGTGACTCCAGCCCTCCCTCCCTCCCCTAAGCCCACCTCGCCCAGACAAACTCTTCAAGTCTTCAATAAGAAAGTGCAAAAAATGTACACGGACACGAACCCCCGGCCCTGCTGCTCCCGCGGGGGCCGCAGCACGCAAAGCACACTTGAAGCGGGAGCAGGACAGCCCAGCAGCACCAGCAGCAGCTTGTCTTCCGTGCAGGCAACACTGGCACAATTTCCCCGCTGACCTCTGGCAACAGCAGCTCATGGCCAGGGACAGGGGGCTGTCTGCCAGGGCTGCTGCAAGAAGAGGGGAGGGCTGCCCATCTGCCAGATCTGGACCCTCCCCACATGCCAACCCCTTGGGCACCTGGGAAGGGCCGCAGGAAGGATCTGCTCCCACCTCCACCACGGCTGCTCAAGTCAGAGGCTGCAGCCAGATACTGGCACTGGGGGGGGCAGCCCAAAATGAAGCCTCCACTTAGCCCCCTGCCCCTTCATGTTCCCCAGCAAATGGAACACAGAGAGTGGGAAGCACAGCCTTACCTCAGCTAGGAGAGGGAGCTGCAGGGGAAAATCGTGGGAACTGCTAAATATCTGTGGTGAGAGAGGAAACACCTTGCTCACTACTGTCCTTTGGCAGCACTCCTGGACCACCCAAATCCACCCTCTGAACTTCTCTGCCCAAGAGCAAAACCCCAGCCTACCAGTCACATAGGGTCCCAGAGGCATCTGGCTGTAGTTGACAATCCCACCTGGCCCAGGACCACGGAAATTTGGCCCAAAGTTGTTGTTGAAGATCTGGGAGGAGCCAAAGGAGCCCTGGGGAGGCAAGGAGGGAGAAAAGACATGGGCCTGCAGCCCTGACCTTACCATGACCCTCAGAGTGAGGGGCTCTGTGCCTGTCCCCACAGACCTGGGTAGCTGGATCCCCTCCACGGGTGGCCAGGCGGCTGAGGATGCTCCGCTCCGACATCTGCAGGCGGGCAGCCACGGGTGGGATGCGGGACAGCATGGAGGGCAAGCGTGTCACATCAGCCTTCATGTCACTCAGCAGCTCCTCAAGTTGGTTCAGCACTGCAAGTAGAGTGGAGAGTACTCAGGGCCCTGCCTGTCAGACTCAGCAAACTGTGAGGAGCAGGCAGCTCCTGGCCGAGGGAACACAAGATGGGGGCAACCTCCTGGCTGGGTTCCCCAGGGTCAGGGTGGGGAACCCTTCCCAACCCTGGGGCAGACTGCTCCAGCCCTGCAGACACGCACCCTTGTGTAGGACAGCATTGGCGGGCTTGTTCCCAGCCAGGGACTCTTTGGAGAGGTGCTGGTGGCTCTCAGCAAGGCACTCCACTTCCGCCAGCCGCGCGTTCAGCGCCATGGCCGGGTGACTGGGGTCTTGGGTCATGTTGAGGTACGCCGCCCTCCGCAGCTGCTCCTCAATCACCAGGGCCTGCTCCAGCAACTGGGAGGTGCAGGAGGGGAAAGATTCAGGACCAGACCCCGCCCCACTATAAACCTTGGAGCCCCTTGCAAAGTCCACTGCCTGCTTCACTCCCAGAAGGCACTGGCAAGCTCCCCCCTGGCTTCAGCATGCTGCTCTGGTCCTCCCACCAGTGAGGACTCACCAGCCCTGGACCTGCCACTCACCTTGAACCGCCGGGCAAGGAACTTGTTTTTCATCTCGAGGTAGTTCCCCTTGTGTACCTCCGACTTGAAGGGCTCGTTCAGGATCACATAGCGTGGGTCATTCTGGATGTCCTGCCAGCGGGCATAGCCATGACTGGTGTGGGAGAAGTGTTAAGGGCAGAACCAGCCAGCCAACAACCACCCCGCTGACACCAAGGCCCCAAACCCTCTCCCTGTTCATCACTGCAGTACCAGCCCAGCTCCTGCCCCCCACAGAGGCCTCTCTCGCCTCGCTGCCTCCTGCTCTGCTGGGTCAAAGGGTACGTGACAATTCCTGCCAACAGCCAGTAGTCATGTCGGCGGTGCCAGATGTCATAGATCTTGCCAGAGGACATAGCAGCTCTCTCTTCGTTCTGCCACAGCGTGTGCAGCTCTGTGGAAGCAGAAGGGAGACATTCTGGTCAGGCAGCCGGGCTGCGGGTCAATGCACAGCATGTGGGCAGGGAGAGTGATGGAACCTCCCAGGGCCACAGGCACAGTGCAGACCCAGGTCTGCTGCTGCCAGCAAAGCTCCAGCCCATCCACAGCCCGTGACAAGGGTCACATTTCTTCAACAGTTTCAGAGCCTCTGCAGCAGCTTTGCAGGAGAGGCCAACACCTCGTCTCTCACTCTTACCTGTGAAGCCACCATCGGCAATGTTGAACATGAATTTGAAGTTCATGTTTCTGTCATCCTTCTTTCCTTCCTCCTCTTCCTCTTTGTCACCGTTTTGCTGGGCATCACTTTGCTCCTTCTCCTCTTCCTTGCCATCCTCTGTTTGGCAAACACAATGAATTGGCCTAATTGTGCTCCACCACCAGACCCACTGGTGCCACCCCTGCCCCAGTCACTGTGCAAAAGCCACCAACCCTTCTTTGACCCACGGCAGCAGCCAAACCTGCCCCTCCCGGCAGGTCCCACTGTTAGCACAGGCAGTGCCCACTCCAACAGGCTCTTGTTCCTACTCGTGGCTCCTGAGCAGCAGCTGTGCTGGTGCTGATGCATCCTCGCTACCACCCTGTGGGCACGCTCTGTCACTGCGCCAGGCACCGGGCTCACTCCAGGGATTCTTCCCACTCTTCTCTCTCCAAAGCCTCATGCCTCACCTGGTTTGACTTCTTTATCCTCCCCCTTCCCTGGGCTGCTGCTCAACTCCGCCTTCTCCAAAAGCTTCTCTTGCTCTTGAATCCCCTCGTCTGCAGGAGAGAACAGGCCTACAAGAAATGCTTGACATGGAAAAAGCTCTGCAGGGAACAACCTACTTATCCAGACAGACTTTCCCTTTTAGGGTAAAGTAACTACATTGTTTGTACATTCAAGGTGCTCAAAAAACTTCAAACAGAACATTCTTCTGCATTTTATCAAACAAACTTATTTAGTTTTCCCTCTTCCTTGAGACATCTGGAGGAGCAAATGCCCCCCCAAAATGACCATTTCATGCAATTTACAACCTGTTTTTTCAAGAATTTCTGCAGGATTTTGTGACATTCAGGTTTCCCACAGCGACACAGAGAAGAGCCACAGCCTCACCTTTCACCAGGGGCTCAGAAGAAGGTTCAGCCTTTTCACAGTCCTCTTGCTTCTCTTCCTTCAGCCTCTCCTTGCTGTCGCAGCTTTCTGGGTGCTCTTCACTCTCCACCTCGGCACTTGTTGGCACCTAAATGCCAAGCACCCATTCCAGATCAGATCGGCCCTCCCTTCCCTAGGGTGCACCCCAAGCTCCCAGGCAGACCAGGGGAAGCTTCCTGGAGGAGATGCTGAACAAAGCCACCTCACCTGGCTGTCAGCCACCTTTCTGGGCTTCTGCTCCACTGGGTCCTTTTCCTCATGGAACCCCAGTTGTGTTTCTATTTTGTCTGTAGGAAGAGCAAAGCCAGGAAGCTGTTGAACAGGGCCTGATGAGCTAAGCACCTGCAAAACTTCCTGGTGTCTTGACCCACCTCCCTCCCAAGCCAGACCCCAGCCACAACCCCCTCAATACCTGCAAGGGCCCCTGGTCCCATGTGTGTGTGTGCTGGGCTGGCCGGGACAGGCGTGTTGGGATCTGAAGACACAACCTCACTGGACCTCTTGCTCTCTGGGCCCTCAAGAACCAGGTCTGGGGTGCTGTACTTCCCATTGACATGCTCAAACTCCTGGACCTGGGACAGACACACACCATAAGGTCAAACAGAGCAGGGACATTGCCAGCTGGTGTCATGGAGTTGGTGTGTCTGGGCTGCACACCTGCAGAGTGACCAAGCGGCAGGACTGCTGCACCCACCCCCCTGGGAAAAGTCTCCAGAACATTCCTGAAATGGCCCATTCATAATTTTACTCACCCACCTTCTTCCTTACTAGTGACATGACCCCGATGCGAGTCAGCACATGCTGACGTGACAGCCCTTCCCGAGGAACACCGTCCGCAAAAGTTTCAGCACCGTCTGCCCCAGGCTCACACAAGTGTCTCATGAAGAGAGAGACGTACGCCCTGCCAGGGAAGCCAGACCTCAATCCTGGCCCGTGGCCTCCCTGCTCAACCCCTGTCACACACGGACGAAAGAAGTCTCACACCCAGGAAGGGAGCAAGAGCCCCGCTCTCAACGAAACAGACACTGCCTCCCCACAGAGAGCCCACAGTGAAAGCGTGCAGGGTCCCAGCCTTGCCTGCCTGCCAGGACCTCCATACCTGAACTCCTTCTCGCTCTTCCCTCGCAGATCCCGGACCAGCCAGTGGGAGTTGAAGGCATCCTGGGGCGGCATTCCCCAGCGCATGATGGCATTCAGGAATGCCTTACGCTGCCGGGCGTTAAAGCCCAGAACCTGCAGGAAGTGAAGGCATCGCTGGGATCACAGAGTGGCCTCGACAGTATGTGGCATCCTGGAACCTCACAGCTGTGACAGGCATTGCTGGACCAGGACTGATGTCCCAGTGATTCAGCACAGAGGGGTCCCACAGGCAGCACAGGCATGACAGCATTGGCCATGCTCTGGCTGAGGCTCACCTCAATGTTCCCACCAACTCTTGCCAGCAAAGGAGGAAGAGGTTTGTCTCTGTCAGTCTTCAGCTGTCTCCGAGATTGTCTTCTGCCACCTAGAGCCAAGCAGGTTCAGTGATGGATGGGCCAGGCCGCAAGGAAAGACACCTCATGTGCCCCTTCCTCCCGAGGGGAGCAGAACCAGCCAGAGCACCCACCCAGGCTGCAGGGTCCCTTCCAGACACCACTCCCCAGGCCAGGACACTCCTCCGCCCTTCCCAGGCAAGGGGGGACCATGCCTGGTCCTCGTGGTAGGCCAGACCACGGTCCTGCAGAGGCCAAGGAAGAAGCTGGCTGCCTTCCCTTCCCCAGAAAGCTCCTCACCTGACAGTAACCAGGGACATTCCCCTGAATGGAGGCCCTGGGCACACCAGTCCCTCCAACCCAGATATTCCTGACACTTTTGAGTGACAGGGGCTTCCCACAGAGCAAAGTCCCAGGGAGTATCAAAAACATCAACTCACTCTGGCCTTCTGGCCTCTCTTCGAAGTCTTCATCCTCATCCTCAGAGCCAATGGAATACTCTGACTGGTTGTCAGAGAGCTCGTCCTGCCACTCTGCAGAGCACAAGGGAGGCAGGTTAGAAGACCCTGCCTGGGAGGGGCATGCTGGGCAAGTCAGAGCCAGCTTGTGGGTGTGACAGGCACTCACTGCCAGGCAGCAGGAGAGAGGGACACAGCAAGAGGAAATTACGTTCTCAGGTTTTACAAAATTAGCATTCTGTTATGCAGCAAAAACCCAATTTGAAATATTTTGCCCACAGACATGTTTTTCCTATATTCCTCCAGTAAAACCAGAGTTTACAGACCAACAAATAAAAAGAAAAAAATCTTTGAAGAATTTCTACTCTGGGAAGTTCAGCAACCTGGGAAGTTCAGATCCAGGCAATCTACCAACTGCAGAGAGACATCAAGTGACAGCTCTCTCTGTTCCATGTGCCCAGCCAGGAGCCGAGCACCCCTAGCCATACCTTGGTCCTCCTGTGAGGTGTCATTGTAGTTGACCTGCTTGCGGATTCTCTTCCCTTTCCCCAGGTTTCTGGCAAGATCTTCCTGCTGCTGCTCATAGTGGTGCCGCAGCAGCTTCTCCCAGTAGTCAGGGTCCACATTCTCCTCTTGCTTGATGATCTCACGTTCCACCTCCTCCTGCAGAGCCAGAGACAAAGGGCTCAAGCAGTCCCAGGGAGAGAGCAGGTAGGGTCCAGCCCCATGCCAAGCACTCGCAGGGACAGGAGAGGGAGCAGAGGGAACACACAGGGATGCACAAAGGGGTGATTGTAAGATGTGATACTGATCACATTACCACACCGTCCTCTTCTCTCACAACATACTGAGCCACTTTAAAGGAGCTAAGATACTCATTCATGTTTTGCAGTTCTGTGTCATCAGTTGCATCCTGATTTCGGTCCAAAAGCTTAGAGATGGCAGCATCGTCGTAGTGGATCACACTGCTGTCATCCACATCCTTATTGTCACCTGGAGAGCAAAGCGAGGGGAACAGCAGCACAGACCAGGGTGCTGGACAGTCCACTCCTGAGCCAGGCAAGCTCAGGTCAGGTGCAGGGCCAGGGATGGGGACGAGTCACCCCAGCAAGGGGGTGCTACACACCTGGTGGGGTGCCACCATGCTTTTTTTTCATGCCAGGAGTTGCTGCACCCCCTTTGGTTGACAGTGTGTCTGAGAAAGGGGTGACAGCATCCGGCATGGCAATCCGCTGTCCCTGAGACACCATGCCTGCGGCACAGGGAAAGGAGTGTGAGCCCCAGCAGCTCAGAGAGGACCCGGCTTCACACAAAGCATTGCCACCTCACCCTCCACATCATCCTTGAAGAGTTCTTCTGTCCCAAACTTGAGGATGTCATCCAGCTCTTGCTTGGTCATGGAGCCCGACTTGGAGCCAAGCCCAGGGCGGACCACCAGGTGGGTGAGCATCATCTTCCTTTTGGCCACCTGGGTGATGCGCTCCTCCACGGAGGCCCTGGTCACGAAGCGGTAAATCATCACCTTCTTGTTTTGCCCGATGCGGTGAGCTCTGCTGAACGCCTGGGGGCAGAGGATGGAGCTGGTGAGGGCGGCACCATGCCAGCAGGACAAGAGGGACATGCTTCTCACCCTCCAGGCTGCATGCAGGGCCACCCGGTTGAAGACAAGTATAAGGAAGAAGTAAGAATGCCACAGGAGAGAGCCAGTTTTATGTGCCAGGTCTCTCCCAGGCTGCAGAGAGGCCAGGATGAAGCCAAAGGGTGCAGGAAGGGGGCTGCTGAGCAGGAACACCCACAAACACAGCAGAAAGTGTCATCAGCTCTTGACAGAAGATACTGAAATCCCAGTGAGGGTGTTCAAAGAGAGGGCAGAGCCAGAGAGGTACTTACTATACAGGAATGAAAAGGGAAAGTGAGAAACCTGGATGTCATTGTGGGGATTCCAGTCAGAATCATAAATAATGACAGTGTCAGCTGTAGCAAGGTTTATGCCCAGACCACCGGCACGGGTGGAGAGGAGGAAGCAGAACTGCTGAGCCCCAGGAGCTGAGAACGACAAACCCAGAGGTGGGAACAGGTGAGACAGAAAGGAGCACGGCCCACAGAGAGGATCAGCACCATTTTGGAGGGACAGTATGGCACTCAAAGCTGACAAGCAAGAGGTAGGGGTGGCAAGGAGTGAAAACACATCGCTCCCTGGGAACCAGGTACTGCAGAACCCAGCTCTAGAGCAAAGGGGAAGCTCTGTCATCTGCTGAGGTCTTGAAGGGCAAGGCAGGACCCCCTCCAGCTGAACAGCTGCTGGCACACTCAGGGTTCCTTGTGGGAACCAACTCAAGGGCTTAAGGGCACAGAACGAGCAACCCCCCTTGTGCCACAGGACGCCAGACCTGAGCACGGCACCAGCTCTGGGCACTGACAGACGACCTGCTGCTGGCCACACACTGCCATCCCCCCATCATGCCCACTCCTCAACAAGGCAGGAAGGTGAGTACCATTGAACCTGTCGATGGCTTCCTGGCGCAGGCCACCAGTGATGCCCCCATCGATCCGCTCATACTTGTAGCCTTCATACTCCAGGAAATCCTCCAGCAAGTCCAGCATCTTTGTCATCTACAGGGCAAGGCAACCCTGGCATGAGAGGCTTTGCATGGCCAAACCCCCCATGCCTCCCCTGGGGACATTCCCTGCCCCGGCATGGTCCTCGCCCGCAGCGCAGAGGCCACGGTGGTGGCAGCAGAGCATGGTCAGCAAAGCAAGCACAGCCAACAGGCAGCTGCCAGAGGAGCAACACCTGCATCTCGTCTTCTACAGGCAGCTCTGCCAGCAGGAAGGAATTATCTCTGACTGTCTCTCCCCAAAGAGAAGCCTCATGACTGTTGTCTCCTTTCCATCCCCAGCTAACAGAACTCTTAAACATGACAGGAGGTCCCTCATGAGAGAGCTGGGACACAGCCCTTCCACCATGACTGCCATGGCTGCCTGGGGGAGAAGCTGTCACCATCTATTCCACCTATCTCTGTTCCCAGCACTAATTTCCCATACATAATATAAAAAATTCCTTAAATAATGTATTTATTATTATTATCTCTCCCTACTGTCACCTGCGAGAAGATCAGAACTCTGTGACCCCCATCCCGTAACTTCTTCAGCATCTTTTGGAGCAGCATCAGTTTCCCAGAAGATTTGACCAAAGAATTCCCATCATAAGATCCATTGGGCAGCACTGGGGCCTCCTGTGAAGGTAGCATGGTCAGTGCCCACAAGGACAACCCACATTAACCTCATGGAGAACTTCACCTGCATTTCCAAACCAAAGCCTCTGTATGAAACTGCTCACATGGAAACCCACAGTGTTAACCAAAGCAGAATCATGGAAACAGCCTCCACCCAACACTCAGACATGTCTGAGGGTGCAAAGGCAGGGGACGTACCACAGCTGCCACAGGGAACAGGTATGGGTGATTGCAGCACTTCTTCAGATCCATCATGATGTTGAGCAGTGAGACCTGGTTCCCACCACCTTTCGAATTCAGGGCTTCGAAGTTCCTCGTCAGTATGAATTTGTAGTACTTCCTGCAGGAGCAGGGATGGGACAGACAGTGTGTTAGCTGAAGCAGGTGTGGGACTGGCACAAACAGGATGACATTGAATTAAACCCCCCTAGTGTCACTGGAGATGCAAAAGGGACATTTGGAGGGTTTTAAAAGCAATTCAGCACCCAGGGCTGGGTCTTTCCAGTCACTCTGCGGGGATCACAGCCCTGGCAATGGGATGGACTGAGTGGTACAGCACCTCCACCACCCTCTCTTCTGGGTGCCAGCCAAGCCCTCCTGCCCCACCACACTGGGAAGAAGTGGCAGACCCTCCTGCAGGTGCCCTGAGCCTGCAGGAGATGCCGCTGAAGCTGAACAGGTCAGCCTGGCACAACCAGAGCTGGGGCAGCAGCAATGCTCCAGGCTGACCCAGGCACACTGGCAGCACAGGCCATGCCCCGGTGCCAGGAATGGGAGAAGGGGGTTCAGCCTCAGTGTTTTCTCCATGCCCTCAGAACCAACAGAGCCATAGCACCAGCCTGCCACGGCCCCAGGACTGCACAGAGCCCCGTTTATCCACACGGAACACACTCTTTGGTGAGATACAAAGCACTCCCACTCTTTGTGCAGTAGGCCCCAGGCCAGTGGGGTGTCTCTGATCCCTCAATCCCCACTGACACCCCAACGTGTTGGGGGAAGGCAGACACCTACGGGGAATGCACTAGAATCACTCACTTCTGCATCTGGCTCAGCTCCACTCGCACGATCAGCTCTGTCTTGGCTGGCATGTTCTTGAACACATCGGCCTTGAGCCGCCGCAGCATGTGGGGTCCCAGCAGGTCATGGAGCTTTTTGATCTGGTCCTCCTTGGAGATGTCTGCGAACTCCTCCAGGAACCCCTCCAGGTTGCTGTGGAAGCAGCCAGACCCCCACAGTGCTGAGCAACAGGGGCACGTGAGAGTGAAGGGATCTGCTGCTTTATGACTTAAAAAACAGGGCAGAGCTCTCGAGGCACATGAGGAAATAATGTTCGTGCACCTGGACCAAAGCCAGAGCAAGGAGCCACCCTGATGGCCCAGGTAAGAGCAACTCACTTGAACCTCTCTGGAGTCAGGAAATTGAGCAGGTGGAAGAGCTCTTCCAAGTTATTCTGGAGCGGAGTCCCTGTGAGAAGCAGCTTGTAATCGATCTTGTAGCTATTCAGGACTCTAAAGAACTGGAAAAGAAATGAGTTTGGGTGACAAGGACTGCAAGTCCAATGTGTTCCCATGGGACTCTGCAAGGCACACATAGAGACTGAGCAGTGACCCCCAAGCTAAGCACACGGAGCAGGGTGCCACATATCCTGCTCCCACACTCCCACTGAGCACAGGCAGCAATCCTGGGTGTCCCTGGGTCACACCACTTGCCTCCTGCACCAGGGAGAGTGTGAATGTCCCAGGGGCTGGAGACCACATTAAGCCTCAGGTAAAGAGGAAAGGAAGGAGCGGGATCAATTCCCTGCCATGACAACCTGTCCAAGGACAGTCAGGCAGCCAGACTGCTGCCTCTCCTGCTGATGAAGGGCTTTTAATGCCACAGAATGTTAAAAAGAGGGGAAAAAAAAAACAGTTGTAAATGCCTGCCACCTACCTTGGACTGGTTGTTCTTCAGCCTGTGTGCTTCATCCACCACCAGACAGGCCCACTCTATGGAGCCCAGCACCGCCTGGTCAATGGTGATCAGCTCATAGGATGTGAGCAGGACATGGAACTTGATCTGGGCTTCCTTCTGAAGAGCAGAAGGAGAGAAAAGGTGGGATAAGAGAGCAGGGAACAAGACAGCCTCCACCTTTGCTGCTGCTCCACGTGACCAAAGGTGAGAGGGGCTGCACTGCCGGGCACAGAGCCCACAGCAGGGCTGAGTTGTGCCAGCAGAACACCCAAACACAAGAACCAAGTAGGAGACTACAGCAATAAAAAAGCTCTGGCAGAAATCTGTAAAGCTCATCACAAATTTGCATTTGCAAACAATGCCAGCTTCCCTCTGTGGGACACAACCGATCAGGGACCTAACCAGCCTCCCTCTCCAGGTCAGCTTCTCCTCTCCCCTTCTTACTGACAAGTAAAGTGATGAGGCAGGCACAGTCTCAGCTCCCACCTTCATCCGGAAGACCTTCTTCCCACTCCGGATGGCATTGTCTTCAAAAGAAAACTCATTTTCCCGGATGACTGACCGGCTCTCCTTGTCTCCCGTGTAGGTCACGACATAGAAGTCGGGTGCCCACATTTCAAACTCACGTTCCCAGTTGATGATGGTGGACAGGGGGGCACTGACCAGGTACGGTCCTTTCGAGTGGCCCTGCTCAGGGAGACAGAGCCAAGGCTGTTCTCCCCGTACTCAGCAGCTCTCAGCCACCTCAGGGGCTGCCAGGTGCTCCACTCACCTCCTTGTACAGGGAATACAAGAACACAATAGTTTGCACTGTCTTCCCCAGCCCCATCTCATCAGCCAGGATTGTATCTGTCCCTTGGGCCCAGGAGAATCTCAGCCAGTTCAGCCCTTCCAGCTGGTAAGGGTGCAATGTGCCTCCCGTGGCATCAATGTACCACGGCTGCTTGTCAAACTTCACCGTAGGCTGAAAAGAGAGCCATGGCACAGAGCAGTGAGAACCACCTGCCCCTCCTTCCCGTGCAGCCAAGCACATCCCTCTTTAGTTTTGCAACATTCAACAGCTCCAAAGGGGACAGACATACACAGTCCCTGGCACAGCCCAGCCCCCGAGCTCCTCACAGCAACACCACTCCAGAACTTCCAATGAAAACAAATGGGATCCCCAAAGGAGCCAGAGGAAGAAAACATCAAGGACAAGGGCACAGAGAGCCCACCCTCCCTCTGGGGTCCCATGACA
Organism: Pardalotus punctatus; assembly: GCA_013400915.1. Lineage (NCBI taxonomy): Eukaryota > Metazoa > Chordata > Aves > Passeriformes > Pardalotidae > Pardalotus > Pardalotus punctatus. The sequence goes on along the minus strand of VZTX01004316.1, from coordinate 11,878 downwards.
CCATACTGTCCTCACCACCCTCACTCACATCCACGAGAGGTGTTTCTGGAGGTTTTTCCAGCTTCTCCTCTTTCAGCTTTTTCCCTTTCTTGTTCAGCTTCTTCAGAGGGCGTGCGTCCTCCCCCAGCATCAGCTCCCTGCAACAGCGAGCACACGTCAGGGAGGACAGGCAGTCACTGCTCTCTCAGCTCTGAGCTGAGGGACAGAGACACCTCCCACACTCCACTGCCCCTCTCCCCACACTAGCTATTCTGGCTCAGTTAGCACGGGCACTCACAGGGCATTGATTTTCCCCTCCCAACAGTCCATGCAACAGTCTCCAGAATGAAGAACAGCAAACTCAGAGTACTGTGGTTTTCCCCCAAAACAGACATGCAGCAGGGCCATGGAGACCATGAATGTCATGGCAGTGCAGGTGCAGGGGAAGGGTAGCACAGGCTGCAAAAGAGCAGATGGGATTGCCCAGCAGCTCTGAAACAGCACATCAGGAGAGCCAGCCTTCATCAGTGGTGGGCCGCTGCTCTTTGAAGAGAGGTCGCTGAGAGTGGTGCCGGTGTGTTCAAAAGGGGGGCACCTCTGTGTCCCCATTGTTCCAAACTCCTGAGCAGACTGCCCTAGCTTTGCTGGGCTCCCCTGGCTCCACCACCCATGGGCTCATACCTGTGGTTCCAGTAGAGGAGTTTGAGGTTCTCGTAGTAGGGGATGTCTATGTCATCGATCTCCCAGGTGCACTGGTCGTAGGGCAGGTCCTTCCACTTGATCAGGTAATGGATGTCTCCCTTTTTATCAAAGCTGTAGCACAGGGCATGGAAAGCTGATCAGAGAATGCCACTGGCCACCAGGAGCAGCTCTCCATGACCTGCTTCCTCAGAGCCAGACGCTCTGTCCTCTGCTTTCACTTACAGACCAGGACATCCAAGCTGAGGTAGAAAAACAAAGTATCAACACTTCCAGCAGAAATGCCTATTCATCTGTGAGTGTGTCAAACCATTAAGCTTTACAGGCTGTTTTTCCATTCCACTGAACAACCTCATTTCCCTGTTTCACCAGGCCTGGATAGATACCAGTGCTTCCCCTCTCGCCTGCAGCATTCACTGCTCTAAGAAGTTCTGCTTACACTAAAAACAGAATAAACACACTTCCAAGTCTGACTATGTGCCTACAGGGAAACATGCTGCCTTGTTAGTGGACAAGGTAAAGCTCACATGAAAATCAGACAGGCAGCTTTAGCTCTTTCCTGCCACATAGCCTTAAAGCAGAGCTGCTGCTACTGCTTATTTCAAGTTGCCACTTGAAATAGAGATATTCATCAAAAACATGTCTCCAGCCACTTGATGCAGAAGGCCCATTTGCACAGCACATTTCATTCACAGGGAATTTCTTCCACAGAAAAAGAAAAAGAATGTCAGTGTCAAGGCTCTGTAAGGAAGTCAGCCACATGCTTCAACTCTTCCCTTCAGCACCATCCCCATCAGCATCGGAATTTACTGAATGACTAGGCTGTAACAGGACCCAAACAGTATGACTGGGAAGAGTGGAACAACACTGTGCACCCACCTTTGGGAAAATGGGCTATAACTCTATTTTTAATGTCCAACACAGCAGAAATTAAAATAAGGGAGCATGAATCCCCTTCTAGCCTCTGCTTCACTCCAGGAGCAAACCTCCAAGGCAAGAAAGACCTCAGCACAAGCCAGAGGCCAAAATTCCACCAGCCCAAGGTTTTGACCTTGTAGAAGGATGGCACGATTTCCCTTACAGGCTCCTCACCTGTGGTTCAGGATGCGGTGGATCATCATCCACTCAGGTTTGATGCCATAGCGATAGAACCGCTCCTCCATCTTGGCATACTGGGGGTCTTTGCTCTTCCTCTTCTCCCTCTGGCTGTCCTCGTCCCCAGAGCCGTAGTCAAAGGCTGGAGGCTCATCCATGTCATTCTTCCGTTGGTAGTTGCGGTACATCACGGTGTGGTAGAGCTCCAGCTGCAGCAGGAGGGAGCCACGCTCAGCCCATGGACGGTGGGGCCGAAGGCCAAGCAGGGGCTCTACACCAATGCCCTGTGGGCTCACCTGCAGCTCCTTACCCAGGAGCAGTGCCAGTAGGAGAGGCCTGCCCACTTCACAAAGAACTCACGCTCCGGGATCCCCTCCAGCACCTTTGGTGGGGGGAGAGCCAGCTCCGGGTTTGTGGTGGGCAGCACAGGTGGGAGCGGGGCGGCCGGCGGCTCCTTCCAGGCCCAGTGCAGGATGCGTTGGACTTTGCCCTTCAAGGGAGGGCACTGGGATACAGAAGCAAACAGGCAAGAGCACAGAGTTTAAGGTGAGACCCTGTCAGGGGCCACAGGGAGTTAGAGCAGGGAACTGGGGGGCAGAAGGGGCCCCTCAATGCTGAGTAGATGGCAGCTGGCACAGGGTGCCTGAGAAGTGTCCGTGACACTTCTGCATCCCCCATGAGGACAGGTCTTGCCACCAGGCAGAAAAGACCCCTCTCCATAGGCCACACATCAAACAAGGCTTGACATCCCATCAGAAACCAGGCCAAAAAGCTGCCAGCAAGCAATTCCCACAGGGAGACCACAGAGGCAGCAGAACCTTCCAGAGCCACCCTCGGCCCTTGGGCACATGCACCCAGCAGCAACCCCTCAGGGAGGGATTTGGGGCAGAGGGCAGGAGGTCAACCCTGGGGCAGGGCTGTGAGGAGCAGCAGCAGCCACAAGAGCCACCGGCAGGCCAGGCGGGTGTGGGAGCAGGGACAGGGCAAGGAATGGGAATGCTGGTAACACTCACTGTACAGCGTGGGCAGAGCCATTCACCGTTTGGTATCTCTGGCAGCGGCGGGTTCAGGCAGTGGAGGTGGTAGGAGGATGGGCAGGTGTCACAGCACAGCAGCTCCCCTCCATCCTTACAGACCCGGCAGAACTCCATGTGGTCATCTTCCTCCTCCTCACCACCATCCTCTTCCTCCTCCTCCTCCTCCTTTGGCTCCCACTGGATGCCCTCCTTCTCCTGGGGAAGCACAGCCAGAGTAACGCCACGGGTTTCCACCAGCAGCCCACCCACTCCCACGGGCCCCTGACCCCACTCACGCAGTGGGGGCAGCTCCACTTGCCCTCAGGGGCCTTCTCCAGCTCGGGGTCCAGGCAGACCAGGTGGTAGGCACGGGGGCAGGTGTCGCACAGGATGATCTCCCCGCCCTGCTGGCACACCTCACAGTAGTCCTGGTGGTCCGTCTCGTACCCGTCCCCCTCTTCGACTGCAAGCAAGGGACAGGTGACAGTCAGAGAGGTGGCAGAGCAGTTGGCTCTCCCGGAAGGAATGGGACACTTGCTCCTCTACCATACAGTTAAGGAAATAAGGACAGTGTTTCACCTCAGACCCCTTCTGTTAATTCCCACTACCTCTCTGTCCCTCAGCACCACAGTTCACCTTTGCACACAGCATCATCTCACCTCTGTCTCTCTTTCTCTCTCCACACTGTATCATCCTTTGGTTCCTTCAGGCTCTCAATGGAGAATGCCAGAACCTGGAGAGGTGGCAAGGGAGGCCGGTCAGACAAACCTCCCCAGGTACCAGCACCAGCTGCAAATGCACCATGCAAGGGTGACACGGCCAAGGACAGGACTCCTCTCCTGGGACTACTCTGCACTTCCTCGGGGCTCCCTGGCACAGAGGCAGGAGCACTCTTAACACAGCATGAATGGGAAAAGGAGGAGAGGAACGAGGCCTTGCAAGTGTCAGAATGGCTCACCTCAATTTCCAGCTCTGCCACAACTCCTGGCCCTTAACTCCAACCTTCCGCTCCTCCAGCACACGGCAGGAACTGCCAACCTCCAGCACCAGGGCCCTCACAGAGCAACAAGCCACAGGCAATGTCCTTCACACAGAAGACGTGGGGCCAGCCAGCCAGCCCAACCTCACTGACTAATGGGGAGGCTGGCCAGTGTCACACCCTAACTGATCCCCAGCCCAGAAGCTGCCCTTCCATTTCTCGGAAGCAAAAATCTATCAGAAAAGCTAAGAAGCCAAAGGATGCACCTGGATCTGAAACATCTCATCCCAAACAAGGACACAAGACAGAAAGGCAATGTGCTCAGCACAGGAGGCTGCTTTCCAGAGCAGCACGAGGACAGAGGTGCCATGGCACAGCATTCACCCAGTAAGGGACAAAGGGACATGCACACAAATGTGGTCACACAGCCACTGGCAGATCCTGACAGATCCTTTTCACCAAGGTCCACGTGCCTTCCTGTCCCTGCATCGCTACCACAGCTCTGCCACCTGCCTCTGCCTAACTGCACACCTCACACAAACAAAACATGCCTCATTATCACACAGTCTCACCCACAGCCTGCTCTGCTCTGCTGGGAGCTTGCTACAAGCCACAGCCCTCCAGAGGCTGTTCCTTAGAAAATCACTTCCCTGGAAACCCCACAAATTCTGAAGCTTTCTTGCAGGCATGAGCCCACCAGCAGCAGGGCCTGGACACCAAGAGAGAACGTCACACTCCACTCACACAGATAGGCACAGGCACATCCTCTCCCACTGAGCCAGTGCCAGACACAGCCCGGAACTGCACGGGCCAGGGAAGCACCATCTGAACAGGAAATCCAAACAGAATAGGAACAGAGTATAAAGGATGGCCTACTCCTCTTTTTCTTTTTCCTCTTCTTCCCCCTCTTCCCCAGGCCAGCCGAGCACTCAGAGCGCATGGAGGAGCTGTTGATGCTAGCACTGTCAAAGTCAGATTCTTCCCGTTCCTCATCTTCACTCTGCAGAGGGAAAAAGCAAAGCACACCCAGTCCAAGTGCTGGCATCCCAGCTGTCATTCCACTGCTGAGACTGTGTTCTCCTGGATAGCAACATGTCAGGGGACAACCCCATACACCCATCCTGTGCATCCAAAGGCCCCCCTTTCCAGTATTTGGCGGAACTTTGCTCCCTCTCTCTCTTTCGACACCAATTTCAGCTGTGCCAGCCCTCCTGTATCCATGCATACAGGTGCTCACACTTGGCATTCTCATAATGTGAAAGGACTCAAACAGGCCCAGCATTCCATGAAGTCAAAACATAGTAAGATGTCTGAATTCTTATTCTGGAGACTCAAAGCATGCAAATCCCCAACGTCCACACTCTTAGCGAGGTGCTCAGGCTCCAGCTGCAGGAGGTAGCCCAAGCTCTTTGTGACACTTTGGACAGCAAATGTGTGAATCTGGAGTACAGGAGAAATTTTTTGTGATAGACGATTGAAAATTTGCACCAACAAGTGATTCCTACACTGTACCTTCAATGCACAGAGATGCTTCAAATATGTTGTGTTATGGGAACTAGAGCTGGAGCTGCAGCCCAGTGAGCCAAGGGGGTTTGACCAATTATATCAACACGTAGAAGAGCCCTACCCCCAGTCACTAGTTATCTAAGGGATTTATTCTTTAAAATGCTGTTAATGCCTTGAAACACGCCTGATACTGGTGCACTGAGAAGAGCCTAGTGTGTTCTGGCTGGGCAGCTCCAGCATCCCAGGCAATGCCACAGGACTCCAGCTGCCGTGGGCAGGCCCTGCTAATGCAATTAAAGCATCCCAGAATTCTCTGTGACGTACGGTTCAGCTGCAGTGCAAGCCCTGAAGAATTCCTTTGCAAATGAAATCTGAAATGATGGCATTACCACCCAATCCACTGAAAGTAAACAGGGTCATGTGATTTTAGCAAAAATTGCGGCCAGACACGAGTCTCACAAATCTGAGCCTGGACACTGGTGCAAGTGGATGTGCTGATCAGGGCCCAGTGCCTCGCAGAGGGGCACGAATGAGGCTGTGCCACCCCAACAAGGGCTTGTCCCAGCACTTCCCTCCCAGACCCAAGGCCCTGCAAACTTACAGAGGAGCCCTTTTTCCTTTTGCTGGGGATTCCTCCAAACCGGAATTTCAAGCCTGCCATCTTTTTCCCCTTCCCCTTTTTCTTCCCATCTTTGGAGCCCTTGATTTTCTTCCGCACACCCGGACCTGGAGAAATTGAAGACTTGTTTGGTACTCCACAAACAAGTGTCACCCAAATCACCCCCCAGTACAGTGAGACAGCAACTCCCCAAGGCAGAACATGGCACAAAGGGAGACCCCTCCATATCCCACTACTGCCCAGCTTAATTAATTGCCACAAACTGCCACACACCCAGAAGATCCAGAGGCTCAATCTGCCATGGTTCATGAACCACATGCCTGTCATGGACCTCCACAAGGGCAACAGGAGCTGTGGATACCCCTCTGGCACCCCCTTTGCCTCCCCAGTTTGCTGAAGCTTGTATTTTCTGGCCTCGTGCCAGCTCTGCTGACCCAACAGCAGCTGCACACCACTGGCAAGAGCGGCCCCCCACAAGTGGCACCCACCCTTCCCCTCCTTGGTCTTGGCCTTCCTGACGACAGCAGGCAGGGCAGAGTGCTGGGGGCTGGCGGGGAGCGCCGGGGTGATGGTGACAGTCTCCACAGCTGCAGCGATGGCTGCTGCAGCTGCTGCCGCCGAGCTCCCCTTGAAGGGGTTGTTGGCACTGAACTCTCGCCACTTGGCACCGAGCACCGTCATCATCTTGGACATGGGGATCTTGGGGTTCTTCTTGGCAATCAGAGGCCTGCAGGGCAGGGGAGAGGGAGAACCACATGTTAACAGCAGCACTGGTGTGTGCATGTTCCTGCCCTCACGTGCTGGTGCTTCAGCCTAAGAGATGTGGCAGCAGTGCCCCCAAGCAGGAGTTTCACGAGGATGCAGCAGAAATCAGAACTTCCTTAAGCAAACATATGCAAGGGGGGCAAACATAAACCTCCTCAGCCCTTCCCTGAAATACCTGCTGTGCTCTGAAAGGCTCATGGTACAAGCAGAAATTAATTAACACTGTCTTTCTCATGAAACTTTTCAAGTAAGCATACACAAAATATGGGGTTTTGGAGAGCATGAGAGACAAATTCTTCAGCTGTTTCCAGTCAATCCTGCAAATAAATGGAGTTCTGAGGACTGAGTTGGGAGGAAGAAGCAACAAGGAGCTGGTGATGCAGAATTGACTTCACAACTTCATCTGCTGACTGAGCAATGCCCAAACCTCAACCAGGTCCACAGTTCCCTACCTGAGGAACTGGCTGAAAGCCTTGTAATTCGTCAGAGTATGATAATCCTCTTCTGAGAAAACATAATCTACGTCATCGAGGCCCCATTCCTCCATGAGCTGAGCTGAGCTCTTGGGCTCCTGGAGATTTAGAGAGTCATCGTTAACACAAACAGCCATGGCTCTGAAGATGAGCAGTACAAGGTTGGGTCTGTCATGTGCTCCATATCTCCTTAGTCAGTGATACGCAGGGATTTGCTTCTGGGATTTACAAAACAGCACACACAAGCGCTTAACTAACTAATGCTTCATGCAGTCCCAAGAAACAAATTAACATGGTATCACGCAAATGCTCCCCACCATGTAACACTATACAAGGCCTTGGCAGGTTTCACGGCTCCAAGAAACTCAGTTTCTGCCTGCACACAAGACAAGCACCAAGGAAATAGAACCTCTCCTCTCCCAGTTGTTCACCTGCAATCTCACCCTTGCCAAACCCAGGGCAAGCTTCTCATGAAACCCCAATTCCTCTTGTCCAAGCCTGACTTCAGGCACTAGCACCAGCTTGGAGTAAAGGAGTCTTTCGTACCTTTAGACTGCCATCATCGTCATCCTCCTCTTCATCCTTCTTCTTCCGTTTTGGCTTTTTCTCCTTCTTGTCTTTCAGTTTTTTCTTCTTCTTTTTGTTGGGAGAATAATCACTCCCTTCACTTTCTGATTTCTCCTCAATCTCCTCTTCATTTTCTGACATTTCATTATTGCTCCCCTAAAACAGAAAGGGACAGTGAATAACAAGCCTGCCCCCACTATGGTCTTCTCCCACAAACTCTCCCTGCCACATGAAACCTCCTATCTCCAGTGGGTGGATGCACTCTGCTTCCTCACAGTCAGAAGGGAGCAGGCTCCAATGGCTACACTGTACTGGGAGAGCCGGAGCAGGGACTGCTCAGGGGGTATTTTGTTTATTTCTGGGAGATATCCTGACCCACCACACAACACTGATGGTAACAGAATTAACAATCCCAAGGAACGTGGCTGCCTGCTGGGTGGAGCACTCAGGTGACTTCCTGGGCTGCCAGGGCATGTCCAGCCTCTCACCAACCAGCACCCCCAAGTCCTTCTCGGCAGGTCTGCTCATCCCCCAGCCTGGATCGATACCGGGGGTTGCCGTGATCCAGGTGCAGCACCCGCACTTGGTTTTGTTGAATGCACGAGGTTCCCACGGACTCCCTCCTCGCGCTTGTCCAGGGCCCTCTAGGATGCCACCCCGTCCTCGGGGGCACCGAGAAGCGCCCGGGCTCCGCGGCAGGGACCGGCCCGTGCCAGCACCGCGGACAGCACCCAGCGCGCCAGCCCTTCCCGAGCCCGATACCGATCCCGGTTCCCTCCGCCCCTCCTGCCCGGAGCCACCGCCCCGGTCCCGGGCGCTGATCCCCAGGGCTGCCGGGACTCGGCGGCCATCGCGGCCGGCCGGCCCCTCCCGGCTCGGAGCAGCCCGCGCCTCTCCTTCAGCGGGGTTAGGAACAGCTGGAATTGGGCACAGGATAATTGGTTTCCATGGGAACTGCTGCAGTACAGGTTGAATCTCCCTCTCCGCTGCCTTCCCTGCCAAGGACCTTCATCTGCCTGCGCTGAGGTTCCAACGAAAGCCTGGCTGCTCCGTGCGGATTTTTTCCGAGGGCTGCAGCACCGATTTCTGCGTCGCCGCGAGCTCCACTGCGGCTGGTGCCGGCGAATTCCCGCGGCAGTGCGGTGGGGAAGCGCTCCTGCCCCACGCCCCGATAAAGCCCGGGGACTGCAGCATGCACATGCACTGGCCTCACAGCAAGGTTTGCACTTCACTCCCACCCACCTCTAGCAGGGGTAAGGCTCATGTGCCCTCAAAACTCTTGAGAAGTTCAGGAAAAGGAAGCCCCATTCAAGGTCCTCTATCTTTTACCCCCTGACCCCAAGGGCAGCCTCGGCGGTACTTTGTGCTAACCAACAGCTCCAGTACCAGTTTCTCCCTGTATTTCACAGACGAGAGGCCAGTCTCCCACAGGAAGAACCGGGGTTGGTTAGAGCTGCCCACACAAGGCATTAATTAAAAAACAGGAGTGCACTCAGCCTGTTATTTCCTCCCCACCCCCAGCTCGGCAGCAGCCAAGCTCAGCACAAGCCGCGCACACAGCTGCTGGGCTCAGGCAGGTCAGCAGCGACAGCAAAGGGGCAGAGATGAAAATACCTTGGAGTTGTGCTTTATTTTCCCCCTCTCAGAAAACAGCATAGGGAAAAAACTGTGCCTAATGATGATAGAGGGAGCAGAGGGCCTGAGCCAGCTTTGTGTGATATCTGCGGAAAGAGAACATCACCATGGCCACAACAGAAAAAAGCTTCCTCGGGGCCGCAACTTCTGCAAGAGGCAGTGCAGGATGGAACGACCTGTCTTTAAAGCAGCAGCTCATTACACTTCTACCCGTACCACAAGCACTTTAGCATGATACCTCATCCACCTGATCTGTTTACAGCTCCCTTGGGGAGATCAGCAACACCCAGCCCTGTCTTGGCAAGAGGAGGATGTGCCCAGTTGTGCTGGATGAACAACTTCTCCCCAGCTACAGCAGGGGAGGTAGGGGGCTGAGGAGCCTTCACTGCTTGCCCTTTCTTCCTGGCAGCCTGTCCACATTTAGGCCGAGAAAGGGCCAGCACACAAGATGTCTGCTCCTGTCTTCACATCCAGCACTATCTGGGGACGGGTCACTGAGAGGCAGAGCCCATGTGGTGCAGTGTGACAGCGAGCTGGGCTCTGGGAGCAGTGCCAGCCAGCCTTCTCACCTCCAGTGCAGCCTCAGGGCCTGACACTAGGGGAAACAAATCCTCACCTTTGTCTTCCCATGGAAGGCCCAAGAGTCCTTCCATGTGTCAAGTCTTAGAAGCCCCTGTGCCATCTCACTTGCAAACACCTGGAATGAGCATGGCCAATACTAGAAATCTCCAAGCTCTGCCCCAATCACATCCCAACATGGTTGTTTGCATCTCCCTCCTTGGGAACATAAGCCCCAGATGCCATGTTGGTGCAGCACATATCAGGAGGATTTACTGCTGTCACCTGTGGCATGGGCAGGAGGACCTCAACACATGGGGCCAGACAGTACTGCTGCACACACAAATGTACCCACAAGAGCTGAGCTGCCCCTACAGGGCAGGTGCCTGCATCACTGCCAGGAGGTATGGAGGCCCCTTCTCCCCCCAGCTGCTCCCCAGAGATCATTCACAGGTGGCACTGCCACCCCTGAGCAGCCAAGCTGGGCAAGAGGCACTATGCTGTGGTACTGGGTTACCTGCCACAGCTGGGAGAGCACCTGCTTAGCAAGGGAACACCCCAATAATGACTCTCATTTCCAACCACGGAGACCCAAGAGGCGCTTGCCAACAGCACTCTGAGCTGCTGCCTCTATGCCACAGCTGAGGAGCTTCAGCAGTGTGAGAAAATGCAGCATTACCTCCTTCTTTCTCTTGATTTTGGCAGCCTTGCCATCTTTCAGCTTCTTGGATTTCTTCTTTTTCTGTACCACGACTTGCTCTTCTGTGAAAAACTCAGCCAGTCCTTCCAGCACCCCATCATCTTCTGGGAACAAAAGGGACAGCTCACATGGACAGACTGCACAGGCACAGGACACCATGCTCATCGTCACAGAGGAGCACACCTGAGTACCAGCTTCAGGCCACAAGACCAAGAGCTCTGTGGCCTCTCCTGCAGACCTTCCCACCGCCAGCTGCCCTGCTGGTGCCCTCAAGTGTCCTGCCCAGTAGCACCAGCGCGATCTCTTCCCATGCCCGGCTCGTCCTGCCACTCACACCCAGCACAGAGGTGTGGGCAGCCCACACCGCACTCTCAGGAGACAGGCACAGAAACACCCTGCGTGCTGCTGCTCCTGCTGACCTGGGCTGGCAGACACTGGGGGAGCACTTGGCTTTTACCTTTCCAATTCCCAGGCAGAGCTCACAAAAACACAGTAAGTGGAAGAGAGGAAGGGTTCATGTGGAAAATGGGTGCCAGGGTGCCACAGCTCCCAGATTCTTCTAGGCTGCTCACACCAGCTCAGGGACCCAGCCCCAGGCACAGGCACTGATGCCAGCGTACACCTCCCATTCCTGTCATTATCTCCCAAACCCGGTGCATCCCAGCATCCCAGCCAGTATCTGCATGGCTTTAGGCCTGTCTTTATTTTTAATTTCTGAGCTCATACAGCAACACCACTTTGGAGCCGTCAGGATGTATTCTTCGCTCGCCTTTTGTGAGGCCCTGGTGCAGGTTGCCCAGAGCTGTGGATGCTGCATCCCTGAAGTGTTCAGATGTATGTTGGATGGGGCTTGGAGCAACCTGCTCTAGTGGAAGGTGTCCCTGCCCGTGGCAAGGGTGTGGAACTGGATGGTCTTTACGGTCCTTCCCAGTTCAAACCATCCTGTGATTCTATGATTCTGATTCACAATGGGCTGGTTTAGGTCTGGCAGGGCGGGTATCGGTGCATCAAGCCGAGCCTGGGGGGAACAGCGCGCCTCACAGGCACCGTTCGCGGAGGAACCGGCTACTGGGGAGGACCGGGCACAGCCCCGCCGGTCCGGGACGCGCGGAC
>VZTX01004298.1:78164-103933 GCA_013400915.1 Pardalotus punctatus | reverse complement strand
GGATAACTTTTATTTCAGTGAAGACATCACAGCCGAATTTCATTTTTGAAATAAAAATGCCTTTTTGAATAAGGTGGAAAAATGGGAAAAAAATAGTTGAAAATTTGAAAAGCATATTTTAAAGAATATTTTCACTTTTTTTTTCTTTTTTTTTTCAGAGAAAATTGAGTTTTTCACATGTTGAAGACCAGTTTATTTATTATAGATACTGGAAGCCCTGGACAGACAATCAGGTGAGCAGGTGTTGGTGCTGGGTGCAACCAAGGGAGATTTAAACAGCTCCAGTGACTTGGAGCACGGCAAACAGGGCAATGGCACAGCAGTGAGGTCATGAGTTCTCACAGGCAGATCAAGGAGGAAAGTATCCTCTCTGACCACCCGAGAGCAGCCAGTAGAGGTGGCAAAGAGGCTCAATGCCCTTGAGCCAGCAGTGCCCTGGCAGCCAGGAAAGCCAGCTGTGTCTTGAAGTGCATCAGGCCCAGCATCACCAGCTGGGCAAGGGAGGGGATTATCTTGCTCTGCTCTGGGCCGAGGCAGCCTTAGCTTGAATATTGTGTGCAGTTTTGTGCACCACAATAAAAAAAAAAAGACATTAAACTATTACAGAATGTCCAAAGGAGGGCCATGAGGATGATGAAGGGCCTTGAGGTGAAGCCATATGAGGAGCAGCTGAGGTCACTTGCTCTGTTCAGCCTGGAGGAGACTGAGCAGAGACCTCATTGCAGTCTGCAACTTCCTTGCGAGGCAAAGAAGAGAGGCAGGCACGGATCTCTTCTCTGTTGTGATCAGAGACAGGACCCAAGGGAATGGCCTGAAGTTGTGTTCAGGAGATGTTTAGGTTGGATATCAGAAAAAGGCTCATCACCCAGAGCATGGCTGGGGCACTGGAACAGGCTCCCCAGGGAAGTGGTCACATTATCAAGCCTGACAGAGCTCAAGAAATGTTTGGACAATACTCTTGGGCAAATGGTGTGATTCTTGGGGATGGTGCTGTGAAGGGCCAGCAGGTGGACTCAATGATCCTTGTGGGTCACTTCCAACTCAGTATATTTGGTGATTCTGTGACTTTCTGATTTTTGAAGTGGAAAATGTATTTGCTCAGGCCTTGGATAGAAAAATTTGAAAGAAAAATATGGAATGGGAGAACATCTGGTCTATTGGTTGAATCAAAAGAGTTAGACCAAAAATCTGCTCAAGTTTCTAGCTTAAGAGGCAAAAAAGAATCAGTGAAACTTGTAAAACTTTAACATGTATTTTTGACATTTTATAATCAATCTGGTGTGGAAGAGTATTAACTTCTCATCTTATATGCCGTACATGTTAGAGAGGCTCTGCCAAATAACTCCTCCTTCACTATTACTATTAAAATTAGTTAAAGCTACATGAAAATGATCCTAAAATCCTGTTTATATCTCTTCAATGTTATATAACTTGAAAATAACATTGAGAAGGGTAATTTGCCATGAGCAGCTAAAGAAGCTCCTCTGGATAAGGCTTCTGGTGAGTTCATTGGGTGAAGTCTCCTCTTTTACTGGCAGTATAGTGTATTCAGGAAGATTATTCCTCTCACAACATGTATTTTGTGTGCTTATTCCAAAATGTGAGGAAACACTAATGGCACGTTTTGCTGAAACCAGAGGGCAAGTGAAGTTGTGAAACACAGGAATGTGTCTTGCATTTTAGACAAAATTCATTAGCAATTGAAAAATATATGTAAGAATTGATGGGAGATATAACAAGGTGCTAACTTTGTGATATAAAGATAACAGTAGTAAATAAAAATAAAAAAGGTTCAGCTTGAAAGGAATCACTGGCAGCTGTTGATTCCTATCTCCTTTTCTACTTCAACAGGAGATCTGAGGTCCCAGGGCTTTTTTCATATTTCATTATATCTAGGGGCAAGGATGCTCCAGCCAGCCTAGGCAACCTGCTGCAATGCTTAACCACTCACAAGGGGAAGGGATTTTTTCTTAGGTAAAACTTGAATTACTTCTGTTGTAACTTGTGGCTGTTGACTCTTGACTCTTTTATGCACTCCTGGCAAGGATCCATCTTCCCTGTTACTCCATTTTTGGTCGTGGAATATAGAAGATACATGCCCCTCTTCATGCCTTCTCTTCTTCAGTGTGCTGGTTTAAAAGTAAACTGGCAGGAGAAATTAACCCCACTCAAATACATCAAAAAATATTACAGGTCAGAGTCACAATTTACATGAGAGATTACAATAAACAAAATGATACAGAGAAAACTAGTTCTAACCCACAAAGTCTGAACACAACCTGGCACCCTGCTGGTCAAAGTGATGGTCACAGTCCTTTTAAGTGATGACAGGATTGTGAAAGCAGTGGTCAGCCTTGTGAAAATAGTGGTCACAGTCTTGTTGAAGTTCTGGTCCTCCACTGGATCTATCAAGAGTTGGGTGCCTGAAGTCCCCAAGCCAGATTTTATATGCTCAGTTTCAGGTGGGAATGCTCTATACCTCCCCCAGAGAGGGGTGTTTCACAATGGATGATGTAATACTGAGGGTCGTGGATATTTTTGGGAGTCATTGATGGTTGAAGTCATTGTAGCTGCCTGTTCTGCTGATGCCATTGAGTCCATAATGGCCCATTAGCAGAGGTGACCCCCTCGGGTAGGGTGGGACTATGCTGCTGATTGCCCGGAAGGAGTTATTGCAGCTGAGTCATTGGTGTGAAGAAAAAGATACACTACCCTCCCTTACAGGGCTGCCTCTTTTTCCTTATCTCATCTAACACCCAGCTCATAGCCTGAGGTGCCAGGTGTGCATTGGGCAGCTCCTGCAAAGGATGCATCATTAACAGTTCATCAGAAATGATGCAGAGCGGAGTAGAATACACACTTTTGTTACAGTACTTTGGCACCCTACTCCTATAACCAGGACATTCAGGTAAACTATTCCAGCTCCTTTAGCGTTTACTCAGGGTCAATCTGCTCCAGCTCCTTGTCTTAGTGGCCCCCCCTCCTACTGAATTCTCAAAAATGTGGGTTTCTGTCTTGTGCTTGGAAGTGCAAAAGAAGACACAGTGTTTCAGACACATCTTCTATGCATCCCTGTACCTCAGTAATACATGAAATCATTAAAGTTTTTAGATCGGAAAATACCTACAAGGTCATTGAGCCCAACTAACACTGCCAAGACTCCCACTAAGTGATGTTCCCAAGTACTACATCAACATGTGTCTTAAATCCCTCCAGAGATGGTGACTCCACCACTGCCCTGGCCAGCCTGCTCCACTGATTCCCTGTTATCTGTGGTCTTGTTTGTAACAACAGTAGATTGATGGTTCATCTTGTTCACTCAGTAATCTGGCTCTTTTCAAATAATTTTGCTTCATGGCTAACAGTTCAAAATTCCCATTACTTAAAAAATATAGAGTGAGCTCCTTGAACTCATTAAAGTGATGAGGTATGGAAGCAAGGTTTGTGAGACTCTCAGGGTCTTCTGTATAAGTATTGCAGATATTATAGATAGCTTTGCAGGCTGTATTTTTGACAATATAGATCAGGTAAGAGGTATTTTTTTCATAACACAAAGTCTGTGTTGGGTAAGTTCTGCAAGTATTTACTTTTTCAATGCAGACAAGCAGTATCTGAAAAAATAGTGATTAGCTCACTGTTACAAAAAATATACAGAGTTGTGCAAGGCAGAATTTTATCAGACTTAAAAAGAATTTGGGGTCACAACCAGAAGGAGGACGACTTGAAAGGTGGGAATGAGTAACATTCCTTGTAAGATGGGAATGAGCAACATTCCTTGTAAGATGGAAATGAGTAACGTTCTAACTTTTGATCTACACCTGCAAAGGACATCATTGCAAGACTACATCCTACAAAGGACCAGGTGTAGGATTCACAGAATCTCATATTATCTCAAGTTGGAAGGACACATAAGGATTGAGTCCAACTCCCTGCTCTTCACAGGACTGCTTAAAACTAAATGGCATGACTAAGGGCATCATCTAGATGCTCCTTGAAGATTCAGTGTTGTTGCTGAAAGGATAGGAGGTGACAGTTGAAATAATATTCCTTTAGTGGGCTTTGGACAGCAGAGCTCTGAAAATTTCTCACTACATATTTCCTTAATGCTCTTTAATCCTCTGCCTGATCAAGGGCTTGCTCTCTTGCAACATGGGAGCAGAACAGATTTGGACTTGTCATGCATATAAATTTCCATTTGGAGTACAGCATGGATTTAGCCTTAAACTACTCACATCTTCAAGCAGAAATTTTGCAAATATAGGCTGTTACATAACAAGTATGTAAATTCGAAATAAATAATACCCTGCTTTCTGAAATTTGAGTTCTTTTGCCTCCACTATGGAAGAACATGATTGTGCTTTAGATGAACTTCAAATCAGTGAAACAACTACATATCAGGTGATTAACAGCCAAAACTCTTGACTCACCTTCATAATTTATGGAAAAAGGCATATTTACCTTTTAGCTTGTAATCAGGACCTGCAGTTCATCACTTCCTGCTGGGACCTGTTGCTCATCATTGATGGTGCTGGGTGCCCATAGCAGCCAACTTCGGCTGCATAACTAGTGTTCAGGTGACTGAAGCTGGGTGCATTGAGTTCCACTTCAGGGTAACATCTACTCTCCAAAAGACTGGGCAAGACAGCTACGGTGACATTCCTCAATCAGGAAGTTGATTGGAGGAGGAGGAGAGGTTGGCACACAAGCATGAGAAAGGTGTTAAAAGGCCAAGATGCATGACATGAAGAGGTCCAAGCAGAAGATTGTTCCCCAGATCAGATTCTCTGTTTTCCAGCCAGTCTATTTAGCAAGACAGAATTCACCTCCTTGACTATAGAGAGCAACCACATAGTGAGCCTTACTGAGTGGGTTCTCATTCCACCTGGACTTCAGCTCTTTGCAAGAGTAAATTCCCTCAAAAATAAGTCATATTGTTGCATTAGTTTGCAGAACTGCAGCTTTCTGGATGTAGAATTGTCTGGGTGCTCTCAGTGCCTCCTCCTCACATTTCCCCTGTAATGTTTTTAGATATGACACACAGAATTAACTAGAACATTGTCAGAGGGTGTTTCTCTTTCTCTTGCTCTTCCTGGATATTTCACATCTCAAGTCCTTGATGTATCATTTAAAACATACGCAGACTGCTTTTGGGTAAACTCCTGGGTTTAACAGTAAATTACAGTAATTCAAAAATAATTGGTATTCAGCATTCAAATAGCAATTTCATACTATGACTTATCACTGTGACACTTCTCCCTAAGGGTCTTGAGTACCTCAGAATATTTATCCCAACAAGCCAATGCAAACTATTTAAAATTACTGCATTTGTAGCTATTACTAAGTGTTGTGACATGCTCTGATTTTTCTCTGTAGTTTTTTCTTTTAATATTTCCCATGGGAACTAAACAGTCAGAAGTCCCTTCGAGCTTAAGAAAGAGTAGGTTTTAATGAACTGTCCAGAGAATGGCTGTTTGTGCTCATGTGGAGTTAATATGTTTCAACAGCAACCACACTATGGCTTGAAACAATGAGGTGTTTGAGCCTAAATGGATTTTACAGTATTGTACATGAATGTGATTTTAAAATTCATATAAAAGCTTTTCCATATCATGTTCATGCATATTTCATGCATATTTTAGTATTGTATCTTTTGCTTCTGCATGCTGTTTCTGACAGGGATTAAACACTTTCTGAAGCCGTAGCTACTGTTGATTACTACTGGCATAGTAATAAAAAAGATGAAGATACATACTGATTTTACTGCATGGCCTTCCTAAGCACTATGATGGGGAATGAGAGCATATGTTGGCAGGCATTGTAATAACTGGTTTTGGCTGGGTTTTCTTGGGGATTTCTTTTAGAGTTTATTTCATCCAGATATGAAACATATCAATGCACATTAGTTTTATGGGAAGATAAATGTAATGAGAAGCTCCCCATATTTGTCAGCGTACCTGTTTACTGCCAACTTCACCCATCCCCAAATCTGAGCCTTACCTTATCTCAACAGCACTTTTTTTTTTTTTTTAAATCAGTTTTTGTGGTTAATTTGGAACTCATAAGTCTTAATGCTATCAATCTGCTGAGATTTCTAGAGGTTATTATGCCTTCCATGTTTTCCTTCCATGTTTTTTTTCTGGCACATTGACTAATTGTTATGAATGGAGAAAGAGGTTGATAGGTTTCTGCCCTTTGCCTAGGCCTTTTGACAACTGGCAGTTAACCTATTGGGGTGGCCAGCACCCCTGGACCCAGTCTCATTCGCAAGTTCTTTAATGATGGCTGATTTGGTCTAATATGACATAGATTATCATTTATTAGACACAGTAAATAACAGACATAAGACTTGGGACAAAACTACGTACTACACAGAACAACTGCAAAACTACAAATAGCTAACAGTGCAGTGTGTGAAAAGGTACCTCTTATTAGCAAAAGTATGAGTAGCTAAGTATGCAGTGCGTGAAAAGGTAGTATTATTACTATTGTTATTGCTAGCAAAGAAAAATGCAATTTAGGAAACCAATATTTCTTACCAAACTCCAGTTTGGTGACATTAGAATCCTCACTCAGTCCTCAAGAAGTTACCGCAGAGTTGGTCCAGCCTCTGGGGCAAAGCTTTTTCACACTCCAGTGTCCATGTAGAAAAGCTTCTACCTTTGTGATATTTTGTGTGTCTTTTATAGTGTAAAAGTGTGTCTTTTGGTCACGTACTCATTTCTTTCATCTCTCCTCTCCACACCAAGATATGGATTCAAGGTTGGAGATCTCCGACTTTCAGGCACCAAGAGATAACTACTTGACGGACTTCTGGCTCAATCTGAGTTATCTATACACCAGCCATGAGAGAGAGATGGGGGCAGGGGGGATGTCCTGCCACACTAATGCAAGGCTGAAAGGACATTATAAGGGCATCTAAAAAGCTAGCAAACTGTTACTAACAATTTCTTTGTCATTTGCTTCCATTTTCTGATCAATTTGTGTTACCCATAAGTTTGCTTATGTGTAAACTTATTATACATAGCTGTCTTTTACCTGTATTAGACAATTGTAAATGACTTCTTCATTTAGCATAGCTCTATAAATGTGTTAAGTTTTGCACCTCTTCATTTTTCTATCAATTATGGTAAATGTCTCTGAGCAAAGCTAATGGTGACATAGTCTGTGAGCTGTGGCTGCAGTGTTGTTTTGCATGGGTTAAATTCACTCTTAAAGTGGATGATTTATTAAAAAAAAGTTACCATCCTGGTACTTCTCTTCCCTGTACTTCCTCCCCATCAAAGTCATCTTCACTCTTAATAAAAAATGGAGGGATCACTGTAGCAAAGGCTCTCCACAAATGGCCATGCTTTCTGACAGTTCTGAAGATGAAAGGTCCCCACTGGCATGAACTGTAGCTGTGCTTGATCAAATCCTGCAATTGTTTCCCTTTGCTGCTCGGCAGGACAGTGGTGTGTACCTCGTGTCTCCAGCCTTCATCACCAGGGAGCTCTGGCATCTTTTCAGCATCTTCAGCTTTTGTATAATATTCCACAGCGGGAGTTTTTCTTTTATCTACAGCTCAGGCAACTTTTTCTTGCAATCCCACCAGATTATCTCCTAACACTGGCGACAGATCTTGAATCTCTTCAGATTAAAGTCTGTAAAGGGATTTGTTTTGAAATGTTCCTGCCTCTTTTGCTGCAATAGCTCTCATGCTTTTTAGAAACAGGAGAAATGGGTTAAGAAACGGGTTGCAAAATCTCTGGTGGCCATCCTTGCTGGTTGAGAGTACATATTTTCATGTTTAATTCATATTTTGATTCCTGAAACCCTCACCAATGGTGTAGACAAAACTTGTTTGCAAAAAACGTAAGTTGCTTCCAGTGACCTGGGAATATCTTGGGTTTCCATTTTTTTTCGTGTTTTTCCATAGTCACAGGTGGGAAGAATGTCAGGGAGCACTGATACCTTGGCTCTGCCTTTTGGAGCCTCATTTTGGTTATCACCATGCGACACTCTTCAACCTAGTCAGCGTGCATGTAGTGCACCTTTTTGTTCCATAGAAAAGAAACTGAAAAACCAACAAGATCAATTTGTTAAATCCCATAGTACTTGTTTGAAAAGATGTGATATTTTTCAAACTGTGACTTAAAAAGAAGATTTTCTTCTCTGACTTATACTAGATAGTGTTAGAATCTGGCTAGTTATTTTCTATTTGCATTTAAATTTTATTTCTCATGTTTACATGAATGTTTTTAAATATTTAAGTTTGTGTTCTCAATCAACTGCCACAGATTGACCGGAGAAGCTGTGGCTGCTCCATCCCTGGAAGTGTTCAAGGCCAGTTTGGAGGGCGCTTTGAGCAACCTGTGCTAGTGGAAAGTGTCCCTACTCATAGCAGGGGAGGTTGGAATTAACTAAATGATCTTTAAGATCCCTTCCAACCCAAACCACACTATGAAGCTATGAATGTAATTCTTCAAAGACTGAAAAGCTATTTTATATACTAAGGAGATTTTTACTCATAGTTTACAAGTTTATATTAAATTTATGCTATTAAAATTGGGAATACTATCGATGAAAAAAAAATGTAGCCATGTGTATAAAACTAAAAAAAAACCAAAGCCCCAACCAACAAACAACTGTCGACCTCATGAAAGGATTTGGACTTGCTAGCAAGAACTTAAAAAATAAAACATATTCTTAAAAGCTATTATCCATTTGGACTGTTTTTTACTTAAAAAGTGTTATTCTTTCAAGTTTGAAGTGAAGATTCTGGTAGTTGTTTCAGTAAGAGAATTTTGCACTGCTACTAAGTAAGTAAAAGCTGTCTTTGTATTTGTCTCTATTTTTTTTTCCAGTTTTGATAAGACAGGAGTATTCATATGGTCAGGAAGGCAACTGAATCAGGCCCTCAGATTATTTGTTACTTTTTGCACATAAAAAAAAATATTTCATATGTTAGTTCTGCTCCTTCTAGTAGTATTTTTACCTCTATATTTTTATCTAGTTCATTTATTACAGTAAATGTGAAGTTCTTTTATCTCAGACAAACTACCAGATGTTTGTACTCTTTGAAAACTGGGCTGCACCATGACAAGTTGCTTCACGTTCCACTGGAAGCTTCCTTTGAGTGAAGTGGATAAACTCTTAAGAGCAGGCTTCATTTCAGCACACACAACTGGGAGCATAATTATATGTCTGTTTTACTCAGCAATAAAGTGCTCTTATTTTTACTGTTGCAAAACACAACTTCTAGCTGAGGTGAGCTTTGCACAGCTCCTGACACAGTTTGGTGGGACCCGGCCCGTGAAACCACATGGAAAACTTGCTGCTCACGCATCGTGAAGCTCCTGGGCTGAATTTGTGTGACAGAGTATAACCAGGCATGGACACAGAGACCTGTGAATCATGGAAATTCCGCCATCAGCAGCCTATTCCATTCCTGCATTCAACTAGTGGCAGCCACAATGATCTCACTAATCACAATTGTGCAAATTTATTTTGCAAAATGTTTCTTTTAATCCCTTAGAGACATGTAAGTGTTCATTATCTCTTCTCTTCATACTTCATAAAAGGCTTTCAGAAGATCAGACCTACAAGGCAACTTGTAGTTCCTTCTTGAATTTGACTGTATTATAGTTTGAGATCAATGGTGAGTTCTTGCTTTGAACTCATGCGGTAAATAAACATGACAAAAAAATATCACGAATTAGATTTGCCCCTCACCCATAACATTGTCTGCAGGATTAGGGCTCAATCTAGCAATTTATTGGGTACTTATGCAAGTTGCTGAGCATTCTGAGCTTCCACAGATGTCGATGGATTTGAATACTGATGACTGAATTAAGTGCCACAAGAATATTAAGTGTAGGGTTTATAAACCACTCTTTCCCCTTATTATTGATATTGGTTATTGCCTTTTATCATACTTACTATTTCTTTCTTTAACCTGAAATTGTCAATAAATGCAGAGGTATATTTTGATCTGACATTGTGTCAATAAAAAATGGTTCTCTTATGGAAAGCCCTGTAAACCACCCATACTACTATCAGATGGAAGAAAAAAGGAATTAAGTAACCCATTCCTTAATTTTCCAATAAAAATGTTCTTTCTTAAAGTTGATGGAGAGGACACTTTACTAAATTGTTGTGGGAACCATGAAGAAAGCTTATTTTTTGTCTTTTCATTTTATTGTTAAGTAGGAATTAAATGAATGTTAATGGTAAAAAAAATGTTAAGTATACTTGATAATAGATTATATATATATTTATGAGCATATATTATTTCATTTTAAGGAGAAAAAGTAGCAACTCCACAGTACTGTAGAGATTCAAATATTTTATTGTGTGAATAGAAATGTATGCAGGTAACCAAGATGGCCAAAAACCACAGCTGAAGTGTAACAAATAGATTTATTTCATCACCATGCTGGCTATGCGGGGACACATACACTGCTAAGCTTATTCCACCTTAGCAGGGGCAAAAAGCGCTCGGGCAGTTCCTGGTCTCACATATCAAAAAGGCCTGGCGCAGGCGCAATCCTTCATAAGGCTGTGTTTTACAATCTCCAAGCTTCTTATCTCTCTTCCACCCCTAGAAGGAGGCCCAAGCCTTTGGGAAAAATGCTTTTAAGTCTTTAACAACCTCCTGTTATCTTCTTTGACAGAATTCCATTTCTTTCAGCAGACAGAAAACAACCCAAAGCAAACACAAATACATGAAATTTCCACATGAATATTTTTAGCATCTCCCAGGGTCAAGGCTGGCCTTTAAACAAAACAATTCTAGAAACAACTTATTTTCTCTCTCCTCATCAATCTCCCATTTTTAATGCTTTCCTTCAAACACTCATTTTCTTAATTTTTTTTTTTTTAAATTTTCCATTGGTTGAGTTAAGGTATCCTAATTATATTCATAAGAGATATATGAATTTTGAACTTGCATTCTAAAGTGACTATATATAAACACCTAATGTCATGTTTGACATGCCACTTTTAAGTGGTGACTGTGGATAGAATGTTCTGGGGATTGTCCAGCTGTTCAGCCCAGAAAGGAGAGATAGGAAAGGAACAAAATAATTTAATCTGTCAGTCTTTTCATTGCAGTTTATTTTGTTGAAGCTTAAAACATGAGATTTCTGCAGTATTTTATTAGTTTCAGTGGTAAGTAATTTCTGACAGAGTTGAGTTAGAAGAAACAACATGGGTAAAACAACAAGAGAGAAAATAAATTGTCTCAAACTCTGATACTGCAGAATTTCAGCAGAGTCGAATTTCCCAGGAGTCCAGGAAAGCATCCCCTCCCATCCCGCCCACTACCAGTTGACAGCACTTTCATACATCTTATTCACGAATTATGAGCTGAAATGCATTGGACTGTGACTCTAGCAGATTAAAATTAGTAGAGTGTCATGAAGATTCATTGCACTAGAACCATTCTTAGAATTTGGCCTTTTGTCTTCTTGTTTTGTTTGTAATTACACTTCAGTGCTTAATGCAATAAAGAAAAAAAACAAAACACTAACAACCCCACAAAAAAAACCAAAAAAACCCAAAAAAACAAAACAAAACCAAAAAAAACCAACCAAACACCTGTAAAAAACCTGCCCCCTCTTATTCCAAACAAATATGTAAATACTAAAACATGCTCTACTCCTCTTGATACCTTCTCAGCATGTGCTGTGAGACTTGCTGGCAAGAGACTCAGAAGAGCAAGTATCAGTCCCATGCATTAATTGTTACAGGAGCTGCATTTATACTCAGCCTTGCAGATAACCATTGGGAAAGGGCTTGTTTATGCAGGGAAAAACAGAAGAAACTCCATAACTATTTGAAGCTCAACAGCAAAGCTTGATACATATCAAAATGAGATGAATCTACAGATCAAGTAATTAAAAAGAATAAATATGAATAATGAACATAACTGAGGAGATTTGGTTGATATTGCAACCATCATTCATTCATTCATTCTTCTTCTTCTTCTTCTTCTTCTTCTTCTTCTTCTTCTTCTTCTTCTTCTTCTTCTTCTTCTTCTTCTTCCATGAATTTATTAAATTCTTTCCTTTAATTTTTGCAATTGGCAAAATTTACTTCTCACTGGAAGTGATGCAATGTCTGCACATGACTTAATGTTGCATGCAAAGAGGTATGGTCAATGTCTCATAGTTCATGTGGAGACCAGTGACAAGCAGTATCTCTCAGAGGGTGGCACAGGGCTGGTACTGTTCATCATCTTTGTTGGTGACATGGACAGTGGGATTGAGTGCACCCTCAGCAGGTTTGCTGGTGGCACCAAGGTGTGTGTTGCAGTGGACACGCTGGAGGGAAGGGATGCCAAGATCCACAGGGACCTTGACACGCTTGAGAGATGGGCCCGTGCAAACCTCATGGAGTTCAACAAAGCAACATGCCAGGTCCTACACTTGGGTCCTGGCAATCCCAAACACAGCGACAGGCTGGGCAGAGCAGTGACTGAGAGCAGCCTGAGGAGAAAGACTTGGTGGTGCTGGCTGATGAAAACTCACCATGAGCTGGCTGTGTGTGCTCGCAGCCCAGCGAGCCAAATGTGCTCTGGGCTGCATCCAAAGGAGCGTGGCCAGCAGGGCGAAGGAGGTGATTCTGCCCCTCTGCTCTGCCCTTGTGGGACTCCAGCTGGAGTGCTGTGTTCAGTGCTGGTATCCCCACAGAATAAGGACATGGAACTGATGGAGCAAGTCCAGAGGAGGGCCAAGAAGTTGACAAGAGGACTGCAGCACCTCCCCTATGAAGAGAGGTTGAGAAAGTTGGGGCTGTTCAGCCTGGAGAAGGGAAGGTTGTGTGGAAAACTCATAGCAACCTTCCAGTAACTGAGGGGCGGCTACTGGGAAGCTGGAGAGGGACTCTTTATCAGCAACTGTAGTGATAGGACAAGGAATAATGGGTACAAACTGAAAAAGAGAAAATTTAGTTTAGATTTTAGGATGAATTTTTTTAATATGGGGGTGACAAGATAGTTGAACAGGTTGGTCTGGGAGATTGTGGATGCCCCATCCCTGGTGTTGTTCAAAGCCAGGTTGTTTTGGGTTCTGAGAAAACTGCTGTAGTGGGAGATGTCCCTGTTCACAGCAGCAGGGGTTGGAATGAGATGATCTTTAAGGTCCATTCCAACCCTTTAACATTCTGTTATTCAATTTGTGGGAAGGCATGCAAAGATATTGATTGTTTTCAGTGAACACTGCACCTACAAATCCTTTCACTTGCAGACTATATGTAAAAATTAGCTATACAGGTTGGAAATTTTAAAGTTTGAAAATAATAATCCATTATAACCTTTCTGACTTGCAACTTGAAAAGAAGCCTTTAACTTTGCAGTAATTTAAGACCCTAGGTCACTAATTACACTGAAAAAGGCTTGTTCTATTTCTTTAAAGGAAACATCAAATCCATCTAACTCAATTTACCAGATGACTTTTCAGCATGCAGTGTTTTCTGACAGCTAATTGAAAATCATCTGCGGACACAGAGCTGGCAAAATTACTGTTACTGACTTTTATGCCTTGATTTTAGCATTGGCAGAGTGCTTGTAACAATTAAAGGTTACTTTTACATTAATTGTTGCTTCAACAGGTTCTGCTGACAGAGTGTAAGTTAATATTCTCACTGACAGTGATTTATAAATACATTTTTCAGCAGAGATAATAATCTTATTAGCTTTTGCACAAGATAATCATCACTGCAGCAAATAATTAATTAATTTTATGAGATTGTTGGATTTCTAGCTGTCATGGGAGCTGCAGACCACATGCACTTGGTAATGCATGCATTACCACATGATGACTAATGAGGCAAGGTAAAGAAATTGAAAATTTTTTCATTCCCTCAACATGTAGTTGGTGTGTGATGCCAGATATTAAATCATTGATGTATTTGCCAAGTTTCCAGGATCTTGTTATGATTTATTCAAACTTAGACAATCAGGATTAGGTCCATATTTTGAAAAGGGTCAGATTCAAGGAGGCTGGTTAATAGATAAGTAGAAGCATTGCTTGTAAATAAAAAAATGTATATATATTAAAAATGAAATTATTATTTACAGCTTGAATATTTGGGTAACAGTTGTTCTCTGAAGAAATAACTAATGACTACAGTTCAAAATCCCCAAATTCCATCAGAATGACTTTATAATGAAACTCATAAATGCATAAGAGCTATAATTGAAAAAAAAAAACCTCATGGCATTCTGAGAAAATAATACAAATTCCTTTCCAATTGTGTGTGGTATTTTATATTAAACAACCGTTTGAATATATGTGAATCCTTCTTGTGTTCTGCATATAGTGCAATCAAATGGACCTATGTAAAAAAGTACCTGTGGAAGACAATGAGGTAGCATGTCAAAATCTAAAGATATACTTACATAATTAAAGTGAGTCTGGTAATATGACTTTCCATCTTGATACACAAGAAAAAGAATTTAGAATTATTTGGGTTGTTATTATTATTATAATGTATCAAATGAAGTTCAGGTTTACTGTCTGTGCATTGAATTTCTTCTCACAAGATATATATATATATTTATGAAGTGTATTTTTAAAGCTATGTCTTTCATAAAAATGCATGGTTTCTTGTGACTATGGCCTTTGGAGACCCAGTACTAACATGATGACATTCTTGTACCCTATGTTCAGGCATTTGACTTGCTGAAACAAGAGCAGAATTCACTATCAAAGACTGCTACCACAGAATCTTCTGAGTTGGAAGGAACTCCCAAAGATCATTCAGTCCTAGAGTGAATGGCATGTGGATCAAACCCACAACCTTGGCATTCTTAGTACCATGGTCTGCCAACTGTGCTAATCTCGGGGTTGATTCTGCTCTCACAGTCTCCTTGTGGACAAAATGCCAGCTCAGTCTTAACTGTGTTAAGTGACAGTGAGCAACTGGCTCATGGGTCAGGTACAAAGAATTACAGGGAATGGGGTGACATCAGATGGGTGACTTGTCACTAGTGGGGTTCCACAGGGCTCCATCCTCACCCCTGCACTCTTCAGCATCTTCATTAACAATTTAGACTCAAGACTCAAAGGAATATTACGCTTGCCAATGACACTAAAAAGGACAGGACAACCCTGGTTGTGTGTGTAGACTGGAGAATGAGAGGTAGGAAAGCAGTGCCATGGAAAGGGACCTGAGGGTCCTGGTCAGTGGAAAGGTGAATATGAGTCAGCAGTGCCCTGGCAGCCAGGAGGGCCAAGTGTGTCCTGGGGGGCATCAGGCCCAGCATCGCAAGCCAGGCAAGGAAGGGGCTTGTCCCACTCTGCTCTGCACTGGGGCAGCCTCACCTTGAATGTTGTGTGCAGTTTTAGGCACCACAATATAAGATATAAAGCTATTAGGGAGTGTGTCGGTGATTGATTCGTGGCCATCACTGGGTGCAAGTAAAGCCGACTTTATTGTACAAGACACATCTTTATATACTGTTACAAACCAGTACCTCAGCAGTTACAAAATTCGTGGCTCTTAGGGTTACATGTTTTGCATTTCTAAAGGCTACAGATTACAATCTCCTCGCCTAATCCCCTGCTAAAAGCTATGCATAAGGTAAAGACAGCCTTATCTTGTCCTTGTGTCTTGGCTCCAGCCTAGACTCCATTTGTTTGTTTTTCCCAAGGTTTTACAGTAACCAAAGCTAGAAGCTATCTGCTTCTGTGGTGACACTTTGAACTCCCACAGGAGTGTCCAAAGGAGAACCCTGAGGATGGCAAAGGACCTTGAGATGAAGCTGTATGAGGGGCAGCTGAGGTCATTTGGTCTGTTCCACCTGGAGAAGAGGAGACTAAGCAGAGACCTCATCATGTTTTCAACATTCTCATCAGGTAAAGTGTAGGGACAGGGATGGTCACACACTGGAGGGAAGGGATGCCATCCAGAGGGACCTGGGCAGGCTTGAGAGGTGGGTCTGTGCAAACCCCATGGAGTTCAATAAGGCCAAGTGCAAGCTCCTGCACCTGTGTTGGAGCAATCCCCAAGCACAAGAACAAGCTGGGCAGAGAATGGATTGAAAGCAGCTCTGAGAAGGATTTTTGTGTTTTGGTGAATAAGATGGTCAACATGAGCTGGCAGTGTGTGCTCGGAAAGCCTGCTGTGTCCCAGGCTGTAAAAAAACCAGCACCACCAGTAGGTTGAGGGAGGTAATTCTACCCCACTGCTCTGCTCTGTTGAGACCCCACCTGGAGATCTTGCAGCACTGGGGCCTCCAGCATAGGAAGGACCTCTTGGTGCAACTCCAGATGAAAGCCACAAAGATTATCACAGGGCTAGAGCATATATGCTATGGAGACAAGCTGAGAGACCTGGGGCTATTTAGCTTAGAGGAGAGAAAGCTCTGGGGGACCTTAGAAACCCTTCCAGTATCTGAAAGGTCTCCAAGAAAGCTAGAGAGGGAATTTTGGAAATGAAAGATTTATGGAGTGATAGACAAGGGATAATGGCTTAAAACTGAAAGAGGACAGGTTTATATTAGAAATTAGGAAGAAATTCTTTGCTGTGGGAGTACTGAGGCACTGGAATAGGATGTGTCGAGAAGCTATGGAGGGAAGCTATCCTTCGAACTGTCAAGGCCTGGTTGGATAGGGAGGGCTCTGAATCACCCAGTCTAGTGGAAGGTGTCCCTGCCCATAGCAAGGGAGTTGGAACAAGGTGATCTTTAAGGTCTATTCCAACTCAGAAGAGAATTGTTCAATTCAACTGGAAGGGATTTACAACTATTTCTAGTCCTATATATATGATATATAGTCTAGTTCTAGATTATATATCATATATATAATCAAGAATGGGTACCTCTGCAACCAGAGAGTCTTAGAATTTACTTCTAATAATAACTCGATCAGTTCACTTTATTATTTTAGAGTCCGTTAACAATCTCATGATAAGGTTTCTTCATCTCATAAAACTCAATAGTCATGTCTGTTCACTAGTAACAGAAATACCTGCTACATTTGTGTGGAATTTTCTTTGACTGCCTGTAACTGCATGGAGGATTTTATAGCATAAAACATATTTGTGTATAGCTGGTGAAAACTAGAGTAGCACTTTGTCTGAACTCCTTTTACTATTGCAGAAATGTTTAATAAACCTTTAATGTCAATGTTTTTATTACATTCTTCAGATCCCCATGGTGCCTAGTGAAAGTTCTTGATTTCCTTTGCTAGAGAGGCAGTGAATGATGAATAAGGCTGACAGGTAGATTTTTTTCCTGCCTAGTGGTGGACAAGCAGACCTCAATATTTACCCTTTTTGAGAAATGGTACAGTAGATGATGGGCTTGAATTGCTTTCTTCTGCTTTTGTTTAACTGTCTGACCCATTCCTCATGTAAAAATTGTTTCCCTCATACTCAGTCTAACACTCTGTCTGATGAAGACTGTTCCAGTCACAGAAAGCACATTTGTAGACCTCTAATTCAAGAAGAATTAGAAAAACCATCAATTAAAGATCTGACATAAAGTAAATTGAAAGACTGCCTTCAGCTTTTAAATCAGATGTTCCCCTTTCTTCCTTACCCTAAGAACACCACATTCTCCCCAAACCTTGCCCTTGTAGGTTTATTTGTAATTCTGTAATTTTATGGGAGCAGAGGTCCCTATTTTTTAAAGAAAAAAATCTGTGTGTTTTCTGGCTACAGAAAAAACCCATCTTGAATAGTTAAGATAGGCTAAGTAGTTAAAAAAGGCTGAATAGTTAAAAAGAAGAAGACAGATACATGATCATGTAGAATTCTAGTCTGATAGTATTTCAAGCTACTGTTTAAAGACCTACCCTTTGAGATCAATATGCAAAATTAATAATTAAAAAGCTATTCTCATAGCTATCTTAATTTTTTCATTAGATTGGTTTGTTAAGGGTTCATGCACAGTATACAGATTAATATTTACACAAGAAATACACAAATTCAGAGGAAGATACATGAAAGTTTCATACTTGCTTGAGTGTTCACCGTCATTCACTAAGTCAAGTTTATGATCTTAGATTTCAGAATCCCCACCACAGAATATAATGAATTACAGGTGAGCTTCATATGGCATAATGCCAGTAATTTAAAATGAGACATTAAAGGACCCTTTTAATTGAATGAGTCTTTGTAATTTTTTTGAAAGTTTGGTATTAAAGAGGTAAATGTCCCTTGCCACCCAAGGGAAAAACAAACAAGCAAATAAACATCAACAAAATGACCAAACCCCAAGAAATAAACAAAACCTCCAAAATCCAACAAAACCAACCCTGGCCATTTCCCCCTCCTGTGATATATCCTTGAAAGAGAAATCAGAATTTGTAATGTCTCATCAAGTCTAGGGTTAAATGCATTTTGTAACAGTGATCTTCTCTGTTTAAACAACATATGTAACTGTTGATTGTTTAAATTACTTGCTAATTAAATTCTGTTTTTTAGATGGCTAAACAAAATGTATTTATATTATAATGAATCCAGTGTTGGGCATTTTGATCTACTGCTTTTAGTTGATATCTTAAATGCTTACAAGCACAGGTAATAATAGTATGACAAACTTATTGTTGGTGCTGTAGAGTACATTTTAAATGTCTAAATAGTAATCAATATTAAGAAATTAGGTATTGACTGAAATACTTTTATAATAAGTAAGTATTGGTTTGCTCTTTTGAAAATCAGACATTTTCACTGTGGGAATAAAGAGTAAATAAATTGACCTTGAAATTAGATTATTACCTTTTCATACAACTTTCTTATTTTTATGAAATGAGTAGGTTTAAATATGGTTGCATAGCTGTATTGTGCTCTAAACATCAATTTCTAATTATTGTTAGGTCAAGACTGTAACATATGCGATTAGAGCAATCCTTTGGTGTCGGCCGGTCGCGTGGGCTGGACCAGCTGACCACCAGGGCCGATCGGCAGCTCGTCAGCGGATTCTGCTAGCATCCCTGAGCACCAGGTTCACTGCAGTCGGGGACCGTCTCCCCCAGCCGTGAGCTGCGATTCCCTATGACGGCAGCCACGCTGTCCCCAAAAGCCGGAGTGCTGCAAAGAGAGTGTTCCCTCGCCCGGACCCCAAACAGACACGCGGTCACACGGTGGTCAGGTGCTTGGGGTCAACGGTGAGAGACCTCGGACTCAGCCCGGCACCAGACTTTATTCTGATGGTAACAACCAATCTTGGAAGGGCATGGGGGAGGAACCAGGGAGGGACAAGGGACAGGGACCAATCGGGAAGGAGGAAGGGAGGAAAGAGGGAGATACAAAAATACCATTATGAACTGAGGGACGGGGGAGCTCGACCCCTCTCTGGGGCAAGCCACCCTCGACTCCACCCCAGGGGGGTTTTATTCTCTAGGTCTCCACAAATTCCTCAGGGGGGAAGAAACTCTGGGCTTGAACCACCGCTACACTTTGGTGCACTGTTTTTGTTACAGGACATTCAGCTTCCTCAGGTTATACTCTCAATACTGCTGACCTTCACAACATGGTGTCATTTTTGGCCAGCATTTCCCAGAGTATTCAGGAGTTGTCCAAATACCTTTTTGCTAATATCTTTAGTAAAACTTCCATGGACTTTAGAATGAACTGAATCTGATCAGCAATGAGTAGTGCTGAAGATTGCTACCAGAAATTGCCATTGCCTCTTTGGGTGTTCTGACCGCTGATTTTGTCCACAATTCACTGCTAATCGAGGCTGACAGCATTACAGCTATCACAGCCTGGAAGCTTGCAGCATACAAGCTTGGATTATTTTCTGTTTTCATGTTGCTTAATTTTTTGTTGTGTGAACATTTTGACTGTGAAAGAAGAGTCCACTCCTTATTGTGTTTTAGATTTTTTACACACCCACCCACTCACTCACACTCACACCCACACATAAAAACAATAAGTATGGAGAATTACTTTGGATATTTGTTGCTTTTCACTGGTTTGTCAGTGGTCAAGGTTTATCATATTACAAGCTGTTTCATGCATATTGTCAGAAAATAAAAAAATTACTTCTTATAGCTAGAATTTCAGAAGTCCTCAAATGCACTCCTTGATGGTGCATTTCTATCAAGTGAGACATCATTATCTCATTTGGAGAGGAGTAAGGTACCAACCACAGCATGCTGCAACTGGTAGGCTCCACCTTTAGATTTTGGCAGATACTGAGGTGATATGGAAAATACTGTGCCACTGTTTTCAATGAAAAGATTCAAATATGCTTTTAACAAACATGCTTTTCCAAACCCTCCAATATAACTGAAATGAACAGGACCTAAATGTTTTGAAAAGAAGTAAGTTTAAAAAGAGAATTGTTTTTAAACTTTTTTTTTCCTTTTTCCTTCAGCACAGTGTATAACTCTGGGAGCTGTACTGAATTCTTGTAAGACCCACAGAGTGCCCTGAATGCAATATGTCCATGACATTTCATACCATTTTCTGGCTTCTTATTGAAGGGACAGGACTCATCAGGTGCATTGAATGGCTGGGAAAGGCAGGGATGGCTACAGAAAAAGAGGCGGCAATAGTGGACCTGACCCCTGTAGCAGCAGCTTTATACTTTTTTAGGAAGAGTTAAGGGAATATGATAATTTCCTTAAACTATTAAAACATAGTATGAGTATTAGGCTAAAAAAATCTATTGCTTTTACTGGTTTCAAATAAGAAGCAGTATTAGAGTGGTGACATTGTATACTGCGGTCATCTTCCTTATACCCATGTTTTTCCATCAGGTTTCTTAAACCCTGATCACAGCATCTTAGTACAGGATGCATCGGACTCTAAACATGCATTGTCCATTGTCTTATACTGAAATTAATGTGACTTTCTGGTCCCCTATCTAGTTAAAATGCTTATGACTTTGTTTTGGATAAACCCCAATACTTTTAACTCCTAACTTCTCATAATAATGTGGGAGGTGCCTCCTACCAAACATGAATAGCTCAGGGAAGGTAATACATGCTGGCTATGTTGTCGTATGTACAAGGTTACATGAGTTATGCAAAAATACTTGTATTCACAATTCCTGCTTGAATGTCATAGCCTACCATCAGAAGAAGATAACCACACCTAAGCTAAACATTTGGTACCTCTAATGGCTTGCACCAGAGTTAATTCTTTATCTCTTGCAATGAGCATTTCCATACGTGTTTTTAACAAATTTGAGCAAATATGTCAGATTGGTTTGATGTAATAGCAGGCAAAATTATAATGGACAATATCAATGTAATTCTCTGAAACTTTCCTGACAATGGAATTAATGGAGCTGTGTTTATTTAAAGAGGACCTAGTTCCATTATTTACAGGATAAAATTTACAGGAGGATGTCTCAGTTTTTCAGCATCTATGACAAGCCTGTGTTGAGCAAATTAATTCAGTGTATTCACCGTCTGCACCCAGACAGGCCAAGCCTCTCTTTTTCCTCCCTACTTTCTATTGACACCTAAATAAAACCTGCAAGCAAATTGTTATGTCTTAGGTCCCCAGTTTTTAAAACTTTTTAAAGCTTTTTGAAACTTTTTGAGACGTTGTCTATTTACTTCTGTATGCCTGACCAATATTTTCTGAAGTGGGTCATAGCAAGGAAATAAAATATTTCATAAAGGCTTGTGCTTTGCATACTTGTACACTGTACCTATCTTGCCATTTTTCTTCCAAAAATATTCTGAATTAGTTACAAATGTAAAAAATATATACAATAAAGTAATAATAAGTTAGTAATAGCTTGATTTTTTTACTTAAGAAGCTTTCTGCTGGAGTGATGTCTGTCAGTGAGTTCAGTGCTTCGTTTATGCTTCTGTGCTGTTTTGAGTTGAGCACAGGTGGAAGAGCAGCTGCAGCATAATTCAGTAAGAAACCCCTAATTTGCTGAAGGTAGTATACTTAGAAGTGCCTAATGAATATCATACTATGGAAACAGTACTGTGGCATATGTGCAAATCAGTCATTGTCCACTACTTAATTTTGTTTAGTGTAAGCAGAGAAAATCAAGGTATTTTAAATGTAAGATACTGTAAGATACTGTACTGTATTTACAGAAAGACAGCCTGGGGGACAACTACAGTTGTCTGCACTATATCCACTAGCCTTCTACTATTTTAGATATTTGCAGAGTTTATGTGATGTTTTATTAGCTGTCAATTCCAAGTTTGTTCTCACTTTTTTAAGAATGAAAGGCATATGAGAATGTTTCGTTTCTACTTTGATAAGATTACTTATGATTTAATTCAGTGGGATTTTTTAGACATGGGTTGCTAAGTCATGTAACATGTGAGGCTATGGTTTTATCCCTGTTTTGGAAATGTCTTCTAGCCTGTGTACTCTTGAAGAAATATTATTGTTATGTTGTCTAAAGAAATGGGAGTTACATATGCTGGGATATGGGTCATGAACTTGCATATTCTGTGTGCTTTAAAGCTGAGCTATAAATTTGAGCTTTTTCATCTTTTTTATTTCTGAAAGGGCATTCTTCTAGAGATCACCTTCTGTGCTCTTCATGGATATGAATAGGGATATTTATATTTCTATCAAAATTCATCCCATTCAAACTGTTTCTGAATTAGAATAATCTGATTAAAGTATTTTGGCTGTTGCTTTAACTGTCTGTTTATCACAAACAAGTCCCAAACTTGAAACAGTGTGATGTGTGCATGGGAGATTAAATTCCTGAATATTTAGGTCCAGAGAACACTGGCCTGATATTGACTCTGTTTTTTTTTAAATTTCTTTTTTAGTTATTCAGTCTGATTATGGTTATAACTGTCAAGTCCAGTCTAATGGCACAGACCCGAACTTGGTCTTTCCATTCAGGCCTGAAACCCTTTCTCTAGAAAGGAAGAAAGAGATTAAATTTTATTTGTTCATATAAAGTGACTTTCTGGTGGCTATAAAGGAAACTGGTGGAAAGAAATAATGACCTTAGCAACTATACTGGACGGAATCCAGTATAAGGCAAACTGTTTCTAGAAGTTCAATTTTATCAGGGAAGGATGCATTGAAAACCAATATGAACCTGTCATGGTTATCAACCTGATCTTGGCTAAGCGGATGAAACCCTCTTTGTGTCACTTGATTTGTGTGAGCTGAAGTGCTTTGCATGGAGGATTGTTTTCTGTTAGTAGTAATTTCTACTTGCAGATTTGCTGAGCCCTAGACATTCAATGACTGATCTGCCCTATACAAAGTTATTAAAGAAAGTAGTGTTGCATACTCATCTAAAATTTTCCAGGTTAATCCTAATGTTATCACCTGATCTGCAGATGCTCTATGACAGCTGGAGCGATGAGTTTAGGGGAAGAAATTCTAGTTTTTGATTTTTTTCCCAATCACTGAATTGTTAAATTACCTTCATTGTTTATTTGCAGGAATCTAAACCTGATCTTGATTTGGACGATCTGAAAAAAAAACAGAAACTCAAAACACTATTTAGCAAAATATTTTCAGGAATAATGGGGTACAATATCAGTCTTCCAAGGGACAGTGCTCCTTCACCTCCATAATGATTCTCTGGAAAGAGAGTTATACGACTGCCCTAATTTTCTTTTAAAAACAGTATTTTTGGTTTAGTTGCTACACTTCGGTATTCTAGTACTTAAGATGGTATCGCTCAATTCAGACAGCAAGAGGGAGTCTCTGTTCCTTGCCACAGATAACACAGAATGCAATCTGGTTTTTTTATGAGCGAAAGAAATGGATCTAACAAGTTATTTAAAATCCTATTTTTCCATTTATATGAGTGTGAGAGCTTGTGAATGGGTTGTCAGCTATATCTAGTCTTAACACTTTTAATTATATTAGTGATTTTTAAGTACTTTTGTTATGTGTTGTGTAAGAAAAACCCTTGGATCAAAGAGTTAGAGAAAAAAGGTAGAGAGTCTAAGCCTGTTTGAGCTCTTTATAAGGGCAAAGAGCCAATGGTTTATTAAAATGAAATTCAAATCTTCTTCTTTCTTTCTTTTTTTTTTCTTTTTTCTTTTTTTTTTTTTTTTTTTAATATAATAAAATCCACTTCTTAAAAAAATAATATTCAAAACTTTTTTTTTTTTTTTTTTTTTTTTTTTTTTCTTTTTTTTTTTTTTTTTTTTAATATAATAAAATCCACTTGCTAAGAAAATAATCTGCTACATTTTTTCCTAATGTATATTTTTTGATCCAAGGGGTTATGGCTGCAAAAGGTTCTACAAGGCGTGTACAAATTAGGCCAAACTTCTTTTCCAAAGCATTTCTAGAGGAAAGTACATGAAGAGTAATAACCTAAGAAACAAAGAGCATAGCAGTGTGATAACAACAAGGAAGAACAGCTTTAAATTATCACAGCAAACTTCAGAGTTAAGACCATGCCTTGCATAAAATTAATGGATATGACATATAGTGTCTTCTCCTCTTTAAACTGAAGGTATTTTGGAAACTGTGATGTGGTAGCGTGTCCTCTTACAGACTGATAGTATTGTACTGAATTGCATCATGGGTGTATTTAGATCTAAGTGCTACAGACTAATTGCAATGTATTGAGCTGTGGGTTAGGTGTTTTTAGAAGCTAATTTAGTTCTGAAATGTTTTAATTAAAAATTTGCAGTAGACCTCTTTCTTGAGAATATGGTGAGTGTTATAGCAGTAGATTTATCCTTAGGGTCAGGGGAGAAGTGACTGGCTTCTGCATTCACTGGTCAGGTGTAGCAATTATGTCTGAGGTATGGCAACATGCTGTTTATGGTAGGAATTGCTGTATCAGATCAGACTTTGTCATGACTGAGACTACGAGTGTACTAAAGACTTTGGAGGAAGATAAGGAAGACTACTACAGAAGATTAGACAATATTCTGATCATCTAAAAATATTCCTCTTAAGTTGACACTGTTTTCTTCTCTTTCTGTGTAATGAGCAGCTAACAGTATGCACTGTGTATGAGGTAAAGTGGTTCCTACTGTGAAATACTCTCATTCTAAAAGGACAAGAAAAATAAAGATTTCATGAAGGAGGTACTCCACAGGTTTATGATAAAACTTGTATTTTTTTTTCCCGTATCTGTTTTTCCATAGGTGACTGGACAAGGTATTTCAGCATATAATAGCAATATCTGGTGACTGTGAAGGGTAACAATGTGCTGGAGATCAGGGTGTTCTTCACAGGAATACTGTACACTCAGGAGCATCCAGGTATAAATTGGACCTGCATGCAGCAGCTATGAATTATGGTTTGACTGCTTGACTACAAGGAAAAAAAAATCGGACTTCTCAACATTTACAGTTAAATTCACTTAATTTTCTCTTATTTTCCTAGTCTTTCCTTATTATTGTCTTCCTATATTGCCGTATCATTCCATTTGTTCCCACATCTCCCTAAGCTCCAACAGCTAAGCTATTTTGCAGCTGAATATGAGTTCATTTGCCCTTCTTGAAACTCTATTGCAAGAGATGTAAAATACACCAGTGTCTTGGTTAAAAGACAGGTGTCTGCTAAGGAAGGTGGGAACCTGCCTTAGAATCCACAAATGTGAACCCCCTTCCTTCTGAATTATTATAACTTTGGAATCAAGGGCTTTCAGGCAAAGATAGGGGGAAAAGGAATAACAGTTTTTTACTAGCATCTATAGCAAAGCAAATAGTCAACAACAACAGTAGCAATGACAAACCAGCAAACAAAAACCAGAAGATGCAGTGACAGAATTCGCTGGACCGCCAAGCGCTTTTCCCGTTCGGTGCAGTTCCGGTCCCAGCCGACAGGGGCGCTGTCGGGCTCCCGGCCGGGCAGGGCGGGTGCGATGACTCCCGCGCAGCTGCAGGGGGCGCTGTGGCGCGGTCAGCTCTGTG
>VZTX01004298.1:66874-78108 GCA_013400915.1 Pardalotus punctatus | reverse complement strand
TTTTTCCCAAACGAAAAGCTCACTCACCAAGGAAAGGAAAAAACTGTGACCGATCCAAAGATCTTCCCGCAGCTGGCAGCTGAGAATATCCTCGGTTCCCCACTCCTGTCCTGTGTCATTCCCGGTGGTTGCGAGTGTCTTATCAGGATCACCAAATGTCTCGTCCCCTCCCCACACCCAAGCCAGCTCTTACAAAAGGAGTTAATAGTCCTTAAGTATCCAGCCATTTGTAATGTAGCAACAGGAATGATGGAAAAATTCCAACCAACTCCCAACCTTCAACAACCAGGAAAGGGGGAAATTGTGGTTTTGAGCGTTTAATCAAGGTGCTTGCAGTTCTTTTTCCACGTTGCGTATGTCCGGCTTGTAAGAACCAATCTGTGGTACCAGAAGGCCACTGTGGCACCACAGATGAGTTCCTTTGCACTACTAGATTGGCAGGGAACTTGGAGACTGAAGAAAAAAAGACTAGATGGCTGTTCCTGAAGGCCAGAGAAACAACTTAGACAGATGGAAGATGTACCATTAATATGGAGTATTTTAAGGACAATGAAATAAAAAAAGCAAAACGTAATGATATTTAATGCATGATGAAGGTCTCTTCATGATGGAAGAAAAAAGATGTTTTCCCAAAAGAGAGGTGGACTAAGACTTAAAAAGTTCTCAGTACATTTTTCCTGCACTTGGGAAAATGATCTTAGTAATTTGTAACTTGTTTTTGTCACATTGGTTGTGATTCCTTATAAAGAGAATAACTAAAACTGAAAAGGTAGGGATCATGGAATCCAGTTGTCTCCAGACACTGTAAAAGTAAAGCAAATTTCAGCATTGCACAAAAAGACATAGCTGGGACTGTACTGGCAGATCTCACTATTTTTTTTAGTTACTGTTCTAAAAAGTTGCAATGTCCTAAACTGAGTAACTTACATTATATGCTTAGAAGAAAGAAGAATTTATGGAACAAATAAAAGTACACTGAAAAGGGCATTTTCCATGCTTTCTTATTGTGAAAAAATGAGCTTCGTGGTAAAAAAAAAATCTTAAATATTTTAGCTCTTTCACAGGGAAAAAATGATGTTTCCATTTCTCTGATCTTCAGCAAGATATTGAGGATTTACCCATTTATAAACTGATGAAAGAACCTTCATGAGTTCTGTTAGCTGCATCATCTGTGATGCGACTTAAATGTCACTTTTCCCCGTGAACACTATTTGTCTCACCATTTGTCTTGTCTTTGTTTCTTTATCTGTCACTAAGAGAGGGCTAATTGGTCCTGAAGAATGAAAAGTGCTATATTTATTTAGAGTGACTTTGCCACTTGAAATTTTACATCTTATATGTTGTCAAACATTAACTGAGGACTCTTAAAAGGAGCTTGCTACCCTGAAATATAGCAGTTTCCACCCATTCCTTTGTTACCTGAACATGTGTATTTTTCCATGCATGAGTGTATAGTCTTCCCAGCATTCTGCAATAGAGTGTAAAAACAAAATTTTCCTGATAAACTTGTTGCTTTAGTATTATTTGACAGCTCTAAATATCTGTGCTTTGCTACAGCCTAATGTAAAGACATGTTTAAATGTCAGTTGGTTATTCCAGTCATATACTGGATAGTGTTTGAGAGAGCTTTACAAACAAAAATTCTTTTTCTTGAAATTGTCTAAGAAATAAATGCAGTGTAAATAAATAAAAGGACTATATAATATACAGAAAAACATAATGGAAAGAGCTCTTTTCATTAGAGAAACCTGCACAGTTCAGAGTATTTTAAAAGCAAACCGTGGAGCTCAGCAATCACGTTGTCCAATTAGGGATGCCTGTGCCCATTTTAGTATGCTGAAAACAAAAAAAACCTTGCTCCTGCTTGTGCTGTACTGTTTAGTTCCTTTATTTCACAGCATTTACCTGTCTTTTTTTTCTCCAAGCACCTTTAGTTTGTGGTAAAAGTAATTTCATATCTTCCAGTTGATTTCCATAATTAGTTCTTGAGTAGTACCTAAAGCAATGCTTGTTTTCTAATTCCAGTGGTGTCTGAAGGAGGCAAGAATGGTCTTCTGAGCTGTTAGACTCCAAAATGAAATAGTAAATCAACTGCTGATAAGACATATATATCATATTAAACACAAGGAATCCACCAGAAAATCATTACACTAAAAAGCGACAATGTTGATTGATTAAAATGGTATGGGCTGGCTAGTGTTAAATCATAGTGAGTGATGTGACATTATGATTTTACATATCACATTTCTGTCAAGACGATGAAGGTAAAAGGCATTGTCATCAGATGATAACGGACAATAAGAGGAATCCTGATCTTAGATTTATTACTTGGTTTAGATTTAGAAAGAAGTAATTCTTGTCTTGTGCCACTTATAAAATGACTGTAAATTTAGTGATGATGTAAAATTCAAAGGCAGAACCACTTATAGTTTTGACAAAGTGCCAGCTATAAAGTATTTACTGTTCTCAGTGGTTCTGACTTGCACACTTAAATATTTATCAGAAACATGAACTCTTCTGATAAATGTTTCTGATCTTTGTGGTGGATTTTTTAAAATATTTAGATTTTTCATTAGAAGCTAACCTCCCATATTTCATAACAGCAACAAACTTTTGCTCTTTTTTAAATTAAAAGGATGAAAATACATTTCTCATAAAGCACATTGTCAGCATATTTATTCCTTATATTATGAAGTGCATATATTTACAAGATCACATTTCTTCTGATGTTGATGGCAGTTTATAGAGATAATTTGTGTCATGAATGCTAAGGGCGGTCATAACTTGTGTGCTTTATGAAGCAGCAGTCAGAGTCTCGTCACTGCTCATATGTCCCTATTCCCTACTGCTGATAGACTAAACTTTTTCTCATACTGTTATGGTATTTACTATCTATATTTGTGACTGGAAGACCACTGTAACACCCGCATTTATCACCCGTGTCATTTCTCTGTAGGGAGTTCAGAGGAGGCCATGAAGATGCTTAGGGGGCTGGAGTACATTTGCTATGGAGAGAGGCTGGGAGAAAAGAAGGCTTCAAGGAGGTCTTAGAAACTCTTCCAGTAACTAAAGGGGCCCAAATAGAGCTGGAGAAGGAATTTTGAAAAGGGCACATTGTCATAGGACAAGGGTGATTGTTTCAAACTGACTGACAGCAAGTTTAGGTCAGATACTAGGAAGAAGTTCTTCACTGTGAAGGTGGTGAGGCACTGGCACAGGCTGCCCAGAGAAGCTGTGGATGCCCCATCCCTGGAAGTGTTCAAGGCCAGGTTGGATGGGGCTTCGAGCAACCTGTTCTAGAGAAAGATGTCTCTGCGCATGGCAGGCAGGTTGGAACAGGATGATCTTTAAGTCCCTTCCATCCCAAACCATTCTGTGGTTCTCATTCTGCCTTCTACTGCACTGTTTGCCCCAAGGAGCAAGAGGAGACACCATAATCAAGTGCTGGTTGTGTGTGCCAAATGGAGACCCTGGAGGCTACATTTTATTTTAATGTTATTATGACAAAGTTTGGGGAGTGAGACCAGATGAAAAGAACCTAAATATTAAATACTGCTGCAGAACTCCAGTCAGTGGTGGAAATGCATAAAAAGAAGCAAGGACCAAAGCCCTGCAGATGTCACTGAAAACATCTGCCATCACACCTGACTTCTCAAGGTCTGCTTGCATCCTGTGCTACTGGGAATAACGCTCAATTATGCTAACTCCCAAATGTATTCAGAGTACTAAAGCAATGGCCTAATTTTGGCTTCACTGGGGCAGTGAAACTCCTGCCTCCTCCACTCCCCCCCCCCCACCTCCTCTTTCAAGATTTCATTACTGGTTTAGTGTAGGATATAAGTGACAGACCATTGCCTTTTATACCAAATGACTACAAAAGTATTTAGCTGCAGAGGATTAATTTTTTCACATTCATGGTCAGGGAATGTGAGACTGACTTACATTAAATTTCCCATGCCATTTGGCTTTCTGAGGCCTGCGCAGTGAAAATGAGAAAGTTTCCATGGCCTGGATGAATTTCTGATGAATAGATAAGGCTGTGTGCAGAGCAGAGATCTGTGACCCTCTGCAGCTTGCAGTCAGGCACTCCACAGCTTCTTTGACATCAAAGGTTGCAGATTGTTTTGAATGAATAGAGCCCTTGCAAATCGTGTCTGCTAATCACAGAAGAGCTGGGTAGCCGTCATCTTAAAAAACTAAGAGTTTGTGAATTGTGGCAGATTATTTAGGCCTTCTTTAAGGTATCTCATCAGTCTAAATCCATGGAAACTCTGGCTGAAAGTTAGCTTCCCTCTTACAGGCTTCTTTCGTTCCTTACATATCCCGTAGATGCACACAGATACACACTGCATAAAAAGGGAAAAAAATAAGTGCACCTTATAATCAAAAGTACTGGGCTACATGGTAGAGAGTACCAGAGAAATATTCGAATTTCTCATAGGAGCCATACAATTTTAAAATGACAATGACACCTCCAGAAATTTTTATTTTTGCAAGAAGCTTTAGAGGGCTAGTATTTTCTGTAGGCAGAGTGGGAGGCTGGAAAGCTGTCTTGTTTCATAGTTTTCTTTTCCTCCTATACAATCTGATTATTCTAAAAACTTGTTTGTCACAAACTTTCTTCTAGGTTGTTACAGGCCTATTTTTGGAAGGCAGTAATAGAGGTCTTTGAGATCCTGTAGCAAGAATAAAAGGGTTTTGAGCATTCTGGTGATCTGCCTGTACTTTGTCTATTCTGACAAGAGCATTTTGGATTTATACAGCACATTCACCCCATGACCAATGCAAAAAAGAAATTTTTGAAATTAAAAAAAAAAATAATAGTAAGAAAAAAACCCTGTTTTTTTTAATGGACTGTCATGAGGCTATTTCTTCAATTTTCCTTTTCCTGATGATTTTATCCCCTGCCCATGGTGTGATGCTCTTTAAGGTCTCTTTCAACACAAATGCACGAGTCTATGATTCTACAATTTTATGCAGAATCACAAAAGAAAGAAAGAAAGAAAGAAAGAAAGAAAGAAAGAAAGAAAGAAAGAAAGAAAGAAAGAAAGAAAGAAAGAAAGAAAGAAAGAAAGAAAGAAAGAAAGAAAGAAAGAAAGAAAGAAAGAAAGAAAGAAAGAAAGAAAGAAAGAAAGAGAAAGAAAGATTCCCCAAATTTCACTACAATCAGTGCCACTTATTCCAACATTTTGAAAGAAAACTAAAGAAAGGGAAGAAGTTAGGTATCTTGCTTATGAATATAGAGTCAATAAATTTTGCTATTTTTTTTATTAATTACTTTAAGGAATTTATCTTTGTTCTTCTGATGCTATTGTATAAATTGCTTTTTACCTCTGGGGCATCACCTATGCCTGTTTTCAGTTCACTAGTATTTTTATGAAGTTTTATCCCGAGCGTCGCTGGCACCCTGTTGTAGCTTACTCCAAGGAGAAAAATGACGCTGGCTGTATCTGACGGTGGGGTTCGGTAAGCACGGCAGCGAGGAGGGGCAGGGGCTGCTCGGGATTCGGCTGTGCCGAGCCTGGACGCTGGATGTCACTGCAGGACCGGGGACGCGGCGGAGCGGAGCGAGCAGGGGTATCGTCCCCAGGGTCCCCCGCCTCCGCAGCGAGACGCAGCCGGAACGCGCTCTGAGATGCCGGCGCTGCCTGCAAGTAACGTGGAAGTGCAATGCATCTTTCTTTTGGAATTGATGAATTCCAGGACACGGAAAATGCAAGAAAACCAGCCTTGCTGTAGAAAGAATCTTTGCGATTACAATTGTAAGATACTGGGGTTTTAGGTCCCGAAGCCTTTTACAGAGCTTGCTCAGGTAAAGTCAAAACTCTAGATTATGGGATACTCGTGTGATTATTTACTATTGTGTTTAATACAGTCAAATAGAAGACTTGGGGCTTTGCTACTTTTTAAATTTAATCTACTTTTCTTCCCCCCTGAAAGTAAAACAAGCTGATCTCAGCTTATTTAATTCATATTTTAATATAAATTCTCTGTCTTCACTTCCCATGCCTTCACATTCCTTTCCTCTATATACTTCCCATCATCAAAACTCCCTTACATTCACTCTCTATGCACATTTGCAGTGTTTTTGTAAAAAATTTGTTCACTCTTTTCTACTTATCTTCCTGTTTCCTTTTTTCCCCCCCATGTTTTGTTTCTACTTACGATCTTTATACTTTTGTTTTTTTTCAGTCATTCTCTTTTCTGTCATGTTCCTCTTCACTCTGTTATGTTAAACATTTTACTCTGCCCATCTTTTTTGCATGGTTCTTCCAACTACCATCACCCTTTCTCTTCATCCCACTTCACTTTTCCTTTCCTGTGATGTTCCTGCTAGGTGTTCCCTTTGAATGTCATGTTTTCTCATAATTTTTTCTTTATCTGTTTTATTCCTTTCTTCTTCTTTCTCAATCAGCTGAATTCTCCCCATCCTTAATATACATCTCTGAAAAAGTGCACTTTTTGACACCTTTTCCCATCAGTTCAGGGACAAAGATTAAATGACAAATAATAACAGACCACTTTCTGCCCATCATTTTTACCACTGCAGTCAGATTTGACTTTGTCTGCAGAGCTGT
Organism: Pardalotus punctatus; assembly: GCA_013400915.1. Lineage (NCBI taxonomy): Eukaryota > Metazoa > Chordata > Aves > Passeriformes > Pardalotidae > Pardalotus > Pardalotus punctatus. The sequence continues at coordinate 71,530 of VZTX01004298.1, read as the reverse complement.
GGTTTCTAGCGAAATAATGTTTTACAAACCAGACTGTGAATTCAGTCTCCATTGCTTATTAGTTTGCTTTATAAGTCAATTCCATTTTTCTCTCAAAAACTTATTCTTCATTGTTAACTATGGACTCTATACAGGAACATACATCATGTATGCAAAAAAGTTTTGTTCACTTTAAGCGGTCGAAACTGAAAAATTAGTAGGCATTAGAGTGAACATATGAGACACAGATAGGTGATAAGGGCAGGCACACCCAATTATAAGTGAAAAAAAGTCTTCAAAATGTTTTATACCACTCATCCAGAACTGATTGCTCACTTCTGAGCCTCATTTAAGACACGTAAAGTATCTTCAAAAGACCTAAGCTTTGAAGCATGAAATGTCAAACTCAAATGGAAATTAATTATGTGAGTAAATAAAAACCTTGACTTTACGGACTCTTAGGTATACAATGATCTTTTCCCTTGCTAACATCTTTTTATGCTGGGAGGGCTAAGTAGTTTTCTTTCACGCTGACTAACCAATGTTATAAACAGTAGTTTAAATTAATGAAAATTATTTCTAACATCTACCCAGCATGGATTTTACTGTTTCTTATATTGTCTGATAGCAAAAGTTCAAGCTTTAAAAATTGCACATTGTTTCTAAATGCACCAAATCATTTGCCTAAATTCCCCTACAACCTGTGTTATCTTCTATTTAGACCATCATGCAATGCTGCTAGTATTTACTTACTTTTAACTTCACATAATATTTGGACATAATAATTTATATTTATCGATATTAATATTGTTCATATTTTATGACTCTGGGTTCTTAAATGAAATTTTAATTTTAGCTATTTTTTCTTTATTAATTGGGATTGCTGATTAGCCTCTAGCACAGGGCATGAATTTTGCCCACCTCCCAGACAACTGATCAGACAATGAAAGATAATGCATACAAATAATTCAGCTGTGCTCTTAGAGTGAATGAGTGAGTTGCAACACATAATGATAGAGCTCCATTCCCGTCCTGTTTGAAGACTTAATGGGTGCCATACCTCTTGATAAAAAGCATTGCAGCTATTCAGCTACTTGTTATTCATGTAAATGTTTTTATCTCAAAGGAGGAGTGTTTTTGGCATTGCCAGAGTGGGTCAGAAGAGCCTTTGTTAGGGTGGAGATCCTGGACCAGCCAGAAACTAGAATTAGCTGTATCAGGGTACAAACTGCAGTAGGGAATAAAATGCCCTCTCAGGCCAAAATAGGGTTAAGCTTGTGTCCTGAAACCCGAGGCTTTTTCTCCATCCAGTACTCTTTCCCTTGATGTTTATTACAGTAGCTCTTGATACTTTTATAAACCATTGAAATATTATCTTTCTGAATCCTGGTAACATCTTGTGTCAGTATTCAAGCAGCTGGAGCTTCCGAGTGGGTTGTTCTGGATGTTCAGTGATACAGCTGTGACATGCAGTCTACCACTGCACTATGTTTTTGGGCACTGTAGCAACAACCCCATGTTAAGCACAGCTGCATGGTAAATAGTACATGTGCTCAGTTGAATGTAAAATGACATTTAGGTTCTATATTTTAAATTGTTTCTGATTAGCCCAGTGTTGTAGCCCAAAGAGTCCCAAAGGCAGAATTATAAGTGAATTAAATCTATCTTAATTAATATATTGCAGGTAGACCACCTGTAAATTTAGATTGCACTGGAAGCATACTATTCGACTTACTAGACTCATAAAATGCTACTGGACTGTGCAGGGGGTGATGTATTTCCAGTTGCTGCTCTCTCTCTCTTTGCTCAGCAGTCTGCTAGCCTCCTGTAATTAAAGCAAATAAACTCTGCTTTCTCAGGAGTTGTTTTGAGCATGTTTGTTGTTGCTAAAGAAGCATGGTGTGGTTTGGTAGGACGCAACAGAGAAACCAGTTCAGGCATGGCAAGACTGAAGCTAACCCTCAGCTTAAGACACATTTCTGTGCAACTAACAAAGCGAATTCAGAAAACAAGTTAAAAGAATATGCCAATACTCCCCTAGCTGAAAATCATCCCCTATTCTATTTTTTTCTCCTCTTTTCCTTTCTCTCCTTCTCCCTTCCTCTCTCACTCTTGCTCCAGCTCCCCACCCCAGACTGCAGCTGGTAATAGTTTATGGGCACGTTGCTGTGTTAATACCTTGTTAAGGCTGTTTCAGCTGCTGGGTCTCTGAGAGGTCAGTGTCAGGACTATTTTACTGTGAACCCTTGATATGCAGGGTAAAGCTGGGGACAGGTAGAGCTTCCCCCCTCTCACACGGCGGGGAGCTGAGCTGCTGCAGGCACCCCCTCCCACAGTGTCGCACTGCTGGCAGTGTGGGCAATAAAAAATAATATGTTCCTGATCAAAAGTGATTAGGGTTTATAGAAACATGTATATTAATGGACTAGACATCACATCACAGGCATTGCCTGGTATCTCTCAATTCAGCTTGGTAAAGCTGCAGGTGTTAAAGAGCTGTTGAATGCTGTTGTCTGTGTAATATGGGCAAGTAGCAAAAAAAATTCCGCAGTAAAAAAGTAAAAGTGAAAATAGGAACATAGAATTAAAAATACAGAATGTTAGTATAATTGAACTTCTGCCACTGGTGTCTGAGTCTGCTGGGCTTCTAGCACAGTAGAGAGTATTACGTATAAACCAACTGGACTTGAAAAGGCAGGATTGAGATGCTGTTTCTCAGTTTAAGAAAATATTGTATATTTTCTCATAGAAATTTTTTGAAAAAATATATATTGTATAGACAATGAAAAAGAGAGAAATAAAATTAAAATCTATTTTAGAGATCAAATGCAAAAGGAAAAAAATCCACCTTGTATTTGTAGTATTTCTAGCATGGAGGGGGCAGGGGGAAAGGTTACCCAAAACACAGAATTTTTATTTCTTTCCTTTTCTGGTAAGTTTTAAGATGCAGGTTGAGTGGTCAATTTTTGCACTCAATTGGTTGCAAGGTTAATCATAGGCCAAGCATATTTATGGTTTTGTAATACAAGCTTTATTCACTCCGTAGGCTCTACCTACATTTTAAAAGATCTGTTTAGTTCATAATACATAATTAAGGAAAATTACTTCTCATTAGTTATTTTTTAATTTGGAATGCATGAGAGCCAGTATACTGTTTATATACTGTTCAGTGTTTGCATGTATATCCTGAAAGGTAGGGATGCAATGAATACTCAAAATTAAGGAATAGGATTCCTGAAAGTCTTCCATTGAGTGTGTTTTGGATTGTCATATAAACCAACATTTCTCTCTCGGAAATGGAAATATAGCTCAGATACAGTCACATTTTACAAATTTCTATTTATCTTTTGCTTTTCTAACTTAAGGTTCATTTATTGAAGCTGCTTTAATTTACCACTTAAGTGTCCTAGCTCTACATATGATCTGTTAATGAGAAAATAAGGGTATACTTACCTTTAATATGAACCAAATGTAATCCTTCACTTTCTGCAAAATACACATTAGATATAAGTTAAATTTGGCAGAAAAAGTACAATGCTGACTTAGACTCTGTGAGGAAAAAGCAAATTCTGAGAGATAAGACTGGCTGTGCCCTCTGAACCCAGCTGATGCTGGCTCAAATACTATATAATCAAAATACGTTTTTCTTCTAGGGGTGGACAAACAAAATATGGAAATTGCTGAACAGCATGAGCATCCTCTGTACTGGGAAATCTCAGTCAGAAAGTGTTCAGTTACTGGAAATCTGCAAAGCACACATGCCAAAACAAGGTTACTGGGGGTTTTCATGTCTTACAAATCTCATCAAAAATTAACAGGGGAGAAGTCATTATTTTTGTGGTACCAAAAGGCTAGAAATTACATTAAATTCTAGTGCTTCTTATGAGAGTCTGTTTGGAGATAGAAAAGAGGGGATTAGGCAGAGAAAGCCTACTAAATTTTCTCATTGTTGATTGAATTGTTGGAACAGAAAGAAAGGAAGAGAAATATATATACCTCAGTAGTACATATTTGACAGGTTACAGTAAAAATTGATGCTTTAATTCTTTGAAAGTTCATTAAATCTGTAGTGTTGGTGCTGGACCTACTTTTCTGTAAACATAGACATTTCGTACATCTTTATTTTAAAGGAAAGCATAAAACAAATCTGTAAAAAAGGCTTGCATTACATTTGCAGTGGATCAAATACCTGCTGCAGGTGAATGTGCAAATGATTTTCATTCAGAAGCCTTTATAATTATTTGGCTATTTACTCATGCCTTTGTATGATTGATAGGTGCAAACTTGGCTCATAACTGTACAATTACATTTTTGCAAAACTGTCTTCTGTCTCTCCCTCTTCTGTGGTTTAGAAGTTATTGACTGATGTTATTGTTAGTTACAGTTCAAAAATACAGGTTTTTCTCTTATTCTGCTTTAGAAGATACATATCAGAGCAGTGACAAAATACTTCCTTGCACCGTTAGTCTTGTTCTAGTGGGTTTTTGTCTATCCCCAGCAATCTTCAACATCCTTTCCTTGTCAATTCTTCTTCTATTTCTTGTAGTGCATGAACGTGACCTCATCCAGAGCTATTTTGAACAGTATGTGGTCCTTCCCTTGCCTATTATCTCTATACCAGTGATGATACTTGTCTTGGTTTGAAGACAGGTGTCTGCTAAGGAAGGTGGGAACCTC
>VZTX01004298.1:0-66298 GCA_013400915.1 Pardalotus punctatus | reverse complement strand
TGTAACGTAGCAACAGGAATGAGGGAAAAACTCCAACGAACTCCCAACCCTCAACAATACTGAATGGGATGAGTGGGAGTAGTTTAAACAGAGAAGGATAGAAAAATAATAGCAAAACACCACAGCATTTTTTAAGACTGGATATTTAGGTGGGAAAAAAGGGACAAAGTGATGTTCATAATGACCCTTTTATATTTTTAAAGGAAAGTGTGAGCCAGCAGCAGCTAGAAAAGCAATGAGGAAAGAGATGATGAGGGATAAAACTGATTAAGGCTTGAGTAAACAAAAACAAGAGTTTCTTCTGCCTAAAAGTGCTCATCCTTCCAAACCATCCCATTCCATCAGCAGAGAAGACAGAACTACAGATAACCTCGGTAATAACATCTGTTCAGGATGGATGTCAAAGAGTATTAACTGGAGGAGCTGTGAATGCTAAAATAGCTGAGTTCTGCTGGAGATATGCCAACAAATGATAATGTGGCAGTCTTTTCAAGAATTAATATTCTTCAGGCACTAAGCTGTCCTTGTCTTGTATATCAGGTCTAGTGTCTACGATGCTGTATCTCCCAAGACAAGACTGCATCAAGCAGATAGCATTTTTGTGGTCAGAGAGGTCAAAGAATCACTTTCTCTGCCTTCTCATCAGCTTGCTTTCACCCCTTGAATCTGCCAATTAGTAACTTTGCATCTCAGAAATGACCATTTTTTTGTTAATTTACTCAGTTAAACAGGCAATTTTTAACACAGTTTGAGCACAGTATTTTGGTTACACACTGGAATGACAAAATGGAAGAGATGTATTTTCTAATCATGAATAGAGGAAATGGGTACTGGTTTACTTTTTTTAGTATCCTGAAATTTTAGCTCGAATAATTTTGAAGTGCTACTAGAATTTGCTTCCTCAGGAACTCACACAGTCATGCTAACAAAGTTGTGGTGGTCTCAGGCAATGTTAGGAAAGCTTTAGAAAATTATTCTGAACACAAATACATTGTGAGGGGTAGAACTACTTTTTAAGCATAAAACTGGGAATTATATGCTTGACTTCTGATTTACTCTCTTTCTGGTTTAAAAAAAAAATTAAAATATAAGACAAAAAGTTATCACGACCAGATTCCTGTAGAAAGGAGAATGTGTACTGACAAGAGTTAAACAGACACCATAACTCCTGTCCTGTGGAAATTAAAAATAGTACCATTCAGAACTGCAACAAAAATGACATTTTGAAATTTTCCATGTAATGAAAATTTTGACATTTTGCTTAGAGAAGGTCAGAGTGACATTTCATTGTGAAATACTGAGAGTGTTTCTGGGGCTTCTTGGGTCATCTCTAATCGCCTAGCAGGTAGAAACCCAAGGATTTGGGGGTCCTTTTTAGTGCAATGTTCCTGCAGTGCTGGGGGGCAAATAGCTTGGAGGCATGGTCTCCACAACAGCCTGCCTAATGGGTGGCCACTAAACCAGGTGAACATGGTGGCAGAGTGCCAGGCAGACCATTCTGAGTTTTAGTAAGATTTAACAATAACCAAAATGTTCTCACTCAAAATTCTAGAAAACTAGGAGTATAGAAAATCAGGGAAAAAAACCCCAAAACTAACTGCTTATATTGGTAAGGTGCTTTGTACTCTGTGAGTAAACAATCTTCTAAGCCATCTTAGGCACCTTATTCTTTCTCATTTTCTGAACATTAAAACATGACTACTTTTTCAACAAAGGGAAACATAGGCTTTTAAAAAAAATTTATTTTGAATTTTCAGATGATTTTATATTCTGTAGCTAAATTAACTTCTCTTGGGCCCTTTATGGTTATTACCAGATAACCTTCTGGGAATGGTTGGTTGGTTGGCTGACTTTTTGGGGGTTTGTTGGGTTTTTTGTTTTTTTTTTTTCCAGGTGTGTCAGTATATTTGGGATAATTCTAGAGGTTTAAGAGCCTCTCTTCCCATCTGCTTTCTTGAAACTGTGCAATCTGAATTAGTTTTGCCATCTGGGTAGGAATAAGATCTTCTGATGGAATGGAACAATTTCATGTAAACTATGATTAATGCCATTATATGAATGGCAGACAGAAATGTCAATGAAAATCCAGTCACACCCTTTGATCACAGAAATCTTTCCCTGGCTAGAGCAGCTAAACCTTTTTCCCATGAAGGTTGTTAGGCATTAAATCAAGCTCTTCAGTGAGCTATACTTTCACTCAGAATGCTGGAAAAATACAAAATGTAAGTTATAAGGGTACAAGTACTGCAAACATAATCTATTTTTAGTGGACTTACACAAGCAACATCTCTGAAACAATGTGGAAGTTCCATCCTCCAATGTGGGAGGGTGTTTCATCCAGTACCCTGATGTTGAATCCATGATGCTGATATACAATAAGATTCAGTTGTGATATAAGGCAGAGGTATTCTGTCTTTCCTTTTTTGTAGTTGCCTTCTGCCTTTTTGTAAGTTGCAGTGGAGAAGACAGACAGAATATCTGTATTCTTCCCTCAGCAGCAGTAGCAGGGAACTTAATGCCTGCATTTTTTGTGTTGCGTTCTTATTCTTCCTTCCTGCCAGGTAAGGAACTATGGGTATATAGGATGTACTTGACAACAAGAATTCTTGATCCCAAGGGTACTTGATCCTGTTCTTCCTGATGCAGAAATACGCCTAACATTCTCAAGAATCAAGTTACAATTTAGCCCATGAATGAAGGTGAAATATATGGAAATAAATGCTGTTCTTGGTTCAGCATTTTGGTAGTCCATGAGACTGATTTCAGTGTACCTGATTTAAACTATTTTACAACAGTTGAGCTCCACCTGTAGGACCAGATAACTTTGTGAATAAAAGGAATACTTACTTCCATTCTCCAGCTTGCACAATTTGTGGGGGTGAAATTAGTACTAATAAAGGTCATCTGAATTATTTTGCTAAAAAGCATTATAATATATAGGTAAGTTCCAGAGAAGAACTTAATGACAATCTTACTTAATCTTACTAGTTAACGAAAAACTTACTAGATATTCTTAAAGGTCTCCACCATCTCAAGTCACTCTATGATTCCACTATTGATCAAAGACCAAACCTTTAGTTTTCTGCTGAAGGAGAATGGCTATGTTATCCATATATAGTCTAATACTGTCTCTGTTTCATAGTCTTAACAGGTTCAAAATCCTTTGTTAATAAAGTTAGGTTTATTGATGAGGAGAATATGGGCAATAGTTCAGTTTAATTATCCTTGTTTGGAATCTCATAATCTCCATTGGCTAAAGTTTACAAAATTACCCAAATGATCTCATTTAGGTATTTCTTTTGCTTTTATGGATATGTAACTCAATGGAGATCTGCAGTAATTTTCCAGACTGAGACTTTTCTGTTTTCCAAGAAAAAACTTCAGGAAATTCTGAACCAAAGCAGGACAGAAATTTTAAGGAATTGCAAAAAGTTAGTCAGAAGAAAATTTTGCTTTTCTATAGTAAACAATCATCCTTATTTCAATTAATAGAGGAACAAGATTTGAAAATAAATAATGGAGTAGAGGTAAGATAGTGATAACTATAACATTAAGAGTGGAAACTGAGGGAGATATCAACCTCCACCATCTCCAATTATGTCAAGATAGTTATTTGTACTATTTTTTAATATTCTTAAAATTAAATTAATAGCACTTACCCAGACAACTCCAGGAGAACTCAGCTCATTACCAAATGCTGAAGTGATTTTGCATATATTTGTACATTATTTTCTACTTGAGACAAATGCAGGGGTGCTTTTGGAGATCTAATATAGTAATTTTGTTTTCTGCTACTCCATCTAAAAATGCACCAGGCTTTTCCAGAACAAAAATAAGTCAAGCAAACTAATGAGAAAGAAACCCGCCTTTTTCAGAGGAACATCGTTGATTAATTTACAGTATCTCTGAAGGAGGGTGATCATGCACAAATGGTATCTCATCATGCCTTTGAGCTGGCTTTTCAAATAGAATAAGATAAAACAAGAAAACAAAACAATTTTCAGTATAAGAAACTGGAACTGCATGCATGCATTCCCTTTTGCTTCTCAGGGAAACAGCAAGGAGTTTCCTTAGATAGCTCAAAGACCTGGGTGCAGGCTGCTCTGATAGCACTGCTGACTTCAGTGATTTGGGTCAAAATAACCCTCAGCTCCTTTTCAGCTTCCTGGAGCTACAGAGACCTGTTGGGTGGCTCTGATGGAGCACATTTGCTCTATGATATATGCTAAAGCTATTTAGAGCTACAAGGCAAATTACAGCTGGTGACTAGGAGAGGTTTGAAAGAGAAAGTGTCTGTTATTCAGATATATAATTTCTTCTGCCATTCTTGCACAGGGGGTGACTTTCTGACCAGGAACTGAAGCAGCTGTTCCCAGTCCACTGACAGCAGGGGAAGCACAGCCTTGCGAGGGTACCCAGTCTGCTTGGAGAGTGTCTTCGGAACTGGCTGGCTTCAAGCTCAGCATCTGCCCCAAGTCCTGAAAGCTGGAAGCAGTAGTCTGCTTCTCACTTAGAAATTTAGTTAATCCTTCATCAACCTTTAGTCAAGCAACATTGTTTCACAGCATTCAAATAAAAATTTTAATGCCTTTAAAGCTTGGTAAATTCATTAAACTAATTTACCCTCTCAGTCATGTGACAGTGTTCATGGAAGAAGGGGGAAGGGAATGCTGCTATTGCTCTCAGCAATTGTCACAATGTAAAGGTAATACAGAATAGGTTAATAATTTCAAAGTTCAAATAGGATATATTCTTCAAATTTCACATCAATAGCTTTGGATGTGAGATACAATAGATAGTGAACCATGGAGGTATGCGCTGTGTGGTCAGATGGCTACCCAAAACACTCAGAGGGATTAGGAGTTAAAAAATATAAAGGATAGCTACCTCAAATTCATTTTCCTCTGAGAGTTTTCTGAAAATAATAGTTTTATTTTATTCTCTTTGAAGAAATCACAATGTAAAGAAGATATTACCAAAGGTATTTGAAGTTAGTCTGACCTTCTTGTGAAGGCATTTCATCTTTGAGAACTGACTTGCTGTACTTGAAGTGACTTGGGAGTGTTATCTGGAACAGCTTGCATATGTTGCTGCTGCTAATATTCAGTAGCTGTTACAAAAATTTTTCTTCTTGGCTAGAAACAACACAAGAATTGTTCACTTGGACAGTAATGAATACCAGAGCTGCTATTTTAGCCATGATTACTATTCTCATGGCAAGAGTAAATGTGAATATTTTCAGTGCTGAAACATCAGTACTGATCCACAGGCTGCAAGCCTTTGAATCTCTCTCTATGCCAGCCTAAGATAGGGTCAGATTTAGAAATAAGAACTTCATGTAAATTCACAGAATATGCTGAGCTGGAAGGGAATTTAGCAGGAATTAAGAAAATGTGGAAGAAGGAAAACTTTAAAAGAACTTCCAATTTCTGTCATTCAAATTATTTTGACAACAGTTGGACTGGACAGAGGATATGTGAAAGAAAAGATTTCCTTTTACAGAAGAACTTGTTTCTTGCAGAGAATAGATTACATGATTCCTGGAAGATTTGAATTATGGCATTTCAGCATCAGAAGTATGTGAAGTTCTTTTTTAACATTAGAAACATTTCTGCAGAAAAGCATAAAACTTAAAATGGTAAAAACTTGCTTTCTGTTTCCAAGACAAGGATTTTCATGAAAAGCTTATATTATATTTTTATTAGTAGACAGTTCACAGATTGGTTGCCTAGCAGTTCACTTTACAGACCCACATTGTTGACTTCATGAGCTAATAGAAAGTAAACCCATTTTCTGTATACCTAGCCTGCAGTGGTTAGATTTATTAGAGAATGATGTACACAATCCCCGTATATAAACCAGTCAAGGGATATTTTCTACAAGCTTAAGTGCCTCACATAATTTATTTCTTTCTCCCAACCAAAGTCTAGTAACTTCAGCTTGCATGATTACCAAGCTTTGTGTTCTAGTCCTTGACATCAATTAATTCCAAAACTTGTAAAATGCAAGGTCCTGGTATGTATTTTTTTTCCAATTCTTCATTGAATGAAGAATTCCTTACATCAAAAGCTATGATCTCTGCAAAAATAGTCTGCATTGGGTGGAGTATATGGTTTGATTTCTCATACATCTATCTGAAAAAGCAAAGACAGTCATGCTGCATTTTAGGGCCAGACTATCAGTTAGAATAAATGAGCATAGCTCTTGTGTTTTCTCATGATTTCAAATTACACAACTAGTAGCCTACAAAATAAAAAGAAACTGGTTTTGTTGTAAATCTGTTCTACCATCCTGAAATAAAATAGTAGTTGCTGGGTATGTGCTGGGTAACGTGTTGATGAAGAGACAAAGGAAAGGCCTCAAAGTTTGCATGGTCACCTTAGGAGCTATCAAACACATACGCAAACCCTTTTTTTTTTTTTTTTTTTGGTAGTATGAGCTTTTCACTTTAAGTGAAGCTATTATTTGCAGACAAATGTTGTGTTAATGGAGGAAGGGAAAAAGATGTGATGAATAGTTTCAGAAGCAGATAAGTATCTTGATAAAAGAAGGCATAGAAGGACAGAAGCATAATTAAGCTGGACTGACTGTGGAGGTCATGGTAGAATAACAAGTATCAAAGGATGCAAAAGCAGAGAAGCGTTGGCATGGAGACTGGGAGGCACTTTAGTATTAAATATAGTACATTTCAGATGGAAACATGGAATAGCAGCCCAATCACAAATACTGATGGATTTTCAGTGATTCACATTACCAAAACCTAAATGAAAACCTTAGGCTTCTGCTGTACTGAATGAATATTTTGTTTCAACTAAATATAATTTTTTTATATCTTCATAGATTTTGAGGTTTATAGTAAGTTCTATTACATCTTGTATATCATTGAACATTGTTTTTCATCAGGTTATTCTCACTGGTGTCCCTTACAGTCTTTTAAAAAGGAGAATCCTTTCTTTTAAACCATCACAGCTGTGATTTTGTTGTTGTGTTGTGGCACTATTGTGCCAAGTTAGAAGATGCTGTGGTTCACCCTCCAACTGGGACAATATTTCAGAAATCTCTGAATACCAGGTGTTGTGACCTGCCCCAGAAGGCAAAGGTAACCTAGGTTCTTGTTAGCAGATCCCTTGGGGTGGGTTAGAGTGAAATGAAATTCATGGATGTTTGTAAAAATATATATATGTGTAAGGTTTCTTTTAGAACAATTTGATTGCAATGGAAAGCAGGTATGTAGCCATTTTGGTTACTATTATCTAGAGTAATATAGCAGTATGAAAACACAAAAATATTATAGGAAGGAAGGAACAAAGAAAAAAAGGAAGGAGTAGAAACATATCACCACCCATAGACCTTGCAACAAGACTTTATTGTTGCAATTCAGCTGTCCATCGGCTGAAGTGATGCTCTTGATTCATTGAGGGTGACAGAGGAAGTCCATGAAATGCAAAGTCCATTGGGTTTATATTAGGTTTAGGCTAGGCAGAAACACTCTGGTATCACCCCTGGAACGGAGAGTTTTACACTGGATTATGCAATACTGGATGATGAGACATTTCAAGAATCTCTGACACCTTCTACTACACTACAGTTGACTACTACATCAGCACAGCTGAGTCAATTATAGCCTGTTCTGGGGCCATAATAGGGGAGTTATCACAGCTGAGTTCACGTGAGTAAGGACAAAGAAACAGTACCCTGCCTCAAAGGGTTTGCCTCTTTCCTTATCTTGCTCAACACCCAGCTTGTAGCCTGAGCTGGTGTCTGTGCGCTCGCCCTCTGCACCTGGTGATTACTGTGCATGGGGGCATCTTGCTCCCTCATTGTTTGAGCCATCAGCATTCCAGTCTCTCCCACATTCTTCTCCTTAGACATGGGATAGTTGGGCAGTAGTTGGCACCTTTATTTTGTTTCAAGTCTCTCATCAGGGAACAGTTATATAAAAAACCTGCCTTTGCCTATACATGGTTTACATACTGTTTTTTGTTGTTTCTTAACTGTATTTTGAAAATAGCTGTTTACTGCTCTGTTGGCTTTGAAAGATTTATTAAAGAACATGCATGAAAGAATAGAGATTTGTTTGTCCATCTGTGAACCATAAAATAAACATTGGCAAATTGACCACACCTCTCTCACTTGGTATCAGTTTTCAATGATTTTTACAAAATTACTGAACATATGGTTGGGCAAAAATACTTGTGATATGTTCTCACCAACAAATTATTTAATTTCAATAATGTAATTGATTATCAAGTACAAATTTATATAATACAATTATAATAATGGATAAACAATAGATTATTAATTAATACAAGTAATAAATAATGACTGCCAAATCAGTCAAGTTTAGGGCTGCATTTTAAGTGAGTAGGTGCTCTAGCTCCCATATGTCTACTGACTATTGTTAAAGTAAAGGTCACTACAAAAACTAGTCTTACGTAGGCAGATTCTGAGTTCTCTGTGGGTGTTCTTGATACTTTATGTAAAATTGTATGCTGATGAGTTAGATTGCACCTGACCTGCACTCTTCATAGATGAAATAAAATGTATAAGTACTGTAGGTTTAGCACATGCACCTGAGGAATCCCTTGCAGTTGATTCCTTAGAAACATAGTGCTGACAATGAAGACAAGGAGGTTCTGTAAGAGTGTAAATTGCTGTTTTCACATTAATATGTTGCATTTACAAAAACTTATAACCTTCATAATTTGATTATCATTGTGCATGTTCATGTGTTTGTGTGCACATGCATCCATGAAAAACTGGCATCATTCAACCAAAGTCGGTGTAATCAGCTGTACTGAATTTGCGGAGCAAGGTTTTGGTAACTGTGGGGTTACCAGGATGGCTCCTGTGCAATGTTGGAAGCTTCCCTCATATCTAACAGAGGCAATGCCAGCCAGCTCCAAGACAATCCTGCAGCTGGCCAAGGCCAAGCCCAAACCCATGAGCGATGGTGGTATCATCCTGGGATAATGTATTTAAGAAGGGGGAAAAAATGCACAACAACTGGACTTTTGAGCCTTTTGTTACACTTTCTCTCTCCTGTCCTGTTGGGAAGGGGAATGATGGACACCTGGAGTCCCCTCAGGCTCAACCCACCACTCTAGCATTAGGTCAGTTCACCCTGTTTACATTTGAAAGGCAGCCACTTCATTTCACACTTTGGAAGAAGTTATTAACATGGCCTTCTGCTTAGCTTCCAAACTGAATTGTGATGTCTCTAGGTCCTCTTTTTGTACCTAGTTTTTCCTTTCTAGTTTATGCTTTGCCTGGATGAGTTTGATTAAACATATAACTTACGGGATAAAAAGATGCAAGTACGTTTAATTCCAATCTGATCTAATATTTTCTTTCTATTTTTTTCATGTAGCCTTTTTGTTTTCCTCCTTCTATGTGCAGATGTTGTTTTTCTTATTGTATCCTGTGTGATAATGACATTTCCAGCTCTAGAGTACATAAATGGGGGTTTATGCAGTGTGTTTACTTCTGATAGGGGATGATGTAACTGAAGTATTTTAAAACTGATTTTCCCTCTGTCTCCAGGTATTCTTCCTTCTTTTTTTAAAATTACATCTGTGATGCTAAACCAATCTGTAGGCATAAAAACGGACAAGGAGGGTTATATGTGCATGTATTTTTTATGTAAGTAGATAGGTATCTATCTATCTAGAAGTCTAATCCACCTAATCTATCTATTTAGATGTATTGTAAAGGTGTTTTAGTCCATTTCTTTTAAACAGTTGTTACCATGAGTTACTTACTTTATTAAGGGTTTATGGGATCATTCAGGTTGAAAGGGATCTTAAGATGTTAGTCCAACCTCATGTTCAAAATAGGCCCCTTTCAAAGATGGTGGAGGGTGGCCTTGCAAGAACATCAGCCACTTTGTCTCCACTTTTTCTTGAATGCTTTTTGTCTAGACCTGTGGATTTCTATGGATAAGGTTGTCTCCAGTAGTCTCTGCCTCTGTGCTCATCCCCTGGTCTTAGTCTTTCTCCTTGAATCTTGCCCCTAAGGATGGAGGCCTGGAAAAAGTTGATGGGGATAACTGTGGCAAAGAAGGTATGGAGTAACTTATCTTCATCTGTGTCTGCTCTTGGAAATCACCTGCCCTCTTCAACAATATCTCCACTTTTTCATTGTTTAACCTTTTGTGGTTGATGTAAAGCAGAAGTTCTTAGTTTTGCTTTTGAAATTCCTTGCAAGTGTCCAGTTAAGCTGGGGTTTTCCCAATAGCATCCTAATGCCATGCCCAGACAATGATTCCAAATTTTGTTTTAGCCAGTCCCTGTGTCATCCCCCCAGATGCTGCACCTTTGCTCTGGAGTACTATAAGTTACCTGCCAAGGGAGACTGGTCTCCTTCTCTTTGTACCTTTTTACAGAGTATTAAGTTAGATTGTTCTTGTATTTGAAGGCTGCTGTCCTTAAAGGTCTACAGTTTCCCTGAGCTCTTTCACGTTCCTAGGACCGATACATCCAATAGCAGTGCTGACGTTTCTTGTCACAGACTTGCAGTGGGATTTGTGGTGTAACTTATCGAGCAACTGGCTTTTTCCCAGTTTACAACTGATTTCTTCTATTACTTGTTATGCGAATTTCAGGTTTTAAAACGTAATAATCCCTTAACATCATTTGAACCTGAATATTCCCTGACTGAGAAGGCACTGAAGCTATGAGCAAATAAAACCTTTTTGTGCTGCCTAATTCCAATCAGAATTGCGGCACTGTTCCACAGTATCTCTGCTGGATGAACCAGAACTGGCACATCCATTGATTTCTACCAGCTGTTTTCTGCCAATTCCAGTTCCTGACAGGTAGCAAGCTGTGTAGCTGGCAGCAAAGAATCGCAAACAGTTCAAATATGCCCCAGGGAGGGCAAATGCTTACCCAAAGCCCATCAAGGAATTGCTATTATGCTTCACAAGATACATACACATTCACCACATCTGTCTCCTATTATTCGTACTCAGAACTGACAAAGGACTGAGATAAACATGAGCCTGTTTAATACTGCTCAAAACAAGGTGGCTTGTAAGAGACAAACATTGTAGGTATATTGGTGTATAATTTCCTAATAAAACTTACTCTGTATATTCTGTGAAATGTTTCTGTAGGTGATCTGTACTTTAAGAGACCAAATTATCTATTTAAATACCAAGACAGCCTATCCAAATACTTTAAATCCAAATTTCTTCACTTTCATCTGGTGCTTTGACAGTCTCACAACATAGTACAAGCAGCCTTTATCTGGGGACCTGCTGCCTTCTTCCGTTCCTTTTTGATTTCTCTGAGAGGTCTATTCACAATGAACCAACCAGAGGATGCTCTGAAATGCTTTCTGAAACATTAATGGTTTTAGAGCATGTCATCATGTATGACAAGCTCCCTTTCCTCACATGAACTATGCAGCTGACCATGTGCAAGCTTCTAGCTCATTTCAGATACAATGAGATTTGCGTTTGCTTTTGCTTCTGTAATGAGTAAAAGCATTCCTGTTATTAGTTGATGCAGGTCACATCATAAATGGCACATTTTTAAGCTATGGAAATACATTTGTTTGTGATTCCCTGTTCTTCTTCATATTATTTCAGGTAAAATTGTGGTAATAAAATCAAAAGAAATTTTGTGCCCATAGAGTATTTGGAAGTGAATGGGAAATGAAGGATGAAGTATTTTAAAAAGTGAGCTTTATTAGGTAAAGCAAAGACATGTTATGACAGAAATATTAATATGTCTCTGTGGGAGACAATATTAATAGCCTTACAGGTCTCAAAACCTGTCCAGTGATTACATTTTTAAGATATTGAATGGGCTAACAGACATTAGTCTAAATTCTCATATCACCTCCAACCAAAATTACAGTATGAGAGCAGGCATCTGAAGTAGAAATATTCAGGTGCCTTCTACCTAAGAGATGATTCTGGATGTAGCAGGTATTACGGTATTAAGCAGAAGACAGACACTTGTGAAGCTGCCTGTTGGCTTCATTTAGAGCTGCTCATGTTCAGAGGCCCAGCATTTGTACAGATCATGCAGTTTTTTGTTGTTTTTGTTTTTTCTCCTTGAGGGCTACGCAGAGAGTACAGATGCTCACTTTGTAACTGATTTGGAGTGACAGGGGTTTAGTGTAGCCCTGCAGTTACTGACCTGAAGCATTTATGATTCTGTGCCTTAAGCAAGAAGGAATAAATTATTCTACTACCTTTCACTGTCATTTTAAATCTGTAAGGGAGCTGTGCAGTATAAAAACTTTAAGACTGAGATTCTATTGTTAACATATGATTTCTTTAAGTGAGCTGTCAAAGACAGAAAAACTTGTCCAGTGCAAGTGTTGTTACCATTTTTTCAATCAGAAACCAATAAAACATTTTATAAAGGATTCTAAAGTGTACTTGTTAATTACAGTCATCATATAGTCTTTCAAATGCTAATGGTCTGACTCAAATTTCACTTTGTTTAGTTGTGTTAGAAGTTATGATTAAAGAATGATATAGCTTTATAGTTGTTTTACTGCCATCTGTGTGCACCAGGCAATAACTCTGTACAGATGGTTGTGATTCAGAGACAGGTTGCCACATGAAAAAAAAGTATGTTTCAGTTATTTTAATAAGATTTATTGCAGCAGTCACAGTTAAATGCTTGAGCCTTAATGATAATTGCCACTAATCCTTCAAGAAAAATGATCAGAGTTCAGTAAACCACAAGGAGCAGATTTTGCTATAAGCTTCAGAAACATCTCACTGCAAAGGTATGCTTCCTTTTTCATTTTGCATTTGCTCGCCCTCCCCTTTCTTTCTTGAACATTTATTCCTATACCTTTGCACTTGAAGCATTTGGTATGAAAAGGCAAGAGATTTTTCTCTCATCATTTGTTTTCCTTCCCAAGTAGAGATGATTATTTATGAACACTTGAAGACTCACCAATTAATTTAAGTAAGCCCTAACAAATCTGATGGCAAATGCAGATACCTCACAGAACTCTTGATTCCTTTGCATTAGAGATTGGGCCATATTCAAACCCCAGACATGCCCTTTTTCTTCTGTGTCTATGATGGAAGCGGTGATTTGTATTCTGCTTTTGGGCTGGCATCTTACATTTGGCTTCTACAATCAAAAGTCACTTCTAAAACATGATAGTCCAGGCCAAGACTTAGCGAACCTTTGAAGTATCCTAAGGATTTTCAGGTTTATACCCTTTGTTAACTGACAGGAAAAAGGTCCTGTATGTGGCCTCACAAAGATATAGCTGGAATATCAGTTTATGCCCAAGAATTTTTTTCAGCCTTAACACTTCAATGCCCCAAGCAGTCTGGTTCTCCCTCCTGAATTTTAGCTTACAGTATTCTTTACTTTTTATTGGATAGTCAGATTTTCAGCTAAATGCATGTAGATGTGAACATACAAAAATGAGGTGTGTGTGCATGTGTGCAAGGGTGTGTACACATATGTAGGTACACATACACAAAATGCATATTTATAATAAATCATCCTAATAAAAGATGGACTTAAATAACCATTTGCTTTTAGAAACCATTCTTGAACTTTTCTTTCAACACAGTTCTTCATTTTTAACTTAGACTGGTACTTTATTTTGTGGCTGGGACAAATTATGGCATCCAGCTGATATGGAGTAGTGAAAGTCAGACAAGGTCCAGAGTCAAGGAAAGTTATACCAATTATTTTTATGGGCCTGTCATAATACAGTTTTCACTTGTGATGTTACAGAAATTTGGAATTATGTTGCACACATGTATGATAAAAAGATAGATTCTAGACACCTATCTTGAATGTTTCAGAAAGAAATATGATCATTGGGACATGTTTTTTCTGCTTGCTGTTGGTGTTGATCTTGTTCTCACTCTTATCGCCAGCTATACAAGCAGTCACGGAGAAATCACAGCTATGACGGCCCTACTGTTTACTAGGGGCTGCTATACCATTAGTATTGAGTGATTCAGTATAAATTTGTTTCACAAAGTAGTGGTTTTGTTAGCATCTAAACTCTAATGTAATGAAAATTACTGGAGCAGCATGTAAAAAGAGAATGTTTTCCTTTTCCTTCTTCTTGTGTTTGACCTCTTTCTTTTGTGAGATTCTTGCTTTGCAGATGAATTTCAGGACTAGAAACATAAAAAAAAAAAAAGGGCAGCAAAAATGACCTTTTCTCTCATCTTTTTGTATCTTGTGAAATACAGTCTTGCAGTGCCTCAAGGTGAGAAAGGTTGTCACTTTTTGTCTGTCTGCATTATTGTTCTCTGCCACCATGAGGTTGTATTTAAGGGGAAGGGTGCTAAATTCTATTTTCACTCAAGGCTGTGATGAAATGGACTGAGAAGCCACCTCAGTTTCTGTATTGTTGACTCTTTGCTGTTAATTTAAAAAACACAGTTTCTAAAGAGAATATTTGCAACACTGTTCTGCTAATATGCAAAAATAAAAGTTTACAGGGACTTTTGTCTTTAGAATAAGTCTTCTGGAGTCCTCAGTTGCACTGTGAGTAGTAAACATTTTATGATTCTCTTTCAGACTGAGAATATTTAAAACCAAACATCTTAATGAAGGCTATTGAAACCACTTAGACAACAGTTTCCTAGATATTTTGATGTATAAACCATTTTTTGTTAAAATTATCCCTGTGGGGAGGAAAGGGTTGAAAAATTGAAGACTGGTGAGGAAAGAGAAAAATAAGTTGTTTTGAGAATTGTTTTCTCTCAAAGAACAATCTTGCACCTGGGAGATGTTAGAAAATACTCAGTGTTTGTACTTGTGTTTGCTTTGGGTTGTTTTCTGTCTGCTGAAAAAGAAATGGAATTTTCTTAGAGTAGATAACAGACTGTTGTTAAAGACTTAAGAGCCTTTCCACAGACTGGGGCCTCATTCTAAGTGGGGAAGGGAGATAAGAGGGCTCTGAGATGATAGAACATAGCCCGGTGAAGATTTGTGCATGTTCCAGGCTCTTTGATAGGTAACACAGGGCTCCAGTCTCACCTTTTTTGCCCCTGCTGAAATGAGCTTAGCAGTGTATGTATCTCCACTTGGTTTTTTTTGAATCCTCCAGCAGGGAGATGATGGAATAAATCTACTCTGCACTTCAGCCATGGGCCATGGTCGTCTTGGCGTTACCTGAATATATTTGCTCCACACAGTCCTGGGGATAAACACTTAATGCACTTTCTTGCTGGCACCTGTGACTGGTTAAATATAAAAATGCAGCATTAGGAATGTATTTAAACACTCTCTGAAGACTCTAGAGGTATACCTGGAGAAGCTGGCAACTGAACCAACTTCAGGTAAAGGCTGGCAGACTGCAAATCAGTCTTCAGGGCCACTTCATGGTCTTTGCCACCTGCCAGCAACAAGCAAAGACTACTGCAGTTGTTACTGAGAAGTCTGGCTTTCCAGTCTGGAGAAGTGAGAATGAGCAGGGCATGGAGGAAGAGAAGAATACTGAGAATACTTCCAGGATTGCCAAGTGCATAAGTATTAGATCATTTTTATGGCTGTTTTGGACACTGAGCTATGTGGAGACGCTGGAACAAGCCAAAGAAAGGGCCTTGAGCTCCATAAGAAATAGATGGTAGTATCATGCTGTTTTGCTCGTCTCCTCTGCTCAACGTGCTGCAGATCAGCAGATTTACTCTTAACAGCACACCATTGTAGGCTACACTTTGCAGCAGGATTAGCTGTGCCATTAGGAGACAGCAGACCTGGTATTAGAAAGCTACAGAAAATTGACTAGAACTGGAAATTTTCAGCCATACTGGCAAATAGGCTTGAAGTCATATTGTAACCAGTAGTATTTCAGCAGTTCTAAATGATCATGCAGGGGCTTCAGAGAAGAACTGCATCCCTTTCTGTCCTAGCCTTACCTGCTGTATGTCTGTCTCTATGTACAATAGTCTATAAATATGTGTGAGCATCTGTTACTAAATTCCTTCCCATCTTCCTTCCACAAGCCAAGATTTCCATAGTCTGCTGCCACGGCACTTGTATATGACATTTTGAATGCATGAAGTGCAAAAGCATGACATTTTGAATTAGAAATTAATTTAACAAACGTGTCTGTTGGAAAAACGTTTAGATCCTCAAAATTTGTCAAATGATATTTTGAAAAGTTAAAAAGAAATTGCATAAAATGAGCTGAGGAAAGTTAAATGCAAAAGTTAAGGGGAAAAAAGTGTTCATCACTTGAGAGGCATTATGAGCATAACAGAGAGGACATGAATATGATGAATGAGGCAAGTCATTACTTTGTGCTGCTGTTTCATTTCTGCTCATCTTTTCATGCTTAAACTTTTTTGGAGCAAAAACTCACAGTACAGTGTCTCCAAGAGTAGCCCAATCTTATTTGCAAAGTTGAATGCAGTAGTCCCTGCACACTAATGCAGTGTAAGTAGTAATTATTTACCATTTCTGAGTCGCTGCAGCAAGTTAAAAATAAGCTAGGTGAGAATGGGCAAAGTTGTCAAATTATCTAAGTACACAGATGCAAATTATTTCAAAATTCAATTGGCTTGCAACAGAAATACACGCAAACAAGTACATGTATTTGTTATGGCACATCACATAGAAGCTTCAGACTGGTGACCTTGGATAATAGATTGGACTGCTTTAGATGGAATAAAAGCTGAGATATCCCTGCATACTATTTTAAGTGTTAATTTTTTGCGCCTTTTGAAAATGAAATTTTTGAAGGAACTAAATTATATTAACAAGTTCAAAGTTCTAAACTGGGTGCCTGTCCTGTTTTCAGATTCACAAAAATGGAGGTTAATACTGTGCTGATGTCTAATTAAGACCATCAAGCTTCCTGCTGCTTGTAGAACTGGCGCCAAATGATGGCAGCAGATAAGGAAAATAGATAAAATGTTTACATGTTATGTGTTACTGGAGATTTTTCCTCACATGTCGAAAATAGACAGTATTTCTGCCTCTTCTTGGGATTGTGGATGTGCCCCCCTCTAAAAAGCCCTCTTACCACCCTGGAATAGCAGTCAATGGACAAGATTTGGCTTTTTCATACTGAAAACGTAGGGAAGCAGTTCTCTGAGAGTCAGAAAGCATTTCTTCCACTCTTTCTATAGGAGGAGGAGATGAGGAAGAATAAGTTCTATTGTGTAGCTGCTCTTTTGATCTCTCCTCTTTCTGCAAGTTCAGATTTCACAAAACCTTTTAGAATAAACAGTTTGGATAGAATCATTTGGGTGATTTCACATCAGGCGACTTCTTCAGTGGAGGTCTTCTCCCAGGCTTCTGCACATTCCTCTGCATTGCTATCAATTGTTCTGTCACACCATGATCTGACATTTGATGCATGTGCAACATCAGCATTCCTCATTATTGCACAATGTACAGTGGAGTAATATATTCATGTTTATTAACTTAAAACCCTGTTTGCTATGAGCAGTAATGACACTTAGCTACAGTCATTTTCCACTTCATTTGGTACCCTACTAATTTTAACTGCATGAGACTATTTGCTAGCCTGATGGCTACACCTTCTATCTTCTTTGTATTTCACTTAATTAAATTTCTTTTTGTTGAAAGCACTGAGGGAATTATATACAATTTCAATATCTGACCATTTTGATGTCTCCTAATCTTAGTCCAAACCTTTACTTTGTCTCTGTACACAAAATCTATGGACTTCACAAAGTGCATATTTTCTCTACAGGAGCTCTACTAGTGCTTTTTTAGTTTCATTGACATCTAAAGTTCTTCTCTATTTATTCAGTCACAGAATCCCAGAGTGGCTGAGGTTGGAAGGGACCACTGGAGGTCATCTGTTCAAAGTCCCCTGCTCAATGAAGCCCTCTAGAGATTATTGCTCAGGGCCATGTTCAGGTTTCTTTTGAGTCTTTCCAAGACTAGATACTTCACAAGCCCTCCAAGCACCCTGTGACTGTGTTTGGTCATTTTCACAATGAACAAGTGCATCTTGATAACCAGATGGAGCCTTCAGTGTTTCAGTAGTTACCCATGGTCTCTGGGCCTGCCACTGGGGACCACTGAACAGAGCCTGGCTGTATCTATGTTACACCCTCCCCGCAGGTATTTGTACCTATGGGTAAAATTCCCCTGGACCTTCTAAAAGTCACAGTTTTCTCAACCTTTCCTCACAGGAAAATTGCTCTATTTCCTCACTCATCTCTGTGGACATTTGTTGGATGCTTTTCAGAATGGCCATTTCTCTTGTACTGGGAACCCCACAACTGGACCCAGCACTCTTGCCCAGCCAGCAATGTACCCCTGCTTCCTCTGTGTACCTATCTTCACTACCTTTCTTTTCTAGTTTATGTTGTTTCTGCTGTTATTAAACTATTTTCTGTTATTTTTCAGCAAACCATACTGTGGGATGGGAAAAGAGTCTGGAAGTCTTCCAGAGCCTGTGATGTTGTTTCTAGCAGTTGACATACATGTGGGAAGCAGAAGAAAGGACAATAAAACCTACAGAGAGACGAAGGAATGGTTTGATTGTAGGACAAGACAAAGATTTCAATACATGAGATGCCGAAAAAATAAAAATGCCAATGCAAATTGCAAAATGTATATATGAATTACCAAGCTTTTCTTTTTGTCTTTAGCTGAGCACATTCTTTTAATCTCTGCTCTGTCTGTCCTGCTCTTATCCCTTTGTTGTCAAGTAAAATTTATATTTGTACCACAATAAAGCACTTTTGAAGCATTTTAAATGCTGGTATTTTGAGGTATCAAATGGTTTTTGTTTCACCAACAATTTTACTAGAGGATCTGTTCACTTTTAAAAACAGGGTTTCAGAGATAAAGGGAAACTCTATGTTGCCCAAAGGTAAAACAGTAAGCCTATGACAAAGAGATGCAAATAACCACATAGCTCTGAATTCTTATGAACCAAGAAATTATGTGATTCTTTTCCACTAAACTTACTAGAAGCAAGCATCCAGACTTCTGTTTTAAGAAAAAAGTACTTAAGTAAGGTCATACAGGGGTCAAAAAACAAGCTCATTATGTGTAGAAACTGGAGTAGTCTGTTCTCCATGTTCAGAATATATAAACGTTCCAGAAAGGTGCAAATTCATACAGCCTCTCTGTGTGACAGCTACCTAGAGGGTCCTGCTATCTCCTGTTTTCATTCTTCTCTCATTCTTTTGTATTCACAAACAGGCTCAAGATCAAATTTAGTGTGTTAAAAATCAGTATCTACATAGATAAAATTACTAAGGCCTTTTTTATTCATAAGGATGAAGTCAGTGACAATTTGCTACGGCTTTTTGTCAGTCTTGGAGGAATTGAAGTATTTCTGATTTTTCCTTGGTGAGTTCATTTGTAAATCTACCTACCATTGCCATTGTGATCAAAATATTATTTGGGTACATTTTCACAACAGGATACTCACCCTGCTCATCTCTCTTCTCCATGCTTTCTTCCACTTCATCAAATCTATCCTTTTATTGACCTTTCCATGCCATGCCATCTTCCAGTTATTCTTCTGGCTATTAAAAGTATTTTTAAAATGTTTCTGCACAGTTTGGCACGGACCTACGTATCTGATGTCCTTGCTTAACTTCTATTTCTAGGTTCCCTTAATTTTTCCAATTATTTTTTTGGGTTCTTTAAAGTTTCTCTGTGTCCTGGCCACCCCACCAAATATTCACTAGGTCTGTAAGATAAATCCACCTTTTTTCAGAAGACACAAATCCCTTTCAATCCAAGTCCTATCAGTCAATTTTTTTCTTTGCCCCATGACCGCATCAAACAGTAAATGAGAAAAGGATCCAAGCAAAAGAACCAAATGACATGTAGGAGAGGTAACAGGAAACATGAATGGTTTCTCACTACATTGCATAAGTTTGGTGTTGTCTTCTTGCTCTGTTCCACCTTATTGGTTTCATCTGGAACATAAAATTTCATCTTGGACATAAAATTGGATCACAAATTCATTCTGGCACAGAGGGCATCTTTTATTTGTGCTTTAATGCACTTATCACGACATGTAAATAACCACACTGTTAAACATACAATTTATTTTTCTTTTAAATAAACTTAGAAAGGAATCATGAATAAAATCAAGCTGTATTTCAACTCCCAGTTTTGAATGTGCAGTAAAATCCCACCTGTTAAGTTTTATTTCCTTACCTTTAAACCTATGTACAAGTGTCTTTGTGTTGTAACAATTGTTGTTGGTTTTGGACTTTTCAGAAGTCTTTTTTGATAGATAGACCTTAGTAGATTTTTGTCACAATACAGAACAGACTTAACAAACTTTGCTTAGCAAAAAGACACTGAAATGCTACAAAGTGAAAATGACTTTTCACTAGTTGATCCACACCTCTTATTCTCAAGAAGGCTGTGTAGAGAAGTGTTAAAGAGCAACTTGTTTCAGCATTGGCCAGCCATCAATAAGATCTGCAGTTGAAGACAATGGACCATGATTGTTGCTGCCAGAAAGCACCGCTTAGCCAGATTATAATCGAGTGCACAGCAAATCTGACAGAGCTCTCCCCACCGACACACCAGAGGAGAAAGAGTCAGTGGGAGGACTCTGACCCATGGTGGTGACTGTCATTTGCTTTCTGTAAATCTTTGCTTTTCTCTGCTTTATCTTTCTTCCTTGTTCTCTTTCTTAATTGTAAATAAAAGTGAATTATCATTTTCGTTACCAACATTTGACCTTGTTTGTGTCTTAATCTTGCGCCAAGTTTATTTGAACTTTTCCCCTCTCTACATATGCAGGCTGGGACAGGCTCTTGCCATGAACCAACAAGTTGGGATGTTTAGAACAACAAATTGGAAAGGAATAGCTTATTTTTCCTACACATTTCTGCTCATTTTTCTTGTACATTATTTTGGAATTCATTAGCATAGCCAGGTATTGTGATGCACAAAACTCAACCAAGAATATTGGTCTGATCTGTGAAAGTGTGGCCCCATAGACTGATGGTGATAAGGAGCTCAGTGTTAACTTAGAAGCTTGGAAGAAGCCATTCTGTATTTGTATTGTCAGAACCCACCATGGTAGACTGAACATCTGGCTCCTTAAAGTAAAATAGTTTATCTTTTGGTTAGATAGTCATTATCTAGTACAGATACATGGGGATGTGAAAGGTGAATAAAAACAATAGCAAGGACACATAGATCAAGACTGCCATGGTTCTGAAAGTGGCTCTGAAGTGCCTCCTGGTTCTACCAATGAAAATAAAACACATCAGCATAGAACTTGACATAGAAAGCCATAAAACATATTTCAGTATGTGGGCATTAGATTTCAGAAAATATTGCCAATATTCCAGAAAAGAAAGCAAACAGGAAAGGAAGTAGAAAATTTGAGGCCACCATCTCTGATTTTGGAAGAGTCTTTTTTTAAATAGAAAAAATCGTGATATCGTAAATGAATACACTGTTGCACTCTGTACTGCCTGATAAAGTGTCCGCTCTTTTAGTTAGATGCATTTAAGAATGTTAAGAGGAATAAAAACTTTCATTTTCATTGCTATGAACAGCTAGTTAAAAAACACGTTTAGTAAAAAATATACTAGAACTACAACTTGTTGCTTTTTTTCTTCCTCAAAACAGAAATAAAAGCCTTACTTGACTCCTGATTGGCCACTCAACATTACATACTTCAGAGCAAAATGGAGTAATTGAAAAGCTTGGGACTTAAAAAGAATATGCATGAGTTTCAAAATAACAGGGAAAATGTGTACGACATTCTTCAATTTGCAGCTTACCTGAGGTTGCTGTTGGAAAGAGGTTATCTCTTTCACTGGAAAGCCATGTCTAAGGTGATGCTTCCAGAGATAAGCCAGTGGCAATGATAATCTTTTTTGGAAATACATTATTTTTAAAGAAGAGGATGACTGTCCATTGATTTATAGCTAAATCTATTAAATATAAATATATACCTGTATCTCCAAATGGAAATGGAAAATTACCAAAATGCAGCCTTTTGGCTGGCCAACTAATGGGTAAAGCATTTTTTAGGAACTTGATCTTCATAGCTTTCAAGTGCAAATATATTCAATATGACTGGCATCAAATTTCCAAGGAAAGGGAGTACCATTGTATATCTGTATTTAACTTATACTGCAAGCAATAAAGCTGGTATTTAATACTTGGCTTTACCAATCTCTTAGAGAAAAAGTAGGGAATGTGACCACCTTAAATTTCATTCTGCAAGATTTTGCTGTTTATGCCTTCCTTTATTTTTTCTGCTTGTGTGCCTGTATACACCTTTCGCTACAGGGTACATTTATGAAATAATTCATGCTTATAAAGTAACCCAAATGGCTTGAGTACTCTTAATAAGCTCTGTATATTGGTATGCATTAAATTACACAAAACATCTGTATCTTTTGGTTCTTATAGCTGAAAAACCCATTAAGCTTAGACTATTTTTCTTAAAATGTTTATGGGGCTTTAACCTCCTTCTTCTCCTCCCATCCCTTTACTTACTAATACTATGTACTTGCGGCTTCTTTAAGCAAGGTGAGAGAATAATCTGCTCACTTCTAATTAATTTCAATGGGAAATCTGTGGCTAAACACCTTAGTTTGAAAATACCAACCACTTTTCCACCTGCACAGACTTTCCTCTCTGGTTATAGAGACTTAATTTTTCTTTGCCCTAACTTTACACGCTCTCTGTACTTATGTATGTAACTCCACAGGACAAAGAGCAACAAAAAAAAGGCCAAAAGGACCTGAGGAGAGTAAGATTTCTATGGGTAGCATAAACGTTTTGGGGTTTTTTTGCATCTTATCTACATGCGATTGTACTGCTTGACTCTTCTTTACAGCATTTTTATACTGGAAGTTGCCAGTAAGAGATAAATGTCTTGTGTTTCCTTGACGTGTTTTTAAAACTGAAAGAAAGGTCAGAGTGGATTGTAATTTATTTAGGTATTTTTAAAATAAACAAACCACAAGGCAAAATATAATCCACTTATGCAGTAATGAATGCACACTTAATAATTTCTCTTTCAGTAATTTTCATGTATTTGTGATTTTATTGTTTCTTTCTCGACATTATTTTTTTTAAATCCCAACTTTCAGGTCTAAAAAGGAAACAGTGTGGTTCTGATCCCTTGCTTCCTCAACATTCAGAGGCAAGATGAATCAGACATCAAAACTAATGACCCCAAACATCTCACAGACTGGATAAGTGTCTTTATCTGAGTGGCAGAAGTAGGGAAGGTTTTGCCTCAGCTTGGTAGGCTTTTTTGCTGTGTCATTTCTGGTATGAACCACTGTTACTTCTTGATGCTGCCTCCCTGAGACAACTGTTGCAACTTAGAGATAGGATTGAAATCTTCTCATCTCATCAATGGATTCTGTTTTTTTTCCTTTTATGGGGAAAGATTTCTAAAGTGTCTGAGTAATGTAGAAGCCTAAATCCCATCGAATGTCACTTGGAATAAAATTATCAAAAGCTCTTTTATTCTTAGAGCTTACACTTGTCAGATGCACAATCTGCCATGGCTGTCACAAATCATCTCTTCTAGATCCATTTTCACTTCTAATTTTCTAATTAAAAAAAGAGTAACTTAAAAGATCAGAGCAGCAGAATACAGTCCATTTTATTTAATGTAGGGGTAAGCTGGGTGGGATATAGTGAGTTTTGCTCGGCAGACCGTGCACAGCCATTTGGCTCTAATACCTTAGAAGATATTCTTTTGGGCCACTTGACCTTTTTGTTATGCAGATATTCTTGCAAGAGTATAGCAGCAAATTGAATTTGCCTTGACACTCCTGCTCCATTCTGGCAAAATGACACAAAATCCATACTGTACCCATTAGTGTCAGACTAACACATACTTGTTGCTGCAGGTTTTACTGTTGTTGCTATTCCCTCAGCTCTCCTTTACACCCTAAGGTACGTGCCTAAAAGTATGTGCACTTCATGACTCAAAAGATATATTTGGCCTGTGCATAGATACAATCAGGTAGAAAAGAAAATGACGGTTAAAATGGCCTGCGGCAATGTGGCGACAGCACAGCCTGCTGTCTGACCTGTGCCTGCACTCTGTGACCTCCAGAGGTGCCACAACCCCCGGAGTAGACGTGCACTCCACTACCTCCCCTCTGCAGGTGTCTCCTGGATGCTACATCCCTTTCAGGATGGACCACAGCCGTGATCCCAGTAGTTTAACTACAAACTTCCCATCTTTGCATTACAACCCCTACTTGTTGAAATCTTCTTACTTTCTCTGGGGAAAAATACTTTCTCTGGGGAAATTCACTTTCTCAGATACAGAGAAGCTAGTAGATTCAAAGCACCATAGACAATGGGCAGCCTTTCACAGTGAGATTAATCTCTCACATTTGTAGTTAGGTTTTGGTTGTTAATACATTGTGTCATTAAAAAAAAAATCTGGTTCTTCTTGTTTATTGCCTACAAACTCCATTTTCAAGTTAAATCTTTTTCAGTTTGTCAATATTCTGAAACTTACCTATTTAGCATAGCCCAGCAAAAATAAGTGCCTGCACATTTATTGATAACATAAGGTACTGAATTTTTATTTATTGGCTCAGTCCCCTCATATGACCAAAGGCTCTATCTTTATTGTTTATTCTTCCATTTTCTTTACATTGTCTTTTAATTCCATAGATTTGGGTAAAAGTCACTCTGAGAAGAACCTTTACTGGAAAGATTTGATACCTCAGTGTTTTCAGAAAAGGTGATATAAAACACAAGAAATGTTTTATAAAGAGATTAGGAAAGGACTTCTAATACTCCAGAAAACCCTGTGGATTTCTTGACTCACACCTGTGCAGCAGAGATGTTTCAAAATAGAAACAGTATTGTAATTCCTTAGTAATTAATAAGTTATTATTTGTGAAATATATCATGATAGTACAGAAATATAATTTATAAAATAATGAGTTAAAGCAGAAGACTGGTCCCTCCATTTCTTACAGGGAGCTGAGAATATTGCTTTTCAGTATCACTGCAGTGGTAGTTTGTGAGCGTATCTGCACCAAATAGCAAAATGAATGTATTCAAATAAATGAATGTCAACAGGCATGGGACTAGCTAAGAATCTGATTACTTTGTACAAGTCTAATTTCTGCACACAAACATGCTGATTGATTTTTATTTTTTTTAAATGCAGAAACCAAATGAACTGATTTAGAGATATACTCATTAACATTACTACAAGGCATACCCTCCTCTCATAGTCTTTTAAATGTTGCAAGCGCATATAGGTGTTTTTTAAATTTCTTTTGGTTGCTTAAACTGTGAAAGAAGATGGCTGATTCTGGGAATATTGTGTTTAGAATTATAAACAGAGTTATAGATTTGATTCCAGAAAGCAAATTATTCTTCTCAGTACACTTTCCTAAATTACTTTCGACATTAAATATAACAGTAAAGATATTCCATTCTGATTAAAACTGAGCAGTAATTAACCCTTCACCAGAAGCAGTGTGTGCAAGTAGGACCACCTAAGAATGTGTGTGTGCAAACTTATCCATGCTTGAAAGCACAGATAGAAATAACTTATAGAAATTTTGTAAGTTAAATGTGATTTAGTGCTTGGTGAATACATTATTAGTAATTTGGTAGCAATGCAAGATCAAGCATTTCTGAAGAACTTCTCTGACACAAAGAATTTCTATAACTGGTTTATAAACAAAATTTTTTTAGAACAATTTATTAAGTATTTATACATACACGCTAAATACTAAAGTAGATCTTAGTATGACTTAATTAAACCAGATAGGTAGGGAAAACACATTCTTGTGGCTACAAGAGAGACATGGAAAAAGTCTTGAGAGGATCCAAGACTCTCTCAACCTCAAAATTTATTTTCTGGACAGAAATTTACAGCAACAAAAACACATATCTGAAATTATAAAAATTGCATATCACATTATAACTCCACCAAGAGATATTTACAGAAATACCTACTGTACATCTGGAATTAAATTCCAGCTTTTCATCTCTGTCAGGGAGAAAATTTTCTAACATTTGCACATTTGCTCAACACCCCCTGGTCCTCCATCACTGCCAAAAAAAACCCCCAAAACAAAGCACCAAAAAACCCCAACCAAAAAACACAAAAAATCAAACAACCACAAAAAAAATCCACAAAAAAACAAAACAAACCCAAAATAAAAACCAAAAACACAAACCGAAAAACCAAAACCAAAAACCAAACCAACCAAGCCAAAAACTCCCAAAACAAACAAACAAAAAGCCCCCAAACAACCCAACCAAATAAACCAAAAAACCCAAAAAACTCTCAACAAATTAAAAACCACCCAAACAAAAACAACCACAATAAACCAACTAGGATCACTAGGATGTGTGAGAAAGCTTACCCTGGTCAGTATTTGACAATGAATTGGTGAACAGGCAGAACTTCTTCCGTGTGATACTCAACAGAATGCGCAATTAATGTGGTGAGCTGCATGGGATTTTGTGGTGCATGAAGAAGGCTGATCCCACAGGAGCCAAGCTGCGTAAGAGAGGGCAGCTATTCTTGCTGGCATTTGGAGGCATCAGGTTCACACCAGACAAAAAACTGCACTTTTTCTCACATGATTAAGTATAGAGCTCATGTTCTCACGCAGTGGAGAAGTTGGCTTTTAAATGTATATCCATGGATGTATCCATATAAAGATATGGATACAAATGTCTCCTGAGTACCTGTGGTAGCTGGAAGGCTCTCTGGCAGTACCAGGAAATACAGTACCGCCCTGTGTCTTCAGCCCCTTTCCCTAAGCATCTATCTAATCACCATAAGAGACCCTGGTCAGAATGGGTCTGCTATTGACCATTTTTGTGCTCCACTATGTTGTATAAATTTGATAAATGATTCAGCTGCTCAGTGATAAATGGCATGGAAGGCAGGACATGCTGTTACAGGCCAGGGGCTGTACAACAGCTGTGGGATGACATAACCTCCTGGTCTAACTCTTTTCCCTCTGTTCCCATGCTGCAGTCATTTGTAAAAGGATAGATTTCACAGCTACCTTTCAGAAGAGATCATAATTTGACTCCTGTTGATAGCTGTTGGTAGCCTGTGGTTACCATGCTTTGCCTTTAGAAATTCTTCAGGCCACACAGTTGCAAAGCTTGGACCTGTTTCTGTTCTAACACCTGAGAACTGTGTTACTCCAGCAAGGCAACAAAGAACACAGTTTTTGCCAGCTCACAGATTTCCTTCCAAATCCTAGCAAACCCTCCTTTCCTGAAAAATTTTTGTCCCTCTGCTATTAGAGTATATGCTTTGACAAAATTTTGTTTGGACATGGATAACAAACTGAACAAAAACCACAGTCAGTGTTTAGCATATCATTAACTAATTTAGATAGCTGTTGCGTTAGCATACAAAATCACAACATTGTAACTGTAGTAAACCAAGTTTTGAAGTCTAGTTCTTGGAAATTAATTTATTTTCTTTATCCGGCATCATATAAAATCATAGAGTCATTAAAGCTAGAAAAGACCTCTAAGGCCATCAAGTCTAACTGTTGACCCAGCTTCTCCATGTTCACTGCTAAACTGTGTCCCCATGTACCACATCCACTGGCCTTTTGAACAATTCCAGTAGTGGTGATTCCACCACTTCCATGGACAGTCTATTCCATATGCAGGTTCTCTTTTCAGAATGCTTCATCTGAAACATGAAAGCTGCTTTCTGCCTATAATAAGGTAACTGTTACTTTCTGAGACTTTTTAAAAGATGCAGTTATTTTTTATTTTTATTTTTTATACACCATTTTTCTACTCCATTATATAATATTGTGCAGAATGCAACTTGACAACCTAACTTAATATTCTTAATAACTTATCTGGTAAAGAAATATTTGATGTGGAAACAATAATCACTCTGACTAGCAGGGTCAGTGTCAACTCAGTTTGGGTTTTGTTTCTCACATAAGAGAGTGTATACATTTTTTTTTAATGGTGTCTATTTCAAGTAAGTCTTACCTTTTAGTATAGTTGAATGGGTAATATTTTTGCTTCTCCTGTCCTTCTGGTTTTGACAGGGATTTTTTTGTACTCTGATGATTTGGACCTGCAGCAACGCATGTCATCATGTGACTACTGGATAAAGTAACTATTTTTTTCTTGCCCTGTTTTTCTGCTTGCACTTTTCCATTAGTTGAAAGATGATTATTTTCTCAGATCTATAGTGAGGCTCAGACCTCACCATTTTCTCCTTCCCATTGTCCTGTCATTATCTGTCTAGGTCCAAAAATAAGAGTAGCTGGAGCTGGACTGCAACAGAGAATTGACACACTAGCCTTTCACCTGCAAGACCCAATTCCACATACAGGTGTCAATTAGAAATAATTTTGCTCTCTCTCTTGCCCAATTTGTCCAAAAAAATGAAAGCACGGCACTGCCTCACACAGCCGTCCATCCTTGCTCTGTAGCAGCACAGAGGTTGGGATAACAGAGGTGCTGTGCTGGTCTGGAATTAAGCACTGCACCTGAGGCTTGCAGGGACACTTCACTACCAGTGTCCTGAAGCACACTATCCTTTTTCATGCTTATGAACTCAAAATTTACTCTTTAGCTGGAAAGGAGTCCCACAACAGGAAGCAGAGAAGTCCTGTAACTACTCATTGTGTTTCTTGAAATTTTTAGGGTTTTGGTTTTCTGTTGTTGGTTTTTTTCTTTAGCATTTGTTTTTAAAGTTTGCATGTTGTGTTGTGCTGTACTGTTACTACTCTGGAAGGTGATAGTCCCCAGGTAACAGCAGCATGATGTAAAACATCTATTGCACATCTGTTGTTGTTCTAGCAGCTGAAGGGTTATTACTGCTCCAGAAGACAAGTAAGGTATAAGAAACACTTATTTTCCATTTCATTGTGGTTTTGCTCATTCTTTTATTGAAAGAAGTATTAAGAAATACTGAAAATTAACAAAGGAAGCAATTTTTCACACATCTCCAAAATGTGTAATGCAACTCATTGCCACAGGATATTGTGGAGGCAAAGGTGGTGAATAGGTTAGAATTGGTTAAGTTCATGAATAGTAAAACTACTCAAGGCTAGTAAATATGATTGGAATGCAACCCATAGTCAAGAAGATGTAACTGCTGGAAGATGTAACAGCATACCAGGATTTCACCATGAATCTCCTGTTTCATGTACACTTTCTCCTCTACAGGAGACAGGTTTCTGTACTAAAGAGAAGTTTGGTCTGACCTGTTATGGTGATTCTTTTGTTTTCATGTCTTCTGAGATTTAATTTTTTAACCACAGTGGCTGTGAACAATTGTATAAAGTAAAGCTTGTGATAGTTCCTAGGAAATGGTTGATCTGTCTAAGGAATTTAGCCTGGAAACAGTTAATACAGAAATGTTAAAAGTTTATTGCAAAAATAACTATAAACACAATGTTGTCAGGATCACTTCCTGGTTTTAGTATCATAATGATCTAAGATATCTTCATAACTTTTTTGTTGACTTGCTGGTTTACCAGTTATGTCTCTTGGTGCTACAGGCCCTGCATCCCAAAACCTGCAATATAAGACTAGAGAATGTTGTTATACTGATTCTGGTTTTAATATATTATGTTATTGCTTGATATTTATTCCAATTTAACACCTCATTTTTTGACTTTATATAGTTCTGAACAGAAATGATGAATAGTTTTAAAACAGATGAGTAGTTTTAAAAATGGCTTTGTAAAGGCATGTTTGAACTATGGAAAGCAGCTTGCCTTTCCACAGGTTTACGTATGCTAGTTTTACACTTTTTTTCCTAATTGTCACTGTCTCAGACCAGTGCATAAAATTTCCTCTAAACTATCATGGTCAGGTAGCCTAAGAAGCTTTGTTACTCCAGTTTTTAAAATTATGCAAAGTAAAGTGATATGATCTCAGTTGTTCAGCCAGCTACACTTTAAACCTCTCATTTCCAGTAACTTACAATGTACAATGTTATAAATTCATTACATACAATTTTACTCTTCAGTTAGTTTTAAGCTTAGAGACATAGCTGTGAGTATTGTCTAATTTAAGAAACACAATTTCCTAGTCAAAAAAATGTAAATTTTATTCAGTAACATTTATGATTTTTTTTTTTTTTTAGTGTATTGGTTTCAAGGTGTTTCCATCACTTACTGATTTATACAGCTTATGTAAAGGTATCCCACTGCTAAATAAGTCAGAAGAACCAATAAGACCTGACATGGAGAAGGACAAGGTATTCAAAAATATTTTACCTCAGTGTTCAATGGCAATCTCTCTTCCCACCCCTCTCAAACACTTGAATGCAAGATATGGATTTGGGGGATTAAGTTCCTCCCATTGTAAGTGAGATGAGATTCAAGACCACCTAAGGAATACGTAAGTCCATGGGACCTGCTGAGACACATCCCAGAGTTCTGAGAGAACTGGACATAGTTTCTGAGCATAGTTGCCAAGATCCTCATCATATTTGAAAACTTGTGGTAACCAGGTGAGGTCCCCCATGACTGAAAACAGGGGAAAATCATGTTTATTTTTAAAAGGAGCTAAAAAGGAACTTAGAACTACTGACCAGTCATTCTGACCTCCATGCCCAGTAGGATGATGGAACAGATTCTCCTGGAAGCTATGTCGAAAGACAAGGAGTTGCTTAGAGACAGCCAACATGGTTTCACCAAGGTCAAGTCATGCCTTACTAATCTAGTGGCCATCTACAATGAAGTGACTGTATTGTGGACAACAGGACAGCTGTGGATGTCATCTACCTAGACTTGCATAAGGCTTTTGATATGGTCCCATGGAACATGCTTACCCACAAACACAAGAAACAAGGGTTTGATGGATGGACTGCCAGAAGAATAAGGTATTAGCTGGGTGGCCTTGTCCAATATACTGCAGTCAACGGCTCAGTGTTCAAGTACAATCCAGGAACAACTAGTGTCCCTCAAGGCTCTGCACTGGGACCAACACTATCTAGTATCTTCATCAATTACATACACAGTGGGATTGAGCACACCCTCAGCAAGTTTCAACAGATGACACCAAGGTGAAAGGTGCTGCTGATAAAGAGGAAAGAAGGTAC
This sequence comes from Pardalotus punctatus, assembly GCA_013400915.1. NCBI lineage: Eukaryota > Metazoa > Chordata > Aves > Passeriformes > Pardalotidae > Pardalotus > Pardalotus punctatus. The sequence continues at coordinate 35,305 of VZTX01004298.1, read as the reverse complement.
GACACTGAGAAAGGCCTTGATGGGCTGGGGAAGTGGGCCTGTGTGAGCTTCATGAAACTCAATGAGGCCAAGTGCAAGGGCCTGCACATGGGTCAGAGAAATCTCCAGCACCAGCACAGGCTGGGGGATGTACAGATCAAGAGTAGCCCAGAGGGGAAAGAGGTGAGGGTGCTGGTGGTTGAAAGGCTGGACATGAGGTGTCAATGCGCACTTTCAGGACAGAAAGAAAAATGAGTCCTGGCCTGCATCAAAACAAGCACAGAGAATAGGGCGAGACTGTGGGACATGGAGGCTGGGTCTGGCCAAATGCCACCTGTGAGAGGCACTGATTAGTCAGCGAGTGGACACTCTATGGCGATTGGCTGGGAGGACTCATGATTGACAGGCATGCAACCAATCCGTGCCTACGTGGAGGGTATAAAAACACTTGTTCCATGCTAATAAATGGATTCCTGTGTTCCACACCAGGGGATTTTGTGTGTTTGTTCCCCAGCGCCACACGAGACAGGTGATTCTCTCCTTTGCTCCTCTGTTCTTAGACCCCATCTGGAATACAACATAAAGACCTGTTGGAATTAGTCCAGAGTAGTACACAAAGATGATCAGAGCGCTGGAGCACCTCTGGTATGAAGACAAGCTGAGAGACTTGAGAGTGTTCAACCTGGAGAAGGAAAGGCTCCAGCAAGACCCTAGAGCCCCTTCCAATACCTAAAGGGACCCCAAGAGATCTGGAGAGGTACTTTTGACAAGTACATGGAATGATAGGACAAGGGGACATGGGTTTCAACTGAAAGAGGGAACGTTTAGATTAAATTCCAGGATGAAATTCTTGTCTGTGTGGGTGGTAAGGCAGTGAAACAACTTGCCCAGAGAAGCTGTGGCTGCCCCAGCTGGAAATACTCAACCCCAGGTAGGACGGGGTTTTGAGCAACCTGGTCTATTGGAAGATGTTCCTGCCCATGGCAGGGGGATTGGATTAGATGGCCTTTAAACATCCCTTACAACCTGAAATATTCTGTGATTCTTTGGTTCTCAACAAAGCTCTTTAAAACCAAGAAAAAGTAACTGAAATAAGAAGTACTCCTATTTCAGTGACTATTTGTTTTTTGTTGGTCTGGGGGCTTCTGATAGACCCAAGAACAACATGAGGCAATCTTTAGGAAAATTCCTAGGCATTTTTGAATTGCCTGTTATGGAGTCTTTGGGCCAGTCAAAATTGGAAGATAGTGACTTTTTTTCTTGTGAAGTTATTCAAGTAGAAGAGAAGTTATTCAAGTAATTTTTTAGGTCTACTGTAATAAAACTGGAAGAAGAATAGATATTTGTTTGCGATTTGTGTTTTGTTGTATGTACTATGTAATTATTTTTGAGCATTATTCTTATATTTACCATTATGTTATTACTTTTATTAGTAATAATATTGCAGGTTGTTTGTATTACAAAAAGAGATTACATGTAAAAAAGCAATACGTTGGATCTTTTCAGTAGCATCATGAAGGGTATGAGGAGGACAAGGTTTTATTTAACAGTGTGATGGAAAATGATGTCTCAGTAATCACGACGTAAGGTGGTTTAGCTATAAGGATGAATAGATTAGACAGTATATTGGAGGTTTTTCCTTAGGCATAAAACATCAGCACACTTAGCTAAAGCCTAGGATTGAAGCCTTAGGAAGAGGACCTAATGAAAGATGATGCCAGAATTATCAGTATGAATAACAGGACTGGGATAATTTCCACAGTCTCTGAGAAGAGAATAATAAACCTCAGGTCTGAATTCAGGCACACATGTTTGTAACTTGCTGTTTTGTGTTATTTTAAGTGAATAAACAGAGATTGAGACCATGATTATAAACTTCAAATATTTGAGAAGACAAATCAATTAATTCATACTTTGCAGTAAAACATAAAACAGCCATGAAAACCTGACATTTTGATCTTTGAGAAAATTTCAATGATTTAGTGGTTTTGACCATGTATCGGTAAATGATGGCACAGATGGGTGTCTGTCCACCCAACATTGGTAAATGATGGGTGGACAGACATTATAGGAGTTTTCTTTGACCATGATAATATTATGCTAAAACTGGACATCCAGAGTTGTACACACCTGGACCTACTCCCCTTGAATCCTTTTGGAATCTGTTTGTACTTGACAGTATCCTGACCCAAAGATTGCACTTGTTAATTTGGGTGATGCACTTGGTTCCTTTCGTTTGTGCTAAAACTGGTTCTCTAAATGTCTGTTAGTTCTCAGGATGAAATAGCTATTCATTATTCTCTAAATATCTTGGTGTACCCTCAGTGTAGCCATAATGACTGCACAGATCTTTGCTGTATGGTCTGCAATCTTGTTATTTTTAGGTTCTTTTTTTCCCAATGCATTCCTAACCTACTATGCCTTTCCTCATAAAAAATTGGTACCTGCATTGGATTTTTTTTTTCAGTGCATAACCCTCTGATAGTCTTCTGAGTCACAGTGACTAGATTTGAAGTCATATTCAAGACATGAGTTTTTTTCAGGATTTCATAAAATAGTTTTCTGATGTGTGAACGCATTTTCTGTTTGATTCTCAAGTCCATTCTTAATTTTTAACAATTTTTAAAGCCTTCTAGCATTTTTAGGGAGGTCTTTCCCAACAAGTGCAAGTGGTAGAGCCAAGGATGTTTATGAGGATTACCTTTTTCCTCAGGTCTTGAGTCACAGAAATAACAGGGCCAAAGAGATTGTGTCATTGATGGCATTAAAGATATTTATTGTGTGGAAAGGAATATGGATGAACATGAAAAGGTCATTAAAGACTAACAGAGCTCTTACCAAGGTGTAAGTATGATTGGGGTTATCAAAGCTGGATTCAGAGAAGATTAACTCCATTACATAATGAATGCAAAAACCCCATTAAATTTACTTAGCACAGAAACAAAAAAGAGAGGCCATTGACTATCAAAAGTAAAGGGAGTGGGATTCTGTTATTTGCCTAAATGCAGAAACAGAAACAGTTAAAATTGTACCACCCTTATGAAGATACCATACTGTGGTATTGCACTCGTTTTCCATTGAACACAGACCCATTCAAGCTTGTGATCTGCAAGTCCTGGTGAGGAAATAGCCGTCACACCAACAGCAACTTTTCCCAATCACACAGCTTTGTTTTGTAGTGCTCAGTTGAAGCAATAAAATGTCCTGTCAACATGGGACTAGTCCAAGAGCCAAAACTTTCAAAGCAGTCAAATCCATAATGTGTGGAACCCAATAACAGGGAAGGAAGAGCAAAAGAACCAGTCAGCCAAAAAGGCCAGCCACCAAAACTGCTATTTCTGCTACATTCAGGGCTGGTTGCAAAACTTGCTTTGTGCTGAAACATTCTGAAACTGTGCCTACTTCAACAGTTTTTACCCTTAGAGCCAATAATCTCATCCTTAAAAATAATTCTAAAAGACATGTTGTTGGTGGGAAAGATCTGGTTGTCTTTGTTTCTTTTGTGAAAGCTTCAGGTTTAGTAATGAAAACTAATATATTTACCTAGAAAGATAGGTTTATCATTTGTCACTGCCCACTTGACCGCCCGGATGGTCAGCGTACAGGACAAGGAACACACGTGCCTCAGCAGGGAGCCCGCTCTGTGTGTCCCTGGTGTCCGGATCGTAGGCTCCTGCTCTGGGAGCCGTCTGCAGGGCAGAGCACAGCAGCAGGCGATGACAACGTAGTGAGACACAGAGGCAAAGGAGACGGGAGAGGTTCAGTTGCCCCGGCGACCATTCCATTACTAGTCAAAAGAAGACCAACCAGGACAAGCAAAAGAACCAAGGGCTGTCGGGTACAGGGGGTTTTAAGGGGAACAGAAAGGGGCGGTCTAAGGGGAGGAACAATGGATCAGCCAACAGAAAAGGATTACAGAACCACAGTTGTCCAATCAAACGAAATAAGGGGAGGGGTACATTCAAACTAACCAATGGAGGTACAAAGAACAGAGAACTTTCCAGAAACTGATACATATGAAAGTAACTTAATTCATATGAAATAACTGGGAGGGGAAAGGGGTGTAAACTAGGAGGGGAAAGGGGAGTAACCTAAAACTTTGACAGACAACTTAAAGGGTGGGGACTGGGGGGTATTTCCCAACCTCCCTCTCTCCTTCCTCCTGTGGCTCACTGTCCTTAGGAGGGAGGTCAACGCAGTTTATTTCATGGATTTTCATGGCAAATTGGGAGTGGGTCACCGCCACAATCGTTATAGTTCTGCTATATTATATAGGGAGATTTGGTCCTTTTGCTTCCTTCTCTCTAGAACTGTAGCTATGTCAGAAATGTCAGAATACATTTAGCTAATTAACAAATTTATAGACTACTTTTTTACCCATTTCAGTTACTGAAAACATGAGTTGCCTAATTAAGTAGAGTTAGACACTGAATTTTTTCTAATATGACATGGATGCCCTGAAGAAAATCAGTGTTTATTGCAGTAATTATAATTTTCTGCTTGGCTGTTTTAAAACTGATCTCAAACACTATAGTTCTACAGTTAAGCAATTTGTGCTAAGCAATACCATCTGTATGTACAGCTACTGTGGATGCTAGATAAGTAGACTGGCAGGTAAGGTATTTTACAGTATCACATTTAAACTAGGTGGTTATATTATTAGTATTAGTACGTTCTGAAATTGCATGCCTTTTAAAAATAAAATGGATTATATTATTACTTGTCCTCTTTTAGCAGATGTATTTAACTTTTTAGTTATGAAATATTTGATGGGAAAGCTCACCAGGGAGTTTCTTGGCACTTGAAATCAAGTAGACTTGTAAGGTGGAGAAGGAATTTTAATAGTTACAGCAAAGGTAATTTGATACATTCTTAGCCTATGACAGCATGCTTACTGCCACAAATCAGACTAAAGGCTCCATTCATGAATGAATCATGTCCCGTTTACCCTCCATTTTTATGTAGTGGAAGTTTAATGGAAATACCTTGTCATGTGTCTTCTGTGTAACATGTTTTAACTTTGCACTCGGTCCTCTGTGGCTTAAACATGTAACAATATCTTTTTTTTTAAACTATGGGAAATAAGGAAAGAAAAAGGTAAGGAGGTGTGAAGCATGAGTAAATTAGAGAGAAAACTTAAATTACTTTGTAAAACTTTTATTTTTTGCTGAAAATCACTAATTTAAAAGTCTACTTGATGGTTTTCAATTTCCAGCATTAATTTAGCCCAGGAAACTAGGAGAAAGCGTGTGTGATGTTGGGTGACTGCAGGATCTGCACAGGCTGAAATAGATGTGGGAGGAAAGGGATCTTTTTTCCTTAGATATATCAATCCCCTTCCATATGTCATTCTCTCTCATCTTCCTCCTTTATTTCTAATTTTATCCTTGTTTTTATGGATCTTTTCATTAAGGATGGGTTGGATATAAATATATCCATTGCATTTAGCCTGTTACTAAGTAAAGGCATGAATTAGACTAGAATTTGAAATGGACAAGCAAACAAACCTTGAATTATGTGGTAGTGTTTGTCTGACCCTTGGTCATCATTCAGTTTCAGTTTCTTTTTTAGTATTTTGTCCTAAATTTGAACCTTTTTTTTTCCCCACCAGAGGGTTCACTTTTATACTGGTTAAACTTGTAATCTGGGACAATATCCAGATTTGTTTTAATCTGAAATATGTATAGAATGAAAACATTTTCATGATATGAATACTGTGGGACTTTGTGAAACCGCAACTGAGGATTGCATTATTTTATAGGCAGCAAGTCACTTCCATAAGTGGCTTTATCCCCCCCATTTCCATATCAGCTCTTTTATCCTCCATGTTGCTTTTCTTTTGTGTTCTTTCCAGACTGGACTCCTTCTGCCCCAGAGGGGTCCTCTAACCTGCCATTTGCATCTGTACCATAAATATTTTATATAGCCCACAATGCTTTATGCATATTTTAACTAAAAAATACCATTTTAAAAATTGTGTGTCAATATGATGCATGCCTGTTTACTGCCATGAAAAATGTGTTCAGTGTTGTAATAATATCAAAATATTAATTGTCCTTCTAAATTTGGTCCATTCTCCTACCAGTGCTAAGGAAAGTAAAAATGGTCTGCAATTCTGAGCTGGCTTCTGAGGAGATGTGACAAAGTGTGTCAGTTTCCAGGAGGCTGCATAAATATGCACAGTTCTTCTGCTGAGTCTTACTGCCGACCTGAGCGGGTGGCTCTCATTAGCTTCAGCTTGGGAGGATAAAAGGTAAATGTCCAAAATGAACTTATATCTGTTTGCTGCGACGACAGGTTTAAAAGCTCAGACTGTGTTAAATGTTTGCAAGCAATATTCCAAAAACCAGCATGCACTGTCATACAAAAGAAATATCAGTTCTTCTATAGCTATTTAGCAATTCATATGTCCATGGAACTGTTGCCTTTAAACATCACATTTTTTTTGTGCAATTCTATGTTAAGGTCTAGTAAAATCATGTTAAGCAAGTTTATGTCATTGAAAATAAATGGCCTGCCAGTTTGAGGGGCATCAAGTTTGCTAAACATTTCAGTCATGCATCGGTAAACAGTTTTTTTGTATGATCACTGACAGTACATGAATGCATGACCAGTTTTGAAGTAAGTGGTCTATATGGTAGGACCTGAGGGCCTAAACTCTATCTTTTAGGAAGGAAGTAAAAGACAAGGCCCTCAGCCAGGTTTTTTACTGTGCATCCCAGCTTCTGGAGCAGTTCTGGTATGGTCATGTGCTTTTCCACTGTGTTACTCTGAGAATTACTAAAAAGGACACCTTGATGAATAAATGTTAGGACCATATGGAAAACCTTAACTCTATTTAAAAAGATCTTCTGGAAGACATCTGTAAGGAAGTAATCCCTGAAGAATGGCATTATCTGCTCTTTAATAACCTTCCCTTCACATGGTTAAAGAAAATACCTCCCCGCAACCCGCCGCCAATTCCTCACAAAATGAACAAACCAGAAAATCATTGTTCTGGTCGTTAATAGAAATTGTTCTTCCCTCAATCATATGAGTATGATTCTGATTTTTCTTCGTTGTTATCAATGTGTGATCTTTAGTATTTATAAACAGACCCTTGCAAAAAACCCTTCTCATTCGTTTCAAAGTGGATTCACTGAATTTAAAGGAATTTCACATAGTGCTGTGACTACACCAACAGTCTGTTGATAGGGAATTTTTACTGTAGTTATAAACCTCAAAAAAACCTTGTCAATTAGCTGAAAAGCATTCATGTTCTCCTGACCACATGCCATGTCCTTCTTATATTGCTGTGTTTTTAACAGATACGATAGGAAAATAATTTTATATGCTTTAGTTTTATTATACAACACATACTTGTGTTCTTCCTGGTACTAAATTTGTGGTGAGAAGTCACTGGGTTGTTACGTGGGTGTTCATAATGCATTTTTATGTGCATTGATTAATTTTACATTCTTTATACCATAAATCAAAGTAATAAGGAAAATTTTCAAATGTGCCACTTGAAATATATCTTTCACATTGCCTTTGTTCTATTTATAACCTTGTTTTTCTGTACATAAAGTGTTCTTATATACTGTAGAGTAGCTGATATATAGTAATGGGTGCAGAGCTGTAAAAGTCTCTCTTGGCACTCTTAACATGGTCAGATTATTACTGTGTTCACTGATTCAGCTAGATGTGTTCAAGGATCTTCTCTGGTCTGAAAGGTCAGCTGCTTTTAGTTGTGCACTGGTAGAATACTAATACTGTCCTTATTCAAATTACCTGCTACAGTACTTATTAAATTGATGGCCTTGTGCTCTAATTTAATACTGCCATCGTTCAGAGGCAGGTCACAGCTGCACTCTGCACAGAATTAGGTGGTGCTGAGGCAAAGTTCAAGCAGAAACCATAGTTTTGGGCTGCATTTTCCCACTAAATTAGCATTCGGATGCAGTGTATAATTAATTTGCACAAACCAGGGAAAGCTTGTCATTTAATAAGCCTTTTCTATTTCCACATTACACAAACAGTGGGAATTGATCCATTAAGTGCCTAGCTATTAATGCTGTTAAATGTATGTCTGGTTGTTAAATTGAGATGTCTCGTTACATACGTTCAGTATTTAAGAGCTTCTCACAGATTGTTCAGTGTTTGCTGAGATTTTAAGTCACGTTCCACAAATCAATAATGGCTTCATTAATGAATTTGAACATTGCTGGTTCAGATAAATAGATCTGAGCTGCATAGAAAAGAAATGGTGTCTGGCATTGTGGTAGTCAAGGCAGCATGGTATTTATTTTGTACACTAAATATCAAATATTCTGCTTATATCATGCTGCTTATCCTCTACATTGCAGCCTTCTTTTTCCCTATAATCCTTGTTCATAATTGCCTAAGGCATTGTATAACTTCATCTCTTCAGAGTCCTACGTGGTATTAAACATGCAGAATAATACATTTCAACAACCACTTGAAGATGTCTGCGGGAGCACAGAGGATTCTTGTCCTTATAAAAAAAAGTAAAAGGGCAGTATTTGAATCACCCTTTTTTCTTGACAACTGATAGCTGTGCTCATCTTAACCTTATAATATTCTAGTATTTAAAGGTTTTAACATTCTGTATATAGTATAACCAATGTGTTTCTAGAAAAAATTATATTGGCAATGAGTCATAAGACTAACTGCCAAATATAATAAGAAATCTTGTCTGGTTTGCTCCTCTATGTTTATTCCATGTGGGAAGTGGGGAAGCATGGTATTTTGTATTGCAGTCCTGTAGCCAGAACACAGTGATCTCACTTATTCAAAATAAATGACTTTAAATGAACCTAAACTAAAGGCTCAAAACCAGGGAATAGTCATCAACATTTCTGCTTGATGAAGGCAACATACCACAGCAGAAATAAATACTGTACTCTCTTTACAATCTGCATCTTGGTTGATTCTGCAGTTTCTGCAACAGATCCTTCGGTCTGTTTTGTCTGGGTCTTTCATTAGCATTTCAAATATTCTCTTGTTATTGTAGCACATTTAACATGAAACCTCCTATTGTAACCAAGAAGAAAACTCCTAAGCAGGTAAAACGCAAAAGAGTGTTTTCCCATGAAAAGGGGAGAATTCTGTTGTGAGTGCAAGACCCTTTTGCATGTGATTTTAAACACAGCTTGAAGAATACAAAGTTCTGAATCAGACCTGAAGGCTAATCATCACCACATCTGCCCCTGAATGTCAACAACGACTGAGTTCTGTGGGGAGAGAGGAGAGCACAGCATTGGGTAAAAGAGCCAAAGAAGACGGCTGCGTGCCTCAAGTAAATCAAATGGGTTCAAACTTTGTTTGCATTTGCATCTTTGTTTGCAAAACCCCAAAACTAAAATTAATTTTTGACACACACACAAATTTCCTAAAAAATGTTTTATTGTAGGTTCGTTAATGTTAAATGTATTTGTTTGGGCAAATTAATTTACTTTAATTAGTGGTAATGGCTGTTGGAAGGGGTTAGCTATAATTACCTAGTTATTGTAAGCAGTTTCTCATGCATTAAGTGCTAAGTGTGACATCTTTTACTCACTTTTAATGTGTTGTGCACACCCTAGTCAGATGTTTTCTGGATTGTGGTTTGACAGTGTTATCACAAGTGGGAAAGGGTAGTGCATATCTGACAACTGATAAATGAACCCAGTACCCTCCAGACTGCTCATCATCCCTTAGGATGTTAGGCAAGCAGCTGCCTTGTACACGAACCTCTCTTGGATACCTGCTTGATAGGGTAAATTAAGCCTGGTATAAGAGATTAGATCACATCCTCAGAAAATCTCAAGGCTTCCAAGCAAAATAAAAAACTGAATAACATTCTTCATGCCGGTGTATAATAAAAGGCTGAAAAGAGATAAATTGAAGGAGCTGACAATGCTGTTGATGCTTTATTGTTTCCATTTGGCTACAAAACAAAAGGAACACCAATACATTGATATGCAGGGTGAAGGCCTATATGCTGAGATAGATACCTTTTTTTTTAACAAAAAAAAAGTATACATATTTCATATGTCCTGGTTTTAAAGCTTTTTGCAATGTTTGCGATAAAATGTACTGCAGATTTGCATGTTCAAAAACATCCTTGACAGCTATGGAAATTGTGTAGTTTGACAACTCCTCATCTTAGCTAAGGGAAACAAACAAGGCCAAGTTGACTGAAATTTAAAATCTTTCCTAATCCTGGGGATGTGATGGCAGCTTGTTCGCACTGGCATCCAAAAGCTACAGTATTGTCAAAAATTGTAGCAAAGCTGAGGTAGCTTTGACTGGACTGACCTCAAATATGATGTGAACAGCTGTGTGGGGAGAGGGATGGGAGGTTGTGGAGGGAGGCTGTCTACACGCTTGTTTGATCTTCAGTCAGGATTATGAGTAAGCACAGTATTTGGATGGCTGAGATGATGATAAATCATCAGTTATGAAAGGAGGTAAGAGTTTCTGTATTTTATACTGTCTGTTTGCTCTATCTCTAGATGAGGGTCTCACCATGGTGGGCACTGTGGAATGGCAGAACAAATAATGTGCGTGTAAAGATTAAAGACTTCTTTATCCAAGCTAGACAAACCCTACTGTCTCTGATTGACTCACATAGAGTTCTGGTTTCTCTTGTCATCTAATTTAAATATTTGTTATTTGATAATCACAGTCAAGAAATGAAGTTGTGAGGCCTCATTCATAGGACAGGTATGTATATTACAGGTAAAAATGGTATTTAGTGGAAAATGATGCATTTTGTAACAAAGAGATTGTGTGCTTGCACAAGGTCTCTCATCTCTGAGGGGCAGTTAGAGGTTTTTTGTAGAATGTGGTCAGGCAAGCCCAGGCTCCAGCAGAAGTAGGAGATCTATCACAGCAGTAGATAGTGTATTGCTTCAGTCTTGGGGTGAATCACTGTTCCTGTGCTTAATGATAGTTGCTGGAGACCTGGTTTGGGGCATTTACGCTGTGTAGCACCCAGATCAGCTTAACCCAACTGATGTGCTGTACTCTTTTAAGATGAAGAACACTTAACATTTCCTTTCCTTGAGCAAAAGCTACTGCCTCTGTCACTTGATCTCCCCATTACGCCCCAGACTCAAGTTTCTTTTTAATGATAGTATTTGCATTTATTTGGCTTTTGTCATAAAGAATGACATATTTGTATAACATTTCAGTTCGAAAACTGAAGATACTTAAACCAGATTAAGGCAGCTCAGCAAAACAGCTGTATGTGACATATATTCTTCCCCATCTGCCTCAGAGGTGTGGGAAATTTGCAATGTTGTTGAATATTCCTCAGGTCAGGATTCAAGATGCTGCACTCGCACATGGGCCTTGTTACCTATAACAGAGAGGGGACAGCGGCAGGCCCCAAGCCTTTGAGGGATGCTTTGCCCAGGCCGGCAGGATGGGGGGATGACCGGAAGTGAAATTACAGGGAAGTGAGCAAAAACCATGCAGACTGGAGGTAGCTGCTCTTGGGTATTTTCTTGAGGGACATCATATTAAAACCATGAGTAAAGGAGGGAATTTGGCTTACAGGACCATAAGTTCCTGTTTCAGATGTTGTGGATTGTGAACACTGTGCAGAGAATAATGGCACTTTGAAAATGGTGTAAGTGGTTTGAGAATAGATGGGATTTTCCATTAGAATTGAAAATAAAGGGAAATTCTTCTTTTCTGTAGTCTCTTTGATGGTGATCTGCACTTTCAGCATAAATAAATGCTTGCAGAAATTCTTGAAAGAAAGAAAATGAGAAGGTAAGCAATCTGGTATTTTTTAGTTAGGTTTGGTGATCTGTCTTGGTTTCAATTCTTCTGACTGAATGAGCTATAACATTGTATGACCTGAGTAAATTCTGAGAGCTTGTTTATCCCTTTCAGTCTGCTCTGGTGTCCATCGCAACTCATAATGATGAAAAGCCACATTTACTCTACTCTTGTGCAGATGGGAGCATAAACTGTCTTGTCTTTCCAAAGTCACTCAATGGGTTCAGTTAACCAGTCTTATTCAGTAATACTGGCATTAGCTGTCTAATCTTCTAGGTCACTGGAAGTCAACCTTAAGCAGTTGGAGACTTCAAATTGAAAATTTTAAGAGATTAGAGATGCACGTATGCATTCTCAACAGGTTGCACCTGAGTGCATGAAATCCATTGCACACTTCAGTGAAAGCACAGCAGCAATTCTAGAAGAAAAGATTGCATCTTAACGTTTGGTGACAGCCTCATTTAGAAAGGATATTTTTGTTTAAGTTTCCTACAAATCAGTGTTTCAGTCCTGCAGGGAGACCTGTCCCATAAGAGCCCTGAAGCCTTGGCAGGGTTTTTTTACTGTCTTTTACTTTACAGATGCAGAGAAACACTAACTGTTCAAGCAGAATTCAGATTACTTTGGTTTTGGTTCTGGGTTTTTTTTACTAATGCATGTATTTAGTACCATTTCTTAAACTGAATCATCTATAATAATATGGTACGTTTTCATAAAAATAAGTAAGATTTACTTTTCCATTATTTTGACCATCTTTCTCAGGTGGTCTAGTAATATCTAGAAATCAGTACTTGTGTTTTCTAATAATTAAGTTCTTAAATAATTGTTTCATTAATTTGTAATATTTGGGAAAAAATATTTGTAATATTTTAATTTCTCTTGTGCTCTGTTGATGCTACATGACTAAACTTCAGCTGCCTGCCAAATGCCAAAGTCATGCACAGCTGAAGATTAAACAACAAAAAAGTGATAAAAATGGAAGAAAACAGAAGAACATAAATCAGAACCAGTAATGGAGTCATAATAAACACTTTATTCATGGTTGATTCATGTGTTCATTCATATCACATACAACTTGCACATGAATGGCGATCCAAAAACATTCTGTACCACTCAGCATATAAAAGGCTGCTAAATCTGCTTGTATAAATCTCACTGATGTTGCATTCTGTCACAAAGCAAGTATTTTGCATAATTAGCCTGGATACTCAGCCACATTTTCCAGGAGCCAGCTAGTTCACTGCCCTCACTGCAATGGGATGACACCAAGTATAATAGGTGTTCCTGGCTGCTTAACAGTCTTCATAATTAGGCCTTTTATTTAATTGCCTAAGTATGGATTCAGAAGTCTAATTTTAGGTATGTATCTTTTTTCTTTTTCTTTTTTTCTTTTTTTCTTTTTCTTTTTCTTTTTCTTTTTTTCTTTTTTTTCTTTTTCTTTTTCTTTTTCTTTTTCTTTTTCTTTTTCTTTTTCTTTTTCTTTTTCTTTTTCTTTTTCTTTTTCTTTTTTTTTTTCTTTTTCTTTTTCTTTTTCTTTTTCTTTTTTCCTAATTATTCTTGGTATCCTGTGAGGTATTACAGTGATCTTGGTCTGAATGGCCATTCTTTTCTCTCTACAACTTATTATTTTTCAAAACTTAATTTCCAAAATACCTGGTGTATTAGAACTCCACTGCAGTGCCCCAAAGAGAAAGAATATGCAGTTTGGTGTTGGATTAAAGCTGAAATATTTGAATCATTAGATCACACAGTTATGCTAAATTTTCTAGCAACATCTTTTGGCCCAATTTTGCCATTTTTAGATTTCCCAGCCTGTTTATTTCACTAAATGGAGCAAAAAGTCCAGTTCTTTATGAAGATTTGGGATATTGCAGATATATGTAACTATTGCTGTTCACAGCAAAGCTCTGTATTACATATGATCTGGACCTGTATGTAGTCCTGATAAAATTATTTAGGATTAAGACAGGCTGCCTTTTCTACACTTCTGTATATAAATTTGCTGAATGTTAACTTGTAAAGCTCTACCAGCAAAATATATCTAATACTGATTTGTGCAGGAAAAAAAAAAAAAAGATTAGGAAAGTTCCTCGTTCAAGGTAGATGCTCACATTCAACAGGGTCAGCAAGAATATGTGTTTTTCCATAGATGTTCCTGTTGTCTGATAGATTGGGCACCCACTGGGCCTGCAGGCAAGATTCTGAACTTAACAGTACAGTGGTCTGATTTAGTGTGACAAAGTCTTTGTTATCACAAACTGAGATAATCCAAGGCATTCTGGTTTTAAATAAATTAAAGAAAGTTTCTTGTTCAACTAAAAAGACAAACTTTCCCTCCTAGTACAAAGGATTTTATTTTTTTAACATCCATTATTTTCAAGTAGGCAATTTTTTTTTTTTTTTTCTGATCTAGACATCTTTGGAGATATTTTCAGATACCCCTGAAGTGTGATAGCTACTGCCATCAAAATTTCTGTATGAAATTTTAACTAGTAAGGTGTGTGTGGGGTGTCAGATTGTGACTTTGAAACCTTGTTGGGAGAGGAAGAAATTAACAGATGTCAGATATTATAAATTTGTTGTCTGGAACCGGGAACTATTTAGTGCTTTTAAAATCTATAAAATAAACTGTAGAGTCTTGTGGGGAGAGGGGTTGTTTTGGTCTTTGAGAATATTTTTTAGTGTCATTCTTAGCCCTCTATGATATTTTTGATATTTCCTATTCAGAGTAGTCAAAGAGTGGAAAGAAATTCACTGACTAAACATTTAACATTATCGGTAACAATTTATTCCATCAAAGACAGTAAACTGGTTGCCATGAAATGTATATTTTTTGTAATAACTAGCCCATCTTTCAATAAATATAATGATGAACATTTTGTCTTTTTTTTTGCACTGATTACTCTTTTTTTGTAAGACAACACAGTATCCCACAGATGTAAGAATGAGGGATTTTTTCCCTTTAATTCACATTAAAATGTCTTTCTTCTATATCTGCCATAGTGTTATTGAAAATATGACATCATAATTTAAAACAAGTCAGAAGAATTTTCTAAATATCTGTAATTGGAGGAAGAGAAGGATGCTGAAAATTCACATAAAGGATTTTTGCATACTTAGAACCTAAAATAAGGAGTAATTAACTGTTCCAAATATCCTCCCACTTATAATAATAGGATGTCTTCAGTCAAATTTGCAGAATTTATTTTATTTTGCTAATTGATTGGTATATTCATCATTCAATGATATATTAGATAGAGTTGGATTCTAAATTACATTTGTCTGATAAGCCTTCCAATTAATTCTTCTCACACTATTTTCCTAGTGACATCTGAACTTCTTTCATTATATAAAACACATCTTGAATAAGGCATTGCTGAATAATAAGCAGGGATCCTAACATGTTCAGAATTAGAACCCCTGACAAAGTCAAATGCGTTTTCATTTAGACAATGACTTCACCTAATGTCATTTTCAGTGTATCATATTGAGGGGGAGTATGTAGTCTTCCCCTTTCTTCCCCTTTTTGCCTATCTACCCTTAAGTTAGCAATTTTAGAGGAAAAAATAGAAGGACTTTTACATACTGTTGGTTATGTGGTGTCACATACTAAAGCCCAATTAGAGCATAGAATAGCTGTGATTGTTATATTTTTATCCTACATTGTCTGAAAATTTCCCCCCTTTTATGTCTTATTAATCAGTCTTCTTAGAAGAGTATTTTTTTATTTGGGCAGGTAGACATTTAACATACATTAAAATGTATGTTAAATGAGGTACTGTATTACATTTGGTTGCAATTTGCATTTTTCTTAATACATCAGCCATATTCCTTTTGCATAGATGGCATTTCATAAACCAGAGAACACCGATAATAGCTGATTTAACTGACTTGCTAATACAAGGAGCAGATCATTTTAAATGGACCTTACATCTTTATAGGATGTTAGAGATGAAGACATTACTTCAAAATGTAGGTAATTATAGCCTCTTTTTTTATCAGTGCTATTTTCTGAGGTATTATCATAAGATAGCACTTTAGTATTAAGCAGGACCTTAGAGTGGCAATAAATCAGTCCAACTGAGTCATCATTGTCCAAGGCATCTGAACTACTGAAATGTTGTGGATCCTACAGAGAGTGTGAAATCACTTGACCCTTGGCATTAACCTTTACTGAATGAATAGACACTGCTTTCCGCATCGTGGAACAAAAGCAGAATAGTATTGATTAAACACCACATTCACTTGATATTAAATACTGGCCGAACTCACTTTTTGCTTTCCAGCTCCAGTGGGAAAAACCCAGAGAGCTGCTGAGTCTCAGGAGAATGCATGTTTGTAATTCAGAGCAATGTTTTTTCCTGCAAAATTTTCTTTTTTTCCCCTCCTTGGATCAATAACTGGCAGCCATGATCAGCCATGAGTATGTATTGTCAATTCTGACCTGTGTACTTTATCACTTGGGGTGAGAGGTCACAGTGCTGTGACTAATAATGCAGTCGTCCCAGGCATGAATAGTTTCCTGCCTGTAATGCAAGTGCATATATATATATTTTAACACTCTGCTTTATTATAAATCTTGTTTACCAAACCTCTCAGCTATTTGCTTTGAATGTCTGATTAATCTGCTGTATGGCATCCTATTTACAAAAGCTCTTAGAGATTTACTAAATGGTTTTTGCTCTCAGCAGGAATGTGAATTCCCAGGAACTTGGAAGTATCGAAGTGGGAATCTTGGGAATTAACTCTCTACCAAAGTTATGAAAGAAAGCTATTGCTTCATTTGATAAGTGAGGAAAAGGAAGAAATAAAATCAGGAGAAGGATAAACAGAAGAACTCTTTCAGTAAATTCTCTTCTGTTTTGTTAGGACAGATTCTGCACTTGTGTGCATAGCTGTAAGACCAGAGCAGCTCAGAAACATGCTTCTGTAGTGCATAAGTCCTTCCCTAGCACTGTTGATTCAATGCATAAAAGGTTGACAATGAAGAAAATGTGAAATACAGTATAACAGATAGAAACAGCTGCAGCAGGATCACTGTCTGTCTACAAGATGACCATTCCTGCTTGAAACTGCATTCCAAAATGTTGCCTGAATTTATTTCTTTTTTGAAACCAAACAAGTTCTGACTTTAGCTCCACAGTTATGTATTTGTAAAGCAGGATTTATAAAACTGTGTTGGGAAAGCTCACCACAAATAAGGGTTTACATAGCAAGTTTAGGATTCTGGCTTTTTCCACTTCAAAAGATTTTGTAATACTGAAAGCTAGTGGAATTACATCACTTCTCACAATTGTTTTCATCTTAATGAGCTTGCATTCTGCCTTGTTCTGCCTGCAGATTCCTTACTGTGTAAGTTGTGACAGTAACCCATGTAGCTTTTTGGCTGGGTATCAGCATTCTGTGTGTGGAGTATACTTCAGGTATGTAAGACTCCATGCATATGAATAAGATTAAAAAAAAAATAAATTATATATAAAGACTGAAGAAAATAGTCCACAGGATCATGTAAATAACTAAATTTTCATCTACAAAATCGTCCAAAAATTAAAAAAAATATTAAAAAGGAAAATCCACAGTCTGGTCTAACCCATACAAAAATGTCAATTTATTTCTTGGAAAATAGTGATATTGAGCTGTAGTAATAATAAAACTAATAGTAATAATAACAACAGCAATAAAATTTATTTTGGAAATTTATATGAAATTTTAGGAGCAGAAAGGATGGAAAATTTCTGGAGAAGAGTACCCATCAATTCTAACCAGTGTACTACTTAGGACTTTTTGGAGATTTTGTATAATGTAGAAACATTGTGCAACTGTGCAACTGTTTTTGCCCACCAGCAGGAAGGACTTTAGCTATCTATGGAATTGGGTCTCTCTTATTGTTTGTCTTGGAGATTTTTTTTCTTGACCCAAATCACATTTGAAAAACAAAAAAAGGCTTGATTCCAACTTATTCCTTGTTCTTAGACCATTTTACCTTCATGCAAGTGGTAAAAAAAAAATGTAATAGATACACTCAAAACTACTTAGTGGCCCTCAGCTAATTTAACCTAAGCTCTCTACCTTGATGTGGTCTCTCTCCAGACTATACAATGTACCCAAAGGGAGTTTCACAGTGGACATTGTTTTCATACATTTCTTGACCTCCCTGTTTATTAAGCTTGCATGGAAAGGCTATTCCTCATCTGAGGTGATCTTCAGCTATGCAGCAAATACTTTGTATGTAACTGTATGGATGTGCTGTCTGCCAAACTTCCTAAAATAACTTTTTTTTCTCAGTTACAGTATTAACCATACATAAAGAACTAATAAACAGAAGGACTATGTTTATTTAATAAATCTCTAGGCACACATAACAAGAGTATAGTACCATAATCTAAATGGAGATGAGGTAGGAGATGTTCTTTTTCATGTAATACAGGAGCTCATACCATGCTGGTTGATAATGATGGAAAAGATAAAAGGATAAAGCCTCTTTAATCCTTGCTTCACTGTAAAGCTGTTAATGTTTGTACATACATGCATATTTCTACACAGTAACAAGTATTAAAGGCAGATAAAGTAATCTGGAAGTTTACTACCGTCAGGAGAAATACAGTTTATGATTGTCTGCATGCCAATCAGAGCTCTACTTTTTATATCCAAATTAATATAAATCTCCAAATATAGTCGTAAAAGAATGTATTAATTCACCAGATGCAAAAATAACCCTTTAAAAGTACTGACTCAGTCTTTTTTCTTGGAAAATAAAACCATAATTGCTTTTCCAGACATTATTTTTGTCAGCTGGAGGGGTGACGATGATGGTGTTTCCTCAGATGTTAAAGTGCTAATCAGGAATTCTGTCCAGTCACACAGAAACAATATTAAATTTTGAAGCTATTAGCCAACCCCAATGAATGGGTGCAAACAGAGTCGCTTTCTTACAAAAAGGTCCATAAAGGCATTTGAAAATGCTATGTGTTGCAAATTAATCTCTTAATCATTGGTAGTCAGACAGTACCATTGTGATCCAGGTGTCCTTAGGCAGGCACAGAAAGGCCACATGTCTACAAATGTCCACCTTATTAGGTCAGGTGTGCAGCAAATGGGACATATGCTGCACATATAAACAATTTCAGTAAGATGCATCTGCATAGGCTTAGTAATTTTATATTATTAAGTAATCAGTGCAAAATGTTTTACAGTGTGAAAGAACACCTCTTATATCTAAAATCTTTAATTTGTCAATATTTTCCTCCTTTGATCTTCATCTTCCATTAGTTTACTAGTTTAAACGGCTGTCTCACCGTTGCCCATGTAAGAGGAAAAACTCGAATTATACTACGTTAATGAAAAGTCCTTAATTCATGCCCATGATATTGCATCAAAATTGTTTTGGCAAGTTGTCTCATGAGCAGGGGTTCATGAGTCTTTCGTTATCTCACATAAAAGTGTTTGTAGTGCAGGTGAATGTCTTCTTCACATCCAACCAAATATGATTAATGCAGATCCTTTCTGGGGGTAAATACCACTCCATTTCATGCCAAAGCAACTAGCTATAAGGCCAATTCTTTCTTGAACTGATAACAAATAAGAAGCAGGGCAGATCCCTATAGAAAAATCCTGGTCCCACAGATGCCAAGCAGAACTTTTTGTCATAGCTGTCAATCAAGACAGATTTCACTTATTTTGTCAGGAAGAATATCTTTCTTGAACAATGGATTCATAGCATATTCATAGCCAGGTCTAAAGTAGGTTTGAAAAGCATTTAAGTAACTTTCCAGACTTCACCATCACACCCATCCTTTGTATTACTCTTCCCACCCCAAAACCTAGTAGAATTGGGTAAATGGTTTTTGATACCCTGTTTTATTTTTCCCAGGGATTAGTCTTTGAAATCTCACCTATCTTGAACTTTTAGATATTAACCATTTTGATTCATTTTTGAAGGGGAGAAGATTGTAACAAAAGCTGAATAATACTACATTTAAAAATACATTTTAGAAGAACAGAATTCTAATGGCAGTTAATAAAAAGACATAAATTCTGATGTACCATTTATTAACACAGAGAAAATACTGCTCTAATTTTGATATAAAATACTGCTCAGAAGGCATAAGATTGACAAAACCAGGGTCTTTGTAATAATAAACAAAATACATGCTGTTATTTATTAGCAGCACGGTATAGTTCTGTAATCTTTTTGTGAACAAAATCTTTATTTTTTTAAAGTACTAAAACCCAAAAGAAAACATTGAAAACCGCTTCATGTACTCTTTCCCCCTTCAGTCTCCCTTTCTCTACCCAGGAGCAAGGACTTGTCTGTAACAGTATGTCCATTTTTGTACCACTACTACTGCTACTACTACTGCTTTTTTACAGAAGCAACATATTTTAAACAATTCTTTACATCAAAACAGAAATAAATAAATCTGCAATATATGACTGAAAATCTGTAACATGATTGAGGGCCACTGTGGTACACAAAGTGTCTCTGAAGAAACATGGAGTGCAATGAAGGTTAGAAGGTTACCTCACTAGTCCTTTTAGCATTTAATTTAATTAATAATGGACTATAAAGACTTTAGAGTCTCTATGACAATTAGAATTGTTCATGGTAGTCATTTTATAAACAAGGCATGCAGAACTTAAGAAAATACATTATGTTCTGCAGTGAGCTGCCTTTAAGAAAAATTGGTAGGGGGAAACACTGAATTGAAACAAAGTGAAGGAATGCAACTTTTGTATTTATATTCATTTTTGATGGATCAGCTTTTGCATTTTTCATCCATAGTTAATATGGCAGTCTTGTTAAGATAGTTTTGTCCTATTTGGCCTATTTTCACTCTCTGGACAGCAGCTCTGACAGAAAGGTTTGTCCTTAATTGCCTCATGTGCATGACTGTAAATTAACTTCTGTTGTTTGATGCGTACTTAGGATATATGGCATTGACTTTTGAATAAAAATCAATATTCTTTGATGTCTAAATCCTTTCTTTTGTTGAAAGTGGGAAGCAGTGCACAGCCTGGAAGAAAAAGTGTTGGGACCAGTGGAAAATTGATCTGTGATAGATCATCTTTACCAATGAAATAGAAAGGAAGAAAAAGAACACTATGTACATTCCAGTAATGTATTATGTTTGGGGAAATGGTTCCAATGTGCATTGTAAAGAAGATTCTGATAATTTATAGCATTTTTATTATTCTTCCTTGGGTTTTTTTATTAAACCTTCTCAATTGACTAAATTTCTTACAAATCCCCTATAATGGAAAAATTGCACTATTTTTTCAATTTGCCCAAAGGTTTGAGTAAAATGCCATTTTTGCATGTATGTTTAATGTTGTCTACACTGCTTAAGAAATGGCAACTCCTGGAATAGTGGTCTACTAAAACATCCTAGTAGGATGAAGCTGTCTTCTTGAAGTATGCTCTAAGGTTAACTAGTTTGCTAGTTCAATAGTTTAGGAATTAATATCCTAATACATGTTCACACACTAGACTGCTGGGGGCCATGTTAGACTATTTGGAGTTGCACTTGACCTTCATGGGCAAAACTGGCTTTACAGACTATCTGACATCTTCATTTTCCTGCACTGCTTCAGTGAAGAAAAGTATGTTTACCACAACAAACAAGGTTATATGGGAAAAGAACACAATGGAGACATGATTTCCAACAGAAATGTGAAGCAAATTTCCCACTGTTTAACTTCATGTTTAACATGTAGTTTACTCATTTTCTCTTGAAATTATTCAAGGAATGGAGTAGTCAGGAACAGTTGAATGTAAAAAATAGTAGTTTATAACTGACACACAAAACTGATAACAGATCCTAATGGCCTGTTTATGATTTAGTTCAGTGTGTACCGGTTATCACATGGATAGTAAAATCATCTGGTTTACCAGAAAAAAAGTAGTACTGTAAATGCAGGGCTTTCTTTAAGGTCAGGGGAAATGCTATGACTCCCTATGTCTTTGGAAAAGCTAATGATAAATGTGCCTTCATCTTCATCTGAAGGTACAATTTTTGTGTCTCTGTGTACAATGGTAAGTTCAATACTATCCAAAAAATCATAATGTTGTTGATGCTGACAAGAATAAATGCCAAGTGCTCTCAATGGTGTGACAAACAGAAAACCTTGCTTTTTGTAGGGATTCTTTAGAAAATTGCTCACTTTCTTGTCTCATTCTTAAGTCTGTTACTGAAAGCTGAAGTAGAAATATTTTTTCTGAATAAAATTTAAGTGACTGCTGACATTTTGATTGTGACGTTGCACATCTGAATTTTAGAACAAATAAGGAATTTAAAAGCACTGGCCTTGATTGTGTAGGTAAAAGACGGGCAGTGATAACAGGCATAGTTTTGTTTCAGGAGCTGGGCTACCTAAAGAAAAAAATTGTAAAATTAATGCTCCTGTGACATAAGAATAGCTTAAAATCCCAGAACTCATTCTCTCTCATTCAGACTTTCTCTTTGCATGGTGTCCTATGTAGTGATTTAAAACAGGTATTACTTCTTCACAGTTGTAAGTCAATTCTGAAGTCTGAAAGCCTACATGCCCTTAAAGTATTAAGGTGAAATGCACAAGTTTTGATTCTGTAGTGTGTTCCTCTCCTCTACAAAGTACAGTTGCTGGTACCCTATTAAATATTTTCCCTGTTTTATAGCTGGTAATTCAATGAGGATGCTGAGTTATTTGTGTGCCCATGTTCACACTGCCATTCCCTGTATATACCCTGTGGATGGAAGAAAATTGGGAAAGGGTTAAGTGTCACTAAGTGCACATGAAAAGTGTGAATGCCTCAGTATTTTATGAATTATTTAGAAACCCTTATACTATATCTCTGTTTAATTAACTGGAAAAACTGTGCTTAAATTCTGGACTTGAACAATTTTATACTGTAGGTTTTGGTGGCTCAGTCCTAAGCCCTCTGACTGCAGCTAAGAAAGGAAGTTAGAACTGTTAGAACTGAGCTGCTAGAGACATGTAAGTATGTATGGGTACATACAGAATTGGTATCTATAGTTTTATTTGTGAATATCCCTACAAAGAATGTTGGTATAGATTCTAAATCTTCATTTCTGGAAATTTCTTATCCTGTAAGATAAACTACAAGGTGGTTTGTCTGTGTCTTTCTTTCTCTTTCTTTCTTTCTTTCTTTCCTTTCTTTCTTTCTTTCTTTCTTTCTTTCTTTCTTTCTTTCTTTCTTTCTTTCTTTCTTTCTTTCTTTCTTTCTTTCTTTCTTTCTTTCTTTCTTTCTTTCTTTCTTTCTTTCTTTCTTTCTTTCTTTCTTTCTTTCTTTCTTTCTTTCTTTCTTTCTTTCTTTCTTTCTTTCTTTCTTTCTTTCTTTCTTTCTTTCTTTCTTTCTTTCTTTCTTTCTTTCTTNTCCTTTCCTTTCCTTTCCTTTCCTTTCCTTTCCTTTCCTTTCCTTTCCTTTCCTTTCCTTTCCTTTCCTTTCCTTTCCTTTCCTTTCCTTTCCTTTCCTCTATTTGTGAGACTGTATTAGCCCATATTTGTGCACCTCTGCATATCTGTGTGCATAGCAATAGTGTGCAAATACCTACACTTGGATTGCAAGAATAGCAACTTTTGTTAAAATTCATGAGGTTCATAAACGTATCTATTTGGCACAGTTTTCAGGAAAAGGCTGTGTTTTATGGTGTGCAGTACTTACATTGTTCCTCTACATGTTCCTGTATGTTCTGAGCCACCTTATTGCAAATGTTTGAGAAAAGGATGAATGGAAGTAAATTAGCAGGTTGTATCATTCATATATGATTAATATATATACAGAAAATTACTATTTTGTATTCAATTTTTTCAACAGAAAAAAAGTTGGTTAAAACATCATATCACTCACTGACAATTGTAGCAGCAAAGACAGGAAAATACTTTAAAAAAGGGCGCTTGATCTTTCTGGCATTTTAGCCGCCCTTCTCCAGAACAAATACAAATGTAAAGCAAATACAGTAAAAAAGAATATTTTTTAGTTTATTTATAAATAGTGAAAACAAAAATGTGCATCCTTGAAAATTTAGGCTTGCAATGGACTCACCATTGACTTCTACTATTGTGTTTGTTTTGCTATAATCTCTTTGTAAACATTGCTAAAATAGGAAAACAATTAATGTATACTAATTCATAAACTGTTGCTGATTTTGTTGCATCTTCTCCATTTTTCTCTCCCATTTCACTCTGATCTGAAGGGTCTGTGGATTTATCTTCTGCCTGTCATTTGTCTTCATATGACTTTAAAATAATTAATTGCACCATTCACTGATGATTTATGATTTCTATTGATGTAATTAATGATACACATCAATTTTTCTTGTTAATTGAAAGAGTCACAACAAACTTTTTACAATATATATTAAAGGAGGACAAAATAGCTTTGGAAAATTGCCTTTAGAATTTTTATTCTGTATTAAAAGGAACCGGGAAGAGAATTGGTAGTTTAACACTGAAGACAGCTGAAGACAGCTTGAAGAATGGAAGAAGAGGTATTTTACTGCCAGTGTGCAAAAGAATTTAGATACCATAAATATCAAAATAATACCACCACAAAAGATTTAATTAATGTTTTCTCTCATTTTAGAAGCAAAAAGTTCATTTAACTTAAATAGTTCATTTTAATGTCCTTCCATTTTGTTGGTTTTATCCCTTTCACCTTTTATTTAAGCAATGAATAATGAAAGAAAAACTTTTAAAATTGTTTGAACCCAGACAAAAGAAAGCATATTGAACCCTTCTTTTTTCTTGCCTTTTTTCTTTAGAGGAAAAGGCTTACTTCTGACTATTTGATTTGCAAACCAAAAAGGTATGGATAGACTTTGAATCAGCTTTAATTTTAGAATATTTATTAGAACATCACAAAATTTTAAGTCATCCAAATAAAAATTGTCTTTTTCTGAACATAGCTGTATTGCAGGGTGTGAGTCACTTCCATATTTGTTTTCTAGTCAGGTTTTAAAATTTGAAAATTATATAATGTACTGAATTCTGTGAAAGGAAGCAAAAATTACTTCCTGTGTAACTGTTATACAATTTTGCACGTTGAATCAATTAGTGCTTAAAGGAAACCTGTATCTAGGCTATAAAAAAAAAGTTTCAAAAAAATGTTTCCTCTATTATAACAATTTATTCACTTAGATGATATAATTAAGTTGAAACTCAAGCAAAGACATTATTAGACAGGCACTATACAATCTACCTTTTTTTTACAAGAATAGTAGAATTATCCTTAAACAACACTTTATTATAATTTTTGTTGTTGTTGTTGCTTTTTTTTTTTAAGCAACAGTAGATGCGTCAAGTGTTGTGAACTTGATTTGACCATTTTATGGTACTGGAGTCAGCTGCCTATTAAAAGTGTGATCAGGTAGTTTAGAGTGTGACTAGCTGTGTCAACAGAAGGAAAGTGGAGGATTAGTATCTATGGCAACAACAAAGCATCCCTGTTTGCAGACAGACAAATTCTGCTACATCTGAAAAAGATTGACAGGTCTATTCCTTTGCAACTGACCCATAGAAATTAGCAAGTAAAAGTTATTATACTGGGTTGTATTGAAGGGTTCTCAATATCTTAAAGTGCTCTTGTAAGTTTTTCTGCGTCATTTGCATGAGAAACCTGGCAGGGATTGTTCTGAGGTTTATATCTGTGGTTTGATAGATTCTTTGTGGGGGAGTATTGCTGGTGAGAATAACTTAATTTTCAGTTCTCTGTATGACAGAATTGTTGGAGCATGCATTGAGGGAAAAACATACATCAAAGGACTAGGGCTGAATAATATGCCACATTTCAAAACCAAGAGACATTGCATGAATATTATAGATGCACCTTCTCAAAAAAGGAAGTTTAAAAAATATTTTCATCTGCAATTAGCTAAAAATAATTACAGTCTGGGGTTCCTTAATAATTAAGATTTCCATTGGAATGATTTCATGCCATTCCAAAGATTCTGTAATTTAACCAAATAACCTTTCACTTAATGTACTGGATTTGGAAGGTAGGAAGTGCTGTAATTGAAATAGTCTCTATCAGAATTAATAGTATTACTTTTTTTTTGTTCTTCTAAGGGGAAAAAGAATCAGTTGAAAACTTATTTACCTATTTAATTGTTTATAGGCTGTGTGTTTGGCACTAGATGCAAAAATGAAAATTCACAATTAGGAGAGTTATTGTAGAAATATCCTGGAATATCTTTTAATTTTATGTTTTAATCTATTTGTATTTTGGTAAAAGTCCAGCTGACTGAGAAAAGGTCAGGATTGTGGTTATTTTTCCCAAAAAAACATACTTAGTTCTTTATGAATGAGCACTGTGTGTAATTTTTATATTTGGAAGCAAAGTTTTAAGTATATTTTAAAATTGTGGTAAGAAAATTATATGTGTGATGTGTTTCCCAGAGATACATGGAAAATCACTAGAAAATATCCAGTGGGGTTTCTTGACATTTAAAAATTTTGTTTGTGTCAGGAAAGTAGTAGTTCAACAGCTTAACCTGAGTCCATGCAGAAGGCTTCAAGTCTCCTAAATGGCATGGTTCTTGAATTAATTTATGATCCTTTTTGATCAGAAAGTACCATTTGATCAGCTTTTTATTATCCATGTTGCATCTGTGTTTCTTTTTGAAATGACAAATGCTTTTGATTCTCAGGAGAGTTCTGGTTTCAGCTCTGGAGAAAAAAAGTTTTTTAACATTCCTAAAGTTTTTAAACATATAATCAGTGCAACACCCTGGGTGCGTGGGTTTCCATGCAGAGTTGGGCCTGTGGCCTTTTAAATTCTCTACTTCATTGTGAGTGCTGTACGTGAAGCAGATTAGAGTAAGACAGTCAGCTGCAGTTGGAGAGTTATTGCCATTATGATTACTCCTGTTCATTCATACCCATGCAAAGAAAGCCACGAACCCCCATGCCTTCCTCCAATATTACAATAAAGTTTTTTCTTCCCCCTAAAATGCAGAAATGACAGGCTGGTAGGCACTTCTGGTATAGGTTGCTCTTGGAGGGTTCATCTCCCAAAGAAAAAATATTGATGATGGCTTTCCAGCAGCTGGGGTATGCTGATCTATACATAAGCTTTTATTTGTGGATTTCTGTGTGTTTGTGGATGCACAGAGGCTGTAGGATAGCAGGAGAGTTGTTTTCTGCAATCCCCTTACCCTGTTCCTACCCTGCTTTTGTTTTCCAAATATTTTTGTATTGCACTGGCCATGGTTAGCCATAACCCAGGAGGCCAGGTCTCTGGCATGCTGAGCATGTTGTAAAAATACAGCAAGCGATGAACCCTGCACAAAGAGCTTCCAGTCTTTAGCCAACCATTTTACAAATGCACGGCTTCCTATGGAAACTGGCTGACTAGGAAAAATGTGCTCTTCTGCAAAAGACACAAACAAAACCTGAAGTTTTGACCTTCAACCTGAGTGAATATGCGATCTCTCTACAGAGTATTTTTTAGCAAAGGTGACAAACTTGCAGTGGCAGAAACTGTGACTTTCTTGATTTGTAAATCACCAGATAAGTCTGCCAGTAAAATAAATAAAAATACTAAAAAGAGGTGTTGGAATATTCAAAAATTTTTTTTTTGCTCTATTAACAATGCAGAAGAAATTTTATTTTGCATAGTTATTATTTATTTTATGTCCAAAGGGCAAGTGAGATCAGTTTACAAAGATTTTTGTCCTGCTTTTTTCTCCTTTTCTTTTGCTCATGAATATCTTTGCACTGTATTTTGTTTATTCTTTCAGAAAAGTAAAAGGCAAGGCTTAGCTAAGACATCATCCTTAGAAATATAACTCACTCTGTTTAAGTTCTGGGATATATTTTTACTTTTTCAAATTTGACAATCATCATATTTTTTCACTGCTTAAAACTGACACAGTACAAACATGCTGATCCCTATCACTGCTGCTCCTTCGTTTCTGAACAGGTCTTTGCATATCCTATCAATGAGCTGATCAAACTGGTGACACTGGGATTTCGTGCCTTTTGACAGCTGAAACTGCTGTGCTTTTCTCAAGCTAATTATTGTTTTCAAGGGGCAGTCACTATCAGATTCTACAAGCTTCTTTTTCCACCCCCACATCAAGCTAGAAAATGCTTAAAAGGTTTGCTTCTCCCTCCCTCCCTCCCTCCACCTACTAAGATTACTTTGAGAATAAAAGAAATGGTAGTTAGTATGAAATGTTGAGGGTTTTCTTCATATTTAAATTATTGTACAGGAATTTTAAAAAAGCCCCACTGCTTCTGAATCATTCTATAGAGATTTTATAATTTTAAACAAAATACTGTCTTGAGTGGGCTTTTTTGTGTCTCTGCTGCTGTAATCTCCAGCCAACCTTTAATAGTATTAGTTTAAAAAGAGTCTTGCCTCACAATCCCTTAAAGTCTTTGCAGGAAATATGTTTTGCCTATCCTCTGTCCTTTAACAAGTCACAACAGTTATGGATTTTGTACATGTGCTCATCAAGGGTCAAATAAAGAAAGAAGCCTTTATCTGCAAAGAATCTTTTGTTGTTTGGTAACTCTCCTGGAATACTGTGATGGCTCCATCTTCCTGTTAATTACCTGCTTCCTGTTAATTACCTGCTGAACAGAGACACTAAGGCAGTTTTCTATACCTTTTCTTTTCAGTGTTTTGGATGGCCAGAAGTTTAGGAAACGTTGTGACAATTCAATCTGTATCATTAATATCACATTTCCCCCCCTAACAGCACTACTACAAGATAGAATAATTTGTACTGATGTAGTGAAAAATATTTAAAATCTAATTAAAACTGTAGTAAAAAAGATCCTGATTTTTGTCTTTCAGTTTATGTTTTCTTATACAGATGCTGTTAGTGACATATTTTACTGTGTAAAGATTGCAGTCTTGTGTTATACATGTCTAACCTAGATGGGGATTTCTGAAGAAATGCTCAAGCTGAAAAAAATTCATCTAAAACAAGAGCTTTGTCCAGAGCTACTCAGCAAATCAAAGCTAGCTCTTCTGCAGCTACAGACTTCAGTTTTGGACACTTGATGAGTTACTGTTAAGCAACTGCTCTGTAAAATGGCAGAAATTGTGAATTAAATATTATAAAGTGTTATGAACTATAGACTTTCATTTACTGCATTGTGAGAGAAAAGAATTCTCACCAATTTGAGTCGCTACAGACAAAAAGGCTCTATATTTCAATCTATATTTATTTACAAATTTTAGAATATAAACTGGGAGACATAATATTTTCATATAGCTAGGAATACTAAAACAAATAAATTAATGGAAAGAACAACTGCTCTTTATTGAAAGATGTTCCTTTCCACACTGCTTTATAGAAAAAAAAAAAGGGAGTTAGAGAAGAGGAAGAATACAGACACTAGGAGTATAATCTGCTGTGATTTACAGACTGTACAGCCTGGAGATTAATTTATTGGACTTGGGGGAAGCATTGTGTAGTATTATCACTTTCATTCTTCAAAATCAGTATTTGTCCATTAAGGAAATAGCATGTACTCAACTTACAGGATTTAAGCAGGGTGCAACCCTGTACTGTAGAATGGTTTTTGGACATGCAAAATGGAAGGGGCTAGCAAAAATTAGTATAGCTGTAGGTTTTCTTTCCTTAAAAAGTAGGGAAAAAAGGCAATTTTGAAAATGGCATGTAAGAAAGCTGCTACTGGCCAGCTCTAAATTATGTGATTCTCTCTTAGACAAGATGTTGCTAGAGGAATTCCTTGGCTCTCATTAACATGGAATAATCCCTCTAGACTTCACACACAGCAGACATACACAGACACATATGCATTTCTACTGTCAGTTGCATATTTCCAACTGCAAAACAATACACAGTCTGCAATGGTTCTTCAAGCAAAACATTTTAAATTTCCAATATCTTTTTAGGCTGCCCTCTCTTTTGTTTTGGGAACAGTGTTGTTGAAATTTGTTTGGAATAATGAAGAGTGATTATCTTCAGTGCAGCAGCTTGAGTATTGTTTGTTTTTCCCATTTACTAGGCAGAATGTGCCAGCTTCAGAAGCTGCACTGAGCTTTTGGTTCTGCTGTAACCTTCTGGTATGTCATAAAGGTGAGGAAGTTGGAAGACTGTGAGAATGGCACAAACACTAATAAATGCACACTGAACTTCTAAAGGACCATATAGGAATTTGGGTCTTAGGCTTCCCTAAAAAGTCTAAAACTACACCTGAAAATAGTCATAGCCAGTTACAGCATCTTCCTGTTCCCAACCCCTGACCTCAAGAGTGCAGTGAAAACTGAATAGCTTGAATTACAGCTACCGGAATCAGGCTAGGAAATGCCACTTTCATGTGAACTACTGCAATTATAATTTACAAAAGTCTCAAAGCATTCGTACGTGTTTGGCTGTCCCCAGGCATCTGGGATCTTCTGTGAAAGATACCTATTTGTAGCAAGTATATGGTTCAGAGCTAGAAGAATTTGAGCTTGAATCTTGCTCAAGGCAAGGCAAGGGTTTTTTTTTCCGCTAACAAATTAATTGTTCCTTTTCTCTCCTTATGTTACTGATTTATTTCCTAGCTTGCTAAGCCAGCCTTTTCATCCTTTCCCAATTTCTTTTCAGGCATATGACCCTTTGCACAGGAAGGTATGAGAAAGCTGAGGCCATTGTGTTAAAAAACCCAAAAACAATTCTACTTTGAGCAAAGATGGTAGGAGAGGATGGAGCCACGTTGTCAGACATTGGCTGATAAGTGGAAATAGCCAGATTTTCACTGCTCCAAACACTCCATTAATGTCAGCCAAATGAAATCTCCCACTTGGAGGTATTGCACACAGACCAATTGCTGTAGTGTGGACTTTACCAGGGATAGCACAATAAGGACAGAATAATATAAAATTGGATTCATTTGCATTAGCTTCCCTGACCTATAAATTCTGGGGAATTTTTTGCCTTAGCTTTTTCTCATTTTGGGACCATCTTTTTCCAGCTGGATGAGCACTGGTGGATAAAAGCTCTGTTGCCTCAGGTGAGCTGCTTCTGCACATGTGATTTATGGAGATGATGAAGTAGAACGGAAGAGCCTAGTGCGGGATTAGATGGTGGGGAAGGTCCCTCTACTTGTTGGGTTTGTGAGACTCTACAAGAAACTTGCCCTTCTTTCTTTCCAGCTTTGTGGTTCACCAGCATACCTTCCATTACGTGCAAGCATTTTCTCTAGAAAGTGGGTCAGGCAAGATGAACATTATATTTATTAGGGGATTCACTAAAAATGTTCTTGCTGATTATAAAGTGCAAATCAAATTTTAAGCATGTGGTGATTGTGATCCTAATCTCTCCTTGCAGCATAGGCACGGGGAAGCCAAAGCAGTGATGGTGACCATGTGAACCCAGAAGTGAACCTGACATGTGCCAAACACCCATGGAGTCCAAGCTCCCCAGCTTTCAAGTAGCTGAAGTATACAAACCTGAAATTTACTTTGTGTGTGAGTGCTGAGCTCTATCATATGTCTTGTGGGTAGTGCTCTCCCAGTGTGTGACCCACATGCCAATATATTAAGGTACTCTGTGGTATCTTTGTTTTTCCTGTTGCAGTGTTTTTCCCAAATAAAATATAATTTGCTGCCTTGTACCTCAAAGCCCTTTTGATGAGTTTGTAAAGAGCCATTTCTGAAGGATTTTTCTGTTTGGTTTATGATCCCTTTTTTCATGAAGATTTCATTGTTTGGACTCCTGTTTTCTTGACAGACAGAGGACAATATTAAATGATGGTTATAACTAAGAAGCTTAGGTTGTGTAAGTTTGCCATGCTAATGTTCTAACAAAAAAAATTAATTGATTATCATATGGTCTCTCACAATGGTCTATATTGGTTACTTATCCTTGCAATAATGTGTTACCATCTAGTTTTATCCACTGTGACTGTATTTTCATTTTCTCTTGGCAATTTGTTATAATCGCTGTTAGGGGTTTTTTTCAGTCAGTTTTAAAATTAGCCTTAAAAATTGCACTGCTACAGACTAGGAAGTTCAGCCAAGAGAGAGAACATAAAACAATATTTTTAAGAAATATGCAACATTTGGAGTATTTCTCTGAAATTGTATACAGCTACTAAAAACCTGCTTTGGAAGAACCTCTTTGGCACAATTTCATCTAAACTGTTTTCTTGAATTCATCCTAGGCTATTTAATTTCTTTTTTTAAATACTTATTTTCATAAGCCACAGCATTTTTCCAGTACAATGCTTTGTTAGGTGAATGGCAGACATATATCTGATTTACAGCGCTGTGCCTCATGCAATACTGGAAGGACAGTATGTCACTGAAACAGAAAACTCACAATGTATTGGTACAGTCCTCTCTGCATCGCTCCCTCTGCATCTTTTGACTGTAAAAAAAATAAGATTCCCTTTAGTGTTCATGCTTCTTGACAATTCAAAGGTCAGGCTCAGCTGACAAGCTAAGACAGCTTGGTCACCTGTTGCCTGTTAATATGATATTTTCTGTCTTGAAATGGTGTCTCCCCATCAGCATCCTCTTTTCTGGGGTAATGGAAGTGATGTACTTAGCTAAGTACAAAAATATCCAAGCTCCAAAATGTGTCAGTCATGTAGTCTTAAAAATGTTGGAGTTGATTTAGAAATGTAAGTGGGAATGCTCATGAAGAAGACGAAGCAAGGCAGTCTCTGAGTGTAATTGTTTTTTGCAGAGAAAATTTTCAAACTGGAATTTGTTATTTAAAATACCTCTTTTTAAAAATCTTTTTCATTTTCTGTAATTGTGTAATGACAAGTAAGGAGACACAGCCAATAAATGAAAATGGTGAATTTGAGGACTGTGTGTACAACATATGTATTTCATATTGTTGATTTGCCTGAAAAAACGTGATTTGACAGAGAACTTACATGCTTTATAGTATAGGCATGCTAAAATTTCTGATTGAAGAAGGCAAGATTTGGATAAATAATTAACACGTTTCTGATTTCTGTCAAAAAAAATATAAATTTTTATCTGCAGTTGTCGGTGAAATCTATAGCTTCTGGTTTTGCCATATTTCATGAGATCAGCCTCTTAAAATTTGTGACACGAAGCACAGATCCAAATATATTTAGTGCAAGAGTTAGCAGAAGCTAGTGTGCTATGTCAGAAAACTGAATCTCTTGATATTTGTGTGTGAAGTGATTATGGTGAGAGGGAATATGTTCAGACCCAGATGCAGAAAGTGGAAACATCAAATGAAAAGAGAGCATTATTTCTCTAAAGAATTATTATGAAAATATTTGAGAGAGGCCACTTTACAGCCAAAACATATGTTTAGCCTCAATAAATACTAGCTTTCAAGCTTATTACGATCCTGTTTTAAGTCAACACTTCTGATTACAGCAGTAATTTGTTCCTGGTGTTGGTCTCAAGGGCTGTGGACTAGCTTTGCACAAAGAGCTCCAAAACAAGTACCCAGATCCTCTTCGTATCCCTGAAACACGCTGTTGATTTGTTCGTGGTATTTTTACAGAAGGTCCTAGAACTTCAATATAGTGTCTCTACATATAAATATANTGAGAAAAAAAGATGGTTTTTCAAACTAGGAAGAAACTTTATTTTTCTTTTCCAGGACACAGTTTCCTTACTATTGTAATATATGGATTAAGCCCTCAGTTTGGTAATTACTAGGAAATAATCATAATCGAAATGAAGAGTAAGTAATATCAGACAATGCAAGGAATGAACATACAGCTTGCACACAAAACAGCGTCGAGATACAGCTACAAAAAAGTATCGATGTAGTGCAATCAATGCTGCAGACAATATCTTTTAAATCTGTCATGCTGCCTTTTGCCCTTTATATTAAGTCAAATAGAAGGGGCTATAATGAATGAGTGTGTCTTTATTCTCCTCGGCACCAGCTCTGTATAAAACCTGGCAATATGACATTCAATGTGATTAAGTCTGGATCATAGCTCCAGTTTATCTTTTCCCATGTACACACAAAGAGAGTTTTTATTATTAAAAAAACTCCAAACCTAATATAAATTGAGACTAATTCCAGAAGTTATACTACAAGATGACAGACTCAAAAATACAAGGTTATTTTTTCATTTTTAGTAGCATGTGACTTAATTTTTTATATTTGTCTTTCTTCTTCCTTTTACAATATAGTTTAATAACGTGAAAGTGCTTAGCATTGTGAATGTAAGGCTGGTCAGTTTATAACTAGTATCTTAATAGGTTTCCTGCATTAAAAATTACATATCTGAAAGAAATCTCTAGGTACTAGAGTATAACATGAAGTGTTCTGTGCAAAACTTTGATATTTCCTCTTACTTATTATCAGAAGGGGGCACTAGTGATCCATTGTAAATAGGCAGTGTGGCAGTGCTTTTGTTGTGCTGTATTTAATAATAATAATAGTGATAATATAATATCCCCATTTAATATTGAGGACATATGTGTGCAAATTAAGATTCTAAATATATAATGTTAATTCAAAATGTTAAAATAATTAATAGATTGTATGTAAATATTATCTGCTGTCTTTCATATCTTTTTATATTATTTTTGGTACATAATTCCTACAGTTCACTTACTGTCTGTATGGACAAACTACTGCTGATTATTTAATGTCTGATTCTAATGATTACTAATCTTAAGGAAGCGAACTCGAATTGTGAAGGATCTTGGTAAGGTCAATTAATATGTTTATGGAAATATCAGAAAATTGGATCTCACTGTTACATAAGACATATATGTGTTTGGAGATTTAAAGGATCCTGTAGTTATTACAAAAAAGAAAATGTGTTACATAATGGTATTATAACATTTGTATTGTTTCATATCAGATTAAATGGATAAAAAATAGTCTTTATCATGATGTTTACTTACTTTTTCTCATTGGCTTATCTGATACTGTATTTTTAGCAGATTTCTTAGTATTGCTTTGGCCTATAAACACAAGATGAGGTGGTTTTGACATTGGATGGAGTCAACTTTGGTACATGAACTCTGTGAGAAAGAAAAAACAATGAAAAAACAATATAGTATTCTTTTTCCTGATTTCCTTGCTGTTAAGAGGATAACTGCTAGAAAAACTGCAAAAAACTGCCAAAAAACATTAGTCGGTAACAGCAGGAAAAACAGTTCAATTTTTGATTTGGAGCTTGCTGAGTGATACTGTATTGTAATAAAATATGTGCTTGTTAGACATGTAGATGGAAACATTGTTAAACAATATCTACCCACAGATAATTAGATGCTCTTTTGAATTTCCCACTTTTATTTTCATATATAGAGATGCAGGTCAATGAGAAGATGAATTTAGCACTCAATAAACTGAGTTAAGCTCCACACATAAATGCAGTAGTTTATGACCTTAAAATAGACGAAAATATGAACTTTCCCAAATCTAAGATGCGACTTAAGGCCAAAATAGTTTTCATTAAATTTTTTTGCAAGTTATCAGCCTATTGTTCTTTTCAAAATGCTATTAAATCCTAAAATGTCAGAAGAAATGTTCCTTGTAGTTTAAAGACAACGTCAAGATATATATTAATGAATACAGATAAGTTCTTTATGTGTTGTATTAGTTTGTAAACAGACCAGTGGGAGATCACA
>VZTX01004295.1:0-10423 GCA_013400915.1 Pardalotus punctatus | reverse complement strand
CCCACCCAAACCATTCCATGATCAGCCTGCAGAGACCTCCTGGGGAAGAGCAGGAGCTGCTCATGCCCAGCCAAACCCCAAGTGCAACATCCTGGGAAGATGCTGAGCATCCCCATAGGAGCCCAGGGCCCAGCCAGGCCACCCCTCAAGAGCCAGGGTGTCCCAGAGCATCCCTGGCCCCATGAGCCCTGCACGGGCTGGCACTGAAGCCTGGGAGCCCCTTGCTCCCATCCTCCACTGACACCCCCTTGCTCCATCCCATCAGCCCCGGAGGAAAACCCGCACCCCCCTCTTGTCCCTGAGAACAATTTTAGCTCAGTTTCCTCCGGAAAAAACAGGCCTGTGCTCCCAGCTTCCCATACATCCCGCTATAGGCACGCTGGCCGCCTGCCCTGTCAGCCCTGTGAGCTTTGGGGCCGTGCCAGGCAGCGGGACCATGGCCACAACCCACGGACGGGGAGGCCACGGAGCCAGCACAGCCCTCCCGAGCCACCCGAGAATCCACACGCAGAGAAACCAACCCCACACAGCTCCTGCTCCCCCACAAAATAACCCCGAGCAGGGAGGAGCAGCTCTTCCCACCAAGCTGCTGGAAGCAGCACGCAGGGAATGGAGCCTGAGTGAAGGAAAAGTGATTAAACTCCCAATTTCACCCCTGGAGCAGCGGGAGGGAGGATGGGGACAGCCCCCACTCCACCCCTACAGCACCAGCCCCGATTTTGGGGCGCGAGGCCCCCGGAGCATCGCTGGATTTCCCGGCAGCCCCGCGGGATATAAAGAGCCTTGTTGTGCCTGTCACACACTCGGGCATTCAGAGACCCCGAAAAGGCGGCCAAAAAGCTGGAGGGGGGCGGGATAACCCCCCCTGCCCCCGGGACTGGATTCCTCCCCCACGCAGCCAAAACACAGCAGCAGCTGCAGGGCCCGTCCTGCCTTGTGGCCAGGGGGGACACTCTGGGTGACATCCATGTGCTGGCACCGTGGGATGAAGGGAAGGGGGGGAAGGCCCCAGCTGCTCACAGCAAAGAGCTGCAAAGGGCAAATTCCACCCAAAAGGGCAAGTTTTGCTCCTGCAGAAGCAGGGTCAGCCCTGGTCCCGCTCTGCAGCCCGGGAAAATGTCACTGCAGGGACCAGGAGCGTGTCCCGAGGAGCTGGAGGGGACAGGGAGCTGCCCCAGCACCGCCAGACCTCCCACCTAGGCAGGACACCCAAAACCAGCATCTGGGGATCCTCTACTCCCCATCTTAACCCAGTTTTCTACTTTTGAGGCTCAAAAGGGATTAGCCGTGACTTTCCAGAGTGAGGGGAAAGGCTTTGGAGTCAGTCCTGGTTCTGAGCAGCAGGAGGGCAGCGTTTCCACAAATGCCACAGTTGGTCAGAACAAAAAAAAAAAAGGTGGTGTTTGGGGAGTTCTTCACAGTTTTGACGAAGGGGAGCCCAGCAAAGCACAGGCACAAGCTGCATTTCAGCAAGTCTTGAACGAAGCTTTCCCTGGAGCTGCTCGCTTCCAAACCAGAGCAGTTTCATTTTAAAGCCTGATCCAAACTTCTCACAGAGGGGGGAAAAAACCACAACTGGGAAGAGAAAAGAAGAGGAGGCTGCGTTTTCGATGGCTGTGAGGTCGCTGTGAGGCCCCTGATGGCATCTCTTCAGCTGTTTTCCCAACTTTTAAATTAGAGGAAAAAATGTGCCTTGTTCCCTTCCAAACCTCAGCTTCTTGCCTTGCTTGGCTTCCCTCTCAGCAACAGAAGGGCCCTGGAGCAGGGAGATGGCTGGGGATGGCTCCTGGTGGCCCGTGGGGACCCGGTGGCTGCTGCTGGGCTTTGGGTGAGAGCCCACCACCCTCACACAGCCCCAGGTATCCAGCACCAGTTTTCCTCGTGCAGCTCATCATACTCAGCTCGTCGGAGTACACACAGCCAGCGGAGCGTCACTGTCACCTCCTCAGCAGTCATCAGCCTGATGTGACAGCTCGCGGCCCGGCGTTTCCAGGGAAAGGCAGTGCTGGAGGTCCACCCACGCAGGAGCATTATCAGCCCCGTGGGTGGAGAGCACAGGTCACCCCTGACCTGGCAGACCACCTATGAGCTTGTTTTCCAGACACAAAATCAGCCCACGGTGGAAATTCCAAAGCCGGATCCAGCGTAATCAGCCCAGGGGCAGAAGGAAGGACCAGCCCTGAGCCACCAGAAAAGGTCAGGAGCACAATGGGTGACCTCAACCAGGGCCTCCCCCAGCTGCCCCTGGCCACCCTCTGCCCTGCAAATCCAGAGCCACCAGCACTGGAAAGCTTCGTTTGAAAAGAATCAGGAGCCTGGAACAGTTTGGGTTGAAGGGAACTCATCCAATTCCATCCCTGCCATGGGCAGGGACACCTTCCACTATCCCAGGCTGCTCCAAGCCCTGTCCAACCTGGCCTTGGACACTGCCAGGGATGGGGAAGCCACAGCTTCTCTGGGAATTCCATCCCAGCCCCTTACCACCCTCACAAGCAAGAATTTCTTCCTAACATCTAATCCAATAGTTTTGAAGCCATTCCCCCTTGTCCTATCACTCCTTGTCTTGTCCCATCACCTCCATCCATGAGGCTGAAGGCAACCTCTAAAGCCCTTCTGCCCACCAGCAAAGCCAACAGCCCCACCACTGCCACAGCTCTGAGCAGAGGGGAAAAGCTCCTTGTTCCTCCTGCTGCTCATCCAAGGATGGATGCATGGACCCACCATCCAACTGCTCAGAAAGAAAAGACTCAGCATTTTGGGTGCCACGTGAGAAAGACTCATCCTCCCGTGCCATGTAGGACGGGCGTCCAAGCTCAGCCCGTTGGCCTCACCTTTGTGGAGGGCTCAGTGTCCTGGGAGAGCTCCTGGTAGGCACCCACGTCCTCCCAGGTGGCAATGAAGGCATTGGTGGGCACGAAGGAGCCGGCAGAATCGGGGAACCCGGCCTGGATGTATCCCACAGCCTGGTCCAGCACGTCCCGAGAGTCATCCTGCCGATAGTAGATGTCCCCTCTGTCCCCGGAGGTGTCGAGGTCGGCCAGGAAGGGGGCGATGACGGGGAAGTCTGTGGGGAAATCGTCATCCACGTACTGGGTCTCCCTGGGGAAATCCTGGGTGGAGATGACCCCGTTGGTCCCCACCTGCAGGGAGAGCGGGGCAGGATGCTCAGGAGCTGCAGAGGTGCCTCCACCGCCGGGCCCCACGCCCTGTCCCCCCCTCCTCGGGGCAGTGGGGCGCAGGGCTGAGAGCCCTGAGGCCGCGTGGCCCCATCCGGCCGGGCAGAAAACAAAGACCTCGGGCTTCTCCATCCCCCAGGGAGCTGCAGCTCAGGGGCCATCCCAGCTGCAGCCGCTGCTGGCGGGGGAACAGCTGCGGAGGAGAAAGCCCTCTTGTTCCTCGGCAGCCGGAGACACCGGGCAGGAGACCGCGGGCAGGGGGAAAGGGGTGGATGGAGGAAGGAAACCCACGTGCGGTGGGACAGCAAAGGTGCACGTGGGCGGGCAGGAGGAGGAGGAAGGGGTGTAAAGGCTGCGGAGGAAGGGGGTGAGTGGGAGGACGGATGGAAGGGGTGAAAAGCCAGGAGGGAGGGATGGTGGGACAGAGGGATGGAGGGAAGCAGAGCGGGAAGATGGAGAGAGACAAGGCTGGAAGGAGGGAGGGACAGAGGGTGGAGAGATGGACGGAGTGAAGATGGAGGGACAGAGGGAGATGATGGAGAGCAGGGAGCGGGGCAGGGAGGAAGAGTGGCCGGGGGAAGGAGGGCAGGGAAGGAGAGGGGAGAGGGGAGCGGGGCCGGGGCCAGCCGGGACTCACGTAGAGGCGGCGGGCGGCGCGGCCGTAGAGGCGCAGGGCGCGGCGGAGCAGCACCCCGGGAGAGCTCTCGTCGTCCCCGGGCCGGAGCCGGGCATCGCCGCGGGCCGGGCCGTGCGGGAGCAGCCCCGGGCGGGGCAGGGCTGTCCCCACCGCCAGCACCGCCGCCAGCACCGCCGCCACCGCCCGCATCCCGACACCGGCCACGGGACCCCCCGACGGCACCGAGCAGAACCGAGCGGAGAGGGACGGACCGGACGGGGCGACCCCGGCCCGGCGGAGGGAACGGGAGCCGGCGGAGCGGGACGGGGAGTAGCCCGGAGAGGGGCGTGGCCAAGGAGCGGCCGTCCCCGTCCTCGACCAATCGGGTTTTACCCCAAAATCCGTCCCGGGTTGCAGCCCCCGCCTCCCGCATCCCCGCGCATCGCCCGGGCCCGTTCGGGCATCCCGGGGGGAGCGGGGTGCCGCAGCGGCCGTGTCCCGAGGGGGCATCCCGGGAAGGAGAGTGGGATCCCCTCTTCGTGCCCCGTGGCCCCCCGGAGCCCTGCATCCCCCCCGCCTCGCCACAACGCCCCCGGGGCCGGGCCCGCGGCCAGCCGGGGTCGGGGCCGGGGTCGCGGCGTGGGCGGGAGGCTCTGGCCGCTCCCTGCTCGCTCCCTCCGCTCCCGCTCCCTTGAGCCGGGAAGAAACGTGACTCCTCATCCCCAGGGGACACGCGGCGGGGGGGACAGGGGCAGCCATCGGCCAAAATCTGTCGTGCAGCTCAGCTGGCAGGCGGTCAGCGAGCGGCCCCCCACGCAAGCACGGCCGGGCGCGGGGTCAGCGCTGTTTATCCTTTCCCTGTCCCATCATCCATCATCGCCGCCCGGAGAGCTCTGGAGTGGCCAATGGATCGAGGAAAGTTCCCTGCCTCTGGGTCGGGGGGCTGGGGTGGGAGCACCCACAGTGGTGGAGGGGAGGAAGAGCTCAAATCCCGACAGCTGGACTCAATGAGTGCTCCTGGAAATCCGGGCTGGGAGCAGCCAAAAGCTCTGCTCCAGCTTCCTGGAGTGTTTCCCCCTTCCCTGGCCTGGAGTGCTGCATCTGTCCCAAGACATATCCATGCCCGAGGAATGCCAGATAACAAGGAGAGAAGTGTCAAACCCCTGCAGGCTGTCGAGAGAAATAAATCAGGAACACATTCATGGCATTCCCGACAGGAATCTTCACATGGGAAGCAGCTGGACACCCTCCACCCCATCTATTGCAGTGACAGGGATTTGTCACTGCAGCCCCTGTCCCCTCCATCCTAGGCAGAATGCAACCCACAGCATCCTGGTCACACTGGAAAGCAGCTTCCACCCATGCTGGGACTGAGCTGGTTTGGAAGTCCGGCTGTTCCAGGGAATGTGACTGCCAGGGCCACATCTGGAGAAGCCACTGCTCCTTGGCTGCAGGCAGCTGGCTGGCTCCAGCCCCTGGAAGGAGTTGCTTTGCCTGGCCATGGAAAACCATTAGGATTTTGAGCAGGGTCCAGGCCAGCTGGACACGATCCGCAGCCTTTGAGGAGCTTCCCGTGCCAAAATGTGGCTTTTCTTTGAAGCTCAAACACCTCCACGGCTCTCCAGGGAAATTGGGAGGGGCAAGTGGCCAGCAGCTCCTCTGCCTGGTGAGATCCCAGCTGGGATGTCCCTCCCACAGGGAATGGGGGCATTTGGTGGCACCTTGGAGGTGGCAATGGGCAGGGAGGGCAGGGAGGGAGGGAAAGGGAGGAAAGCCTTGCTGCTCCATGGGATCTTTGGGGGCTGTTGAAAATCCAAACCACAAGTCCTCAGGATCCTCTGGACCAGGAAAGAGGAGGTGCCAGGCTTTCTGCAGCCTTCAGGATGCTAAAAAGTGCCTTTTCCTGACTCCTTGAGCCAAACTGGCACCAGGCAGTTTAAAAAGTGGGAAGAACGGGAGTCATGGCCTGCCCTTGGGAGCAGAGTTGTGCTGACATGGCGTTGGGAGAAGTTGGGAGCCTTAGCAGGGATGGGGACAGGGATGAGGAAGAGGATGGGGAAAAGAACTGGGATGAGGATAAGGATGGGGACCAAGATGTGGATGGAGACAGGGATGACGATGGGGATGGGGAGATGGGAATGGGTAGAGATAGGGATGGACACTGGCATGGGGATGGGTGTAGGAATGGGGCAGGTGTAGGGATGGGGATGAAGATGGAGACAAGGATGGGGATATGGATGAGGATGGACACAGGGGATGAAGAGGAAGATGAGGAAATGGACAGGGATGGGGATATGCATGGGCATGGGAATAGGTCTAGGGATGTGGATAGGATTGGGTATAGGGATGAGGATAGGGCTAGGGACAAGGGCAGGGATTTAGATGGGGACAGGGACAGGCTGTGCTTGCCCACACCATGTGCTGGGAAGGGAGGTGGTGCAGGGACTGATCCCTGTAATCACTTCCATGTGTCTCGGCAGAGCCTTTCGCTGCAGGGTCCATCCCTTCTCTCCACTTGGGCACAAAAACAATCCAGAGCCATTTCCTGGGAGGCATTTTGGGCAGAAACAGATGTGCTGACATCGGCAGACATGGAGAAAGCTCTGGGACAGAGCTGGGGACGGATCTGTCCCAACCCAGCATCCGCCACCACTGCGGACACTCCCAACTCCCCGTGAAAACTGGGAAAACCAGGACAAAGCACTGGTCACGCTCCCACCAGATGTGGCTGCCGAGGGGGCCAGCACTCCCCTGCCCTGCTGAAGGCTCACCTTCCCAGCGAAGAGCAGGAAAAGCAGAGGAATCCCTGGCACAGAGGCTGCTGAGGCAGGAAATCCCGGCAGCCTCTCCCCCAGGCTGGCAGCGCTGGGAGCGCTGAGCCCCTGCAGCCGGCAGAGATAAGGGGAGCAGCAGGAAACGCCGCTCTCCTGGGGCAGCCTGGGGAGGAAGCGTGATTCCCGGCGATGGGAGCGTGCCGGGGACTGCAGCAAAGGCTCACAGGATGCACCGGGGCCGTTCGGTGCTTCGGGATGTTTGGAGGGAAGCAGGGCTGCTGTGGGGCTGGGATCAGGGCAGGGATCAGCTGGCTCTGGCACGGGCTCGCTCAGCAGTGTCCCGCTGCCAGCTGGGTCAGTGGGTCACTGTAATAATGCCCTTGGAGCGTTTCTCCCCCTGGATATCGGAAACCAGTCCTGCTCAAGGTCAGGCTATTTGGCAGAAGGGCCTCAAACCGGGGCCTTAAACATCCCTGCGGCTCTGCCAGGAAAGGGAGGGGGCTGTGCATCCCTGAGCTCCCTGGATCAGCAGCAAAAATTGTTTTGGCCTCATGTCCTAAGAAAAAGAGATCGCTGGGGTCCCTCCTCATAGAGCCATGGAATGGTTTAGGTTGGAAAAGCCCTCTAAGATCATCATCCCCTTCCCACAGCACTGCCAAGGCCACTGCTGACCCCTGTCCCCAAGTGCCACATCCATGGCTTTTAAACCTTTCCAGGATGGTGAATCCACCACTGCCCTGGGCAGATGTGCCAGGGCTGGACAACGCTTTCCATGGAGAAATTTTCCCTAATATCCAATGGGAACCTCCCCTAGGACAACTTCAGGCTGTTCCCTCTTTCCTGTCACTCATTCCCTGTGAGCAGAGCCTGACCTCACCTGGCTGCACTCTCCTTTCATGGAATGGTAAAAAGAAAATCCATCCATCCTCAATAACCGGAATCTCCTGGATGATACCAGCCAAACCTGACAGCAGCATTTCTGAGGGTCTGTAAAACCAGACAGAAGAAAGAGAGACCCCATCAGCTGCCCCCTTGCCTGGGAGGGTGGGCACAGCCGTGGGTTTGAGCCATCTGAGAACCCACAAGTGGTGCCCGGCTTTCCAGCAGCAGGAACAACCTCTGAGCTGTGCCAAGGACAAAGTGGGAATCGCTGTGGGGTGGCTCTGCATCCCCTCAGGCCATGCTGAGGGGTCTCTCCTGGGATTCCATCTCCCTGCCTTCCCTGTGGCAGTTTCCTTTCCCTGGAGCATCCGCTGTGGCAGCAGGGCAGGTCCCCCCCAGCACGGCACCCAGCTCTCCACATTTTTGTTCCATTTTTGGGAACACTTCTCATTCATTTTGCTCTGGGTTCCTTGACTCAGCTTCTCCTCATGACTCAGCACCTCCTCCCACGGCAGGGACTCTTCCCAATGGATCCAGGGATGGAGCAGGACTTGCTGAGGTGCATCCTCAAGGACAGCCACCCCTGCTGCCGATGATTTCCCACACAGGGTCCATCCCAGCTGTGACCCAGCACTCATCTTTCTGCTCAGGGAATCAAAGGGGTTCTGGGAGAGAGGTTTTCCTCATGGAGAGCTGGAATGATGGGGCACAGAATACCTCTGGGTCCATAACATGGAAAACCAAGCTTTTATAAAAAGAGGGTTTCTTGGCCCTGGGCAACTTGGCTGGAGCAGAAATGTGGGAAAAT
Source organism: Pardalotus punctatus (assembly GCA_013400915.1). Lineage (NCBI taxonomy): Eukaryota > Metazoa > Chordata > Aves > Passeriformes > Pardalotidae > Pardalotus > Pardalotus punctatus. Next base: position 2,167 of record VZTX01004295.1, on the reverse strand, counting down.
GTTTCATGAGGAGGAAAACCAAGTTGGATGGGGCTTGGAGCAACTTCGTCTAGTGAAAGGTGTCCCTGCCCATGGCAGGGGGTTGGAATGAGATGAGCTTTAAGGTTGCTTCAACACAAACCATTTTGGGATTCCAGGATTAATCTGCTGAGTCATCCCAACTGGAAAGTGGAGCTCGGATCTCCCAACACCCCGGGGAGCCAAAGACTCACAGGATGAAAACTCCGCTCCTACATGGAAAAACTTTCTGAGACATCTGAGCCCCGGCCCAAAGAACTGCTCCAGGTTTTAGAATGTATTTTAAGACATAAAGGTAAAGAAAAGGGTTTTTTAAAAATCTCTGGGGCTCTCCTTCCTTCCTTCCTTCCTCTCTCTAAATATTGCTGCAAAGCTGTTTTTGCTGCAGCAGCTGCCGGATGAGCATGCAGAGCCCTGCGAGCCCCCAGAGCTGCCGGGAGCTCGGCACGGAGCTCGCAGGGAGCTCACACCCGTGCCTGGCACTGACTGATTCCTGCTCCCCAAGATTAGCCACAAGTTCCTTATTTGGTCCAGGCTCCAGCAAACTCCCTGGCAGAGGGGATTGCATCTGCAGGCAGAGCAGCCCTGACGGGTTTGTGCTGGAGCATCCGTCAGAGGGAGCGGGTTCACAGCGAAGATAAAATCAGCCCTGCACCGGCGTTTCCAAGGAGTCTCGTGTTTTTCCCTGCAGCACAAAGCGCAGCACACACACATGGCCTGTCCCCATCAGTCCTGATAGCACAGAATTACAGAATAGAATTGGAGAATTCTCTGAGCTGGGAGGGACCCACAGGGATCATGGATCCAACCCCTGGCCCTGCACAGACACACCAACAATCCCAGCCTGGGCATCCCTGGCAGCCCTGTCCAAACACTCCCGGAGCTCTGGCAGCCTCAGGGCCGTGCCCATTCCCTGGGGAGCCTGGGCAGTGCCCAGCACCCTCTGGGGGAAGAACTTTTCCCTGATATCCAACCTGAACCTCCCGTGACACAGGTCTGATCCAGTCCCATCCCAGGGCTCTGACCCCAGCACACACTGGGCTGAGCTGCTGCAGCTGTGAGACCCTTTTTTGGGTGTTTATACCCCGAATCAAGAGTTTGCTGCAGCAATAGGCTTTATTTGCTGTGTGGATTAGGTGCCCCTGGAATCTGCAAGGCTTCTCCCCAGCTGGAAGTGGCCAGGGAGTCATTGAATCCCAGAATGTTTTGGGTGGGAAAAACCTTAAATCCCATCTTGTTTCAACCCCCTGCCATGGGCAGGGACACTTTACCCTAGACCAGCTCCTGGGGAAGCTGGGATTCATCAGAGATGGGGTCCAGCCCTTCCCACGGCTCTAACAAATCCACATCTCTCCTTAAAACCACTTTCCAGCTCATCTCTCCTCGCCTGACCTCCTGGGGCCTCCAGCCGTGACCCCTGCAGCCCCCGAGGGCTCGGGGGTGACTAATCCCAGCAATTAGCCTCGTTCCCCGCATTTATCTGCTTCCTGCCTTTGTCTCCCACTGACAGCCCCTCCGAGCAAATCTGCTTCCAGCCACATTTCCCTGGCTCCATCTCCCCTGCCAGCCTTTGTCCCGCGGAGCCTCTCGGGGCTGGGTGAAGAGGTTATTCCCCCCCGACACGTGTCCCTTCCATCCGCTGTGACCGAAAGGCAGCGCCCGGCCGCGCCGAGGTCACCCGGCCCCGGCAGGACCCGCTCCGGCTGCAGGCGGGAGGATTTGTTCTTTAAATTGGAGACGGATGCAGACCCGGCGGCGTTGCAGGCTAAAAGGGATTTTAGGGCTGAGCGATCCGGCTAAATGGGGACAGAGGGCTCGGGGCGGCTGGAAATTCAATGGGAAATAGCAAAACACATGGGCAGCACATTTGGGAGCTGCTGCTCCGCCCAGCCCGTTCCTTGGGACAGGCTGTGCATCCACAGGGAGCTCCATGGACACACGGAGATCCAGAGGGATGGAAGTCCTCACATGTGTGGGATTCACAACCTTTCCATGCCTAAAGCACTGAGCCAGCCCACTTGCATTTAATTATTGTTATGTTTCCCAAGATTTTATTTTATTTTTTAGCTCATCATCCCTTTCCCCTTAAAGAGAGCTTCAAATCATCTTGGGATTTTTCCCTATGGAGGTATAGGAAGGAAGGAAGGAA
>VZTX01004261.1:0-19993 GCA_013400915.1 Pardalotus punctatus | reverse complement strand
AGGGGGAAATGGGGGACACGCCAGAGCCCACCATCAGCGGTAGCTGCATTTATTACAACTTTGTTTTCAGGAATGTTACCGCTGGCTCGGGAGAAGGGACCGCCTGAGCCACAGGAATGCTCCTGCTCTTCCCGTGACGCCGCGGGACAGGCCAGGCAGGGCTGGGATGCTGCTCCCATCTCCCTTTCACTCCAGCAGCAATTTCTGTCCCCAGGGTTCCTCAGAGCACGGCAGTGAAAGTCTCTCTGCTTTTGCAACACCACTGACCCAGGGTGGGACTCTGCTCCTCCGGTGGCAGGGAAAACCCACAATTGCAGGGTTTACAGGGAAGCACGGGCTCGTTTTTCTCATCATTTCCAATGGCTGTGGCTTAGCACTAACTGCCGACAATTACTCATTACCACTCACCCCGAGGTTCCAAATTGCTCGCTAAACCCTGTGAAGAGGTAGGAATCCCAAAGCCTTTTGGATGGAGAGGGGCAACCTTTAAACAAAGCTCTGCAATGCCAGATCAATACTGGAAAGGACTGAAATCAGTCCAGCGTCTCGCTTAAGTGGCAGGAGAATTTCAGGCAGATGAAATGCAATTCTCTAACTGCAGTTATTAGAGGCAGCGGGGGTAGAAGCTTTGCTGGATCTGGAATAGAAGTACCATCCCGAGGGAAGGCTTTTCTTAGCATCAAGAATCACTATATGTACTGTTTTAAACAGGTATTCAGAACATGCCTCGAGTTTGCTAAGCACAGACCTCCAGTCAGAGTAGGACGTTAAAAAGGGAGATCTGGCCACCTCCGCAGGGGGTGTCACATCTGCTCCTCCAACAGGGGCTGCAAACCGGCCCCAGGGAGGGGAAGCAGAGCTGGGGCAGCCCCAGGTCCTGCTCCCACAGGAGCACCCCAAGGAGCAGGGACAGCGAGGGCTGGCTCACAGCACACAGTGCCACCTGCTGTCACCTGGTCCATGTCCCATCCCTCCCACCGGGGTCCCCAAACAGCCACCCAGCTCATCAATTTTAGTCCCCATACAAGCCAGACCGCAAAAAGCAGCAGTTTTTCTACATAATAGTCTTGTTTGATCATCAGGCCGTTCCCCCTTCCCACGTGGATGTGGGGGACAGATACTGAGCTGCTGGATGATCCACAGTTTGTCCAGGATATCCAGCTTATCATGGGATTTGACACCACCTGCCAATATTGTTCACCGAAGAAAGAAGGAAGAGACAGATACCAGCACTGGGATATGACAAGAAACAATTTCTGAGTGTGCTTCATCTTCCTCCCCAACTGAGAACTGTCTTTGTGTGTTTTTCTCAAGAATTGACATCATCTCTTCTACTCCTGAACCTCTCACCACCTTTTTGGGGCATGAAGAGGAGCCCAAGCTGTTTAAAAACACCCTGGAATTGAGCAGAGAGACCACCCCACCCTATTCAAACACCATGATTAGAGGTGCATTTGGGTACTACAATTACATGATAGGCTGACAAACCCAAAATGCCTTAAATAACAGCTATGGGGTTTACCTTGACCCCACAGTGACGCAACACCCTCACAAAATTCCTGTGAGCTTCTCCAGGCAACATTTGCAGCTTGGCTCAGACCAGAATCAAAACATGAAGCAAAGCCACCAAGTTCAGCAGGACTTGGGTCCTCAGGGACTCAGCAGACCCTTAACATTCACTACAAGAAGCTTCTTAATGAATGGGTGGATTTTTTATCATGTTCTCAAACTTATAGGCCTTTAATTTGCTCTTCTTTTTGTTAGAAATCGTTGCAAGGTAGAATCTCCCTCCCCAATAAATCTACTTGCCAACCATTTTCAAGTCCCAATTTGCTTTTCCACTAACTGGCCACCCAGATCTTGACCAAGAGTACATTAACCTCTGTCGTATTTGAGACGCAAAAGACCAAAGGATTCACTAGGACAGATGCTTAAACCAGTTTACTAAACAAAATTCAAGTTAAAGCGAAAATCCACACAAATAAGAGGGAATGGAACTCATTTCCCCAGAAGTCTGTTCTCAAGTCTTTCCTTAACTGGAATACAACAAACCCAAATAAGAATGAAGTGAGCTGTTTCTCAAGAGCCCACTCTGGCTTCTCCTGCTGTGGGAGTTTTGGCGAGCACAGAAACCCCTGCAAGTGCCAGCCCAAAAACCTAGCACACACCAGAGCCCTGCCAGCCCAACAGCAGCTACAGAGACTGCTCTGATGTGAGTTTTCTCCTCTGAACCATCTGAGAAAGGTCCAGCCTGGACAGGAACCACCTAGAAGAAAATCAGCTTTGTTGCCACACACCCCAAATATGCAGATTTTAAATCAAGTAAGCTGTCACAGACCACACACCAGATTTCAAATAAAGCCCTACAAAAGCAGGGCAATCCCTGAGAGCATACTTAGCCCCCTACTACCCCAAGTCTCATTATTACCTGAAAAATCAACTTAATTTGAGAACTCACATTCAGCCCGGGGATACCTTGTAACCCCATTCCATCAGGACCTGCTTCTTCCCAGAGCAATCCCCTTATCCAAACCATCCATCCTCCCCCTGGCTGTGGAGGGGGCACATATTTATGATAGCAGGAGGCATCACATGGCTCAGCTCAGCTGAACCTCTTTCCCAATCTCCTTGTTTTCAATTTCCCTCCTTCAGTCAGTGCTAAAGTGGCACAGGAGAACCAAATTCAATTAACAGGATTAATAGCAATTAAGCTCCTATTGGAGTCAGGGTTGTGCTCTTTAGTCCTGGAAAGAAACTACATGTCACTGTAGCAAGATAAGCAGCAGGTGATGCCACAAGCTTTTTATTTCCAATGAGAAAAACTGGTTGTCTTTCTACAAGTTGCCTCCTACTCTTCCCCACCTCCTCTGACCAGAATTTGGCCCAGATGGAGCCAATTCCCTTCCAGCTTGCTCCTGCTCAGACCCACTCTTTGCACCGGGAAGAGCTCAGCTTCCCCTGAACACCAGTTATAGGGCCTGAACAAACCACCCCAAAATCACTCTCTTTTTCCATGCCTGTATTAAAAAAAACCAACCCAGTTTCACAGCGTGTGTGGGAAAGGGTAAAGCACTTGGATGTGATGATGAAGTTCCCTTTAGTTTGCCTTTTCTGTAGGATTTGCTCCTGAGAGCCTGACCCTGCTGTGAAAGGAGGTTCTGCCAAGAGGATCAGTCCCAGTTCCCGGCACACCGGGATATTCCCACTCCCTGGCAGTGTCCTGACCCTTCCCACAGCAGGGACCATCCTGAAGGCAGGAAGGCACTGTCACTCTGGCAATTTATCCTCTGGTCTCACTCCGTTATCACAGCACCTCACAGAAGTTATTTTAGCTACAGAGCAGCTCTCTGGCTTCCTGTGTGGTTCCTTAGTGTTCTTCCTAATTGAGGGCTTTTAACATTAACAGCGTTTAGCAGCTGTTCCTCTTCCGGAGGTGGCAGGGGAGGGGGGGCACCAGATCTTTTATTTAAATTTCTTCTCTAAGAAATGGAAACGTGACCCACATCCTAAGCAGATGTTCCTCAAGTGACAAACCTTCCCCACTCTGCCAGGGGCTCCTTTCAGCCACTGGTCCCACGACTTGCTGAATTCACCAGTCCATGCATAATCCCCAAGCAGGAACTGCAGATACCTGGCTGAATATTTCCTCTAGAACCTGGCAAGGGGCTCTACATGGTTTGGTGGGAGCTGGAGCCTCCCAGTTCCAGTGCTGGACCATCAGTGCCCTCTCCCTACTGTGCCACCTGTGAGTGAAGTGCTGGACAAAACTGGATGGGTTCACCAGGGGCTCCTGTCCGTGGAGGGGCCAAGCAGCAGCAGCTGGGGGCTGTGGGGTCTCCCCCAGAGGAGGATGCTTCATGCAGGAGCCACCAAGCAAAATGGAAAATGGGATAGGAGGGGATCGTGGGACACACTGAGGTTGGTGCCTGCAATTCCTCTCCAGCCAGGGTGGGATCTGTATGGCAAAAAGCTGCCTGAGTCCTCAGAAGAGAGCTAGGATTTACTTTTGTCAGAGCCTTGAGTGTTTTGAAGTCCGGAGAGAGGCAAGAAGCAACAAGCTCCACCAGTGCCCCTGGGAAATAGCAACAGTCACCAGTCAAAAGCATTCAAAGATCACAAACCAGACCCAGATGATCATGAATCACAGCTTAGAAACCACAAACAGTTCTTAAGCCTCTTCAAAATAATGGCATTTACCAACAGGCTCGTTTGGAGTGGTTCGCATTTTCCAGCCACCTTCTGAACCTGAGATAGAGAATGGGCTAAAGCAGGAGCAGAGCTCCTCGTGCAGCCCTGCCCCCGGGAATGGGGGTGATAACAGGGACATGTTGTGACACCTGGCACAAGGTCACCCCTGTTGGGTGTGAAGGGCTGTGTGGGACACCCTGGTGTCACTGAGGATGGGCAAAGAGTGACCTCTTGGAAGGCTGTGAAGGAGAGCAGGGGGTCTCACCTGATTCCTGGCTCCCTCCAGGGCTTGTCTGACTGGGGGGCAGGGGAGGACAGCCCCACACTCACCTTTGGAAGTCTGGGGGATTTCAGACAACAATTTTGTTTGAAAATGTTTCCTGTGCTTTTCATCAGGGAACGCACAGAGGCGATGTTAAGTGCTCTAACGTGGTAAAACACCACAGGCTCCTTGGGCCCACGTGTGTGGGCAATCCTGAAGCTCCAGACAGAGCAAGACCTACATCCCAATAATGCACAGGCAGTAAAGCTCTTACGTGTCATCAATGTTTTAACGCCCCATTTAAATATTGATATAATGGAACAGCATAAAAGCAATATCCCTGAAAGCACAGGGTCATTTAGTCCACTGCCCTGTTCTCAGGAAGAACCCAGACACCTCCTCCAAGTGTTTTACTTCCCCAGTCCAGTGCTGACTTTCTCAGTCTCATAACATTAGTTCTAGTAATAATAATACATCATCATAATGCAAAGCTGGGCATCATGATAATTATTTATGACTTATGCTTCTAGCCATAACTGAATGTTTCTGTAGAGGTTTTAATTATCATTTTTGCATCTTTGTTCCACGTCCATAAAAATCTCAGAGCTATGTATGGCTGAAAGCTGAATTTATAGGATCCTGGCAATGGCAGAGCCTGGATTCAGTGAGAAAGGCTGCTGCTAATCACCAAAATGCCAGATCCAGTGAAAGGACATGAATGTCAGCAGGGCGCAAAATGCAAAAATTAACCCAAGCAGGTGGAACTACAGTTCCTGGAGTAAAAGGGACTCGTGCCAGCTGTATTTGTGCCTGACCCACATCAGAACCTTGATGGAGATGACTGGGGAGAGGTCTCTGGCTCGGAGGCCCCAGCTGGACAAAAGGCTGACACAGTGAGGGTGGCAGCTCGCAGAGATGTTGGGCTCAGGGACAAGGGCATTTGTGCTCCCTCCCTCCCGTGCTCCACAGGGAGCTGCACTTGGGGCTGCTCAGCCCCTTGCCAGGAGTGTCTGATCACCCTCCTTGCAATCCTGGAGGATCCTTATGGAGAGCAGGACCTGGCCACCGGCAGCCCCGCGGTTCATCCTGAGCAGAGGAACAGCAAAGCACAAAGCTCAGGGGTGTCTCAGCTGAACAGGCAGATGCAGCACGATCAGCATCATCAGCTGCCTCCAGCACACCCCTCACCATCTGCTGCTGGCAAACACCTCAGCACTGCAAGAGAGATGCCCCAAGTGCAGGCACTGCGAGGCTGCCTTGAGCTTGGAAGCAGGCTAGATTCCTTCTTCCAAAATACACAGAGGGAAAAATACAAGATGCAACATCCCCGAGTATTTCCTACAGAAACCACAGCATAACATGAGAACCTCGGCTGGCTTTTTAACAGGAAAACCAAGTTTCTTGGTAAGTGGGGCTTGAAACTGTGAGCCAGGGGCTTCCAGAAGCTCAGAAAATGGGGAGGAATGAAGAAAAGAGGATCTTGGCAGGGATGAATAAGGATAAGAAGGAAAAGCATACTGCAGGCAGCAGCCATGGGCTTTGGCAGCCACTTCCTCATGTAGAAGGAAAAAAACCCAATTTAAAAGCTGCTTGGGGAAAAGGAGGTTCAGCGGTGGATTTTTTCATCTCCGTTACCAGGGCAAAAGGACTGCTCCTCATATCCCTGATGGGCCGAAGACAGTGCCTTCACTGCAAAGCACCTCGCCTTCACAACCAGGCTGGAAATGTACAAGGCATCAAAAATAATGTCACATTTATTAGGGAAGCAATTCAAGTGCAAAACTCACCGAGGGATATAGGGAGCTGACTACATGCAGAAATCAAAGGGAACCCTTGATGGAAAAGAAATGTTTAGCCACTATGTTCAAAGGCTCCCTAAATCAAAGACAAACTCCTTCTTTAATCAAGGCCATTGACCGAGGCTGAAAGCACAGAGAACTGCCAACAATTCCCGCAGCGTCGCTTTTCACAGCAGGGCTGCAGGTGCCAATGCTCTTACACCCAGCATCCTTCCCCCAGTATCCTGTATCTGCATCCTGGGAGCGGCTCTTGGCACTCAAAACACAGCAGTTTTTTCAGGACAATAAACCTCGGCCATCGGCCATCCAAACATCCCAGTGCTCCCGTTTTATCCACAGGAAACTTTCAGCCTCTGCCTCTGAGCTTGAAGAGTCATTAGGAAAAGGAGCAAGTGTTAATTGGGCTGTATCTAATCTCAGCCCAGCCCAGGGGTCAATAGCTGTTAGCTAAAGTTTATCGGCAGTGTTTGGCCATCATTTATCAGCTTTGGGGAGATTGTACTCGGACAGGTGTGCAACATGCTGACGCACAGATGGGGTCAGGGAGTATTGATTTTCCGAACCGGAGAGCGGATACCAGCGATTAACAAGCACACATTTGTTGTGGATAAAGCAACCAGCAGCAGAACGAGATGCTGGTAGGGAAAGAGCTGGCCAAGAATGAAGTGCACATTTATGAATTAACTTCTGAAATGACATGGATCTCACAGTGCCTTGTGATAGCATGGCTTCAAGGAAAGAACAGCTCTGGAAGCAGAGTTTCCCATCTCTGCTGAGCTTTATGTTCAGAATCAGAGTCCAGCAACATTATTCTCAGTTCTAGCTCATGTCTGCCACTTGTTTTCTCTTTCCTCCCAAAATCTCTTTTCTATCAGCCTGTGAAAAAGCTTACTTCTCATTTAAAAATCCCAAGATCATAGGAAGAATAAACATTGTGAGAAATTAAATTAAAACCTTATTTCATAATTTACATTGGTTTTCCTATCCTCATCTTTCTAGTTTTTTAATAGTTTTGTTTTTTTTTTTTCCTATGGAACTAAGCAGGCTGAGAGCTCTCTGCTGGAAAACCTCATCTGCTCTATTTGTCCAAAATGGCACAATGAGATGGACCAAATTGTTTCAGCATCCTTAAGCCATATATTTCATTGAAATCAGAAGTATAATACTGTTTTTCCTACTTCTGGGCCAGTTCTGGGAGCAAATCATGTATCAATAGCCATTAGGGCTGCCAATGGAACTCACAGGAGTAGCTAGAAATGCCAAATATTTCTGGGGTTGTGATGAAAGTCATTTGCAGTATATTTGGTATTGTTGATCAACTGGCTTACAAAGTGATGGAAAACATTACAAAAGTTGACAAAAACTTTGACAAAATGTTTTTAAGAAATAAGGAAAAAAATGTGAAAATATCCTGTATTTCAGACTTTCATTGAAAAAAATCTCCTAGTTCTGGTGACATTGGGTTAGCCAAGGACCACAGAGGGGCTGTTGCTTCTCTGCTGGTTTCTGACAGCTTCTGTGGAAAATATCTGTTCATTCACTCTTGTTATGAACCTCTGCAAGGATGAAGACTCCACAGCCTTTTTTGGTTCAGCAGCAATGTTTGTCCACCCTCATGGGGAATGGTTTTTTCCTACTATCCCATTGGGATGACCCTTCCTGCAGCTTTTCTCTGCTGTATCCCATCCTTTTGCTGTTTAGGTCTGGAGGGCTCGGACTCTGTCTTCTCCCCATGTCCTGCCAATCCTTCACCTCCTCACACCAGCTCTGCAGCCGGGACAATGCACCCAGAGTTCACCTGGACTTTCTAAAGAGTTTTCTTTCACCAGCTTTCTAAAGAGACAGATTTCAGTATCATCACTTAAAACTCTCCTGAGGGAAAGGGCACCAGTCACAGAATGTGATTCTGGTTTGGGTTGGAAGGGGGCCCAAAGATCGTCCACTCCACCCCCCCTGCCACGGGCCGGAACACCTTCCACTAGACCAGGCTGCTCCAAACCCTGTCCAGCCTGACCCTGAACACTTCCAGGGATGGGTCAGCCACAGTTTCTGTGGTCAATGAACAATAGCTGCAGGCAGACGGGATCTTTTATCCAAACAGCACCAGGCAATAGAGATCCGGGATCCGTACCAAGGGTGGTTCATACCAGAGCTCTCTGTTAAGTTACCTCACACACATTTCAGAGAGAGATCCAGCCCTGGACAAGGGACGTGTGTTCCTTGGGAGCAGGGACAGAGCTGCCTGAGCTGAGCAGAAGGACAGATTAGACTGGATCATCCCCCCTGAGTCTGTGACCCCGAAAGGACAGGGACCATATGCTTCCCGTCTTGTTAAGCTCCAAGAAAGAGGGAGTGGGCACAGGGTGCTGCTTCTAGTTGGAGAAAGGGGGAGTGATTTGCTGGAGGAGATTGAAATCTGTGTTTGCCCAATTACCAGCCGCAGTGCTTAATCACTCTGCCCTGGATCTCTCCGGCAGCCGCAGGGGCAGTCGGATGTGGAGGCGGGAGGCAGATAGGATTTAATAAAGAAGCAATTTTATGAAGAAATACTTCGCTTTTGGCATTTTCTGTAGGAGTGGGAAAAATGATCTTTTTTCTTCGGTAATGCCAGGGAAAGCAAGAAAAGCAGAGCTCTGTGTTTCGGCTCCTGTGGGATTGACACCATGTGCTCTCACTGCCTCCACATCCTATGGAGATCCTGCAAGAGAGCCAAGGAGAGGGGCATGAGAGATCAGGGGGGAAAGGGGGGAAAGCCTGTCCAGAAGCTGGCACCCCCAGCACTGCCCAGGGTCCCACCTGCAAGGGACAGAGCCCCGAGGTCACCAGAGCTGACCACAGTCCAGAGTTACTCCCAGCAGGCATGGGCCATCACCAGTAAGCCAAGCAGAGGAGGGAAAGGTTTCCGTGGGCTGAGCCTGTGGGGTTTGGTGTCACTGCAGCAGTGGGAGAGCAGAGCCAGGAGCTGGGCTGGGAACTCCACCCCAGCCAATGTCAGCCAGTAATCCTCACAAACACACAGCCTGTGCCCAGCATGTTCATCCTCCTCGGGAAGCCTTTGATTGGCATCGAGGCACGGTCTCTTCTGAACAACCCAACAAGCTATGATTTATGTGATGTCTTTGTCTTTAGACACTGCTGTCAGCAATACCCATTCTCAGGCAAAGCTGCCGATGCCTGCAGATTTCCAAAGGTCTCTCTCATGGACATGCTGCCCTTGCTGAAGGATAACAAACAGAAGCTTTAGTAAAAGTAGAAATTATGATTTGCTAATATTATCCTGTAGCTATGCCCAGCCCCCTCCCCAGAAACCAGAGGTCCCAACTCCAAGATTTCTGGAACAAAAGAGGAAACAAATTCATATACTGTCCGGGGCTCCAGAGATTCTCCCGAAGCTGGAGAAAATACTTGATGTGTTCTCAGCAGCTACTCACAGGATCCCTTTTCCTAAACTGTCAGAATGTTCAATATCTTCCATGCACCCAGAGCAACAGAATAGCTTTCTCAGCATTAATGGGAAAGTATCCAAGACAAAAATCACTGCCAACCAAATTATGGTTGAAGGGTTTCTTTTCTTTTTCTGCAGGAAAACTCAGTGTTTGAGCAGTATTCCCTGGACAGAGGAGCAGCTGACCACTGCACACCACTCTCACTTTGCTGATGCAAAAGGGCTTGGTCTGTCTCACATACCTTTCAAAACCATCTTGGATACCATGGGCAAGGTCTTGACTACATCTGCAAGATGCAGGTCTGGCAGGTAACAGAGTTTTAGGCATTTTTAGCCTTTTAATCCAACACAAGCAGCATTTCGGACCAGAGAGAGCTTTGAGCATCTTGTGAACTGCTTTTTGCGACACCTCTAGGTTTCACATTTGCATCAGCCTTTCTCCAAATTCCACTCATCCCACCCATTGCAGGGCAGCAGCAGAGTCCCCACCTGCCTTGCTGAGATCCTGAGCACAGAGGCACCTCTGGTGCCTGACCTTCATGAATCCCAAGGAAGGTAACCACAACCTCTGCCAAGGGATGCCACCAACACAGGGTCACGATGCAGGTCTTGGCCACGCAGTCATTCCTTGGTGAAAGGGGTTGGGACTACACAAGGAGCTCTGTTCCTTCTTTAGCCCATTCTCTCTCTGGTTCAGGAGAAGGCTGGAAAATGTGAACCACCCCAAATGAGCTTGTAGGGAAACACCATTATGTTGAAGAGACTTAAGAACCATTTGTGGCTTCTAAATTGTGATTCATGATCATCTGGGTCTGGTTTGTGATCTTTGAATGCTTTTGACTGGTGACTCTGTTGCAGTTTCCTGGGGGCACTGGTGGCTTTCTTTTTGTACATCAAGTCTCCACAAAAAAACAAACTCCAGCCCTGGTACAACAAGCAATCCTCCGGCCCATCATGGAGGGACCATCACAAGGAAATAGATAGTTTCCCAAATTTTTAATTCCCCTGCAATGTAAGTCTTTTATCCCTTTGCTACACTTTACTATTGAAAGAAATGTAACTTGAAAGCACTCAGGTTTGGCCAAAAGATGATGCAGAAATTCATTCCACTGAAGGAGAATCAGCTCTTCCTGCTGATCCACCTGGAGGCAGATGTGACATTTCAACTTGCCTCCCTTACCCATCGCCCCTTCCCCACATTCCTTGTGTAGCATCAATTCCCTCTCCAACTCTTCCAGAAGCCAGGAGACACCATCAGCACCTGCAGAAACCTTGTGTCCTACACCATGTGTGGTGGCCACCACCCAATGAAGTGACCATCCCATGCCAGCACCTGCTTTGGGACCCACCTGTCCCCTCCATTTCTCCCCGACAGGCTCAGCAAGTCACACAGCACGGCTGGCGGAGCCACCTGACTCATTTCTCTCCACTCCTCCAGCTGATGTGTTTGGAGGAACACGCTGCTCTGACAAGGTGACACATCCTGAGAAAGCCCACACTGCCGAGGACGCTACCGGGAGCACCCAGCGCAGTAGCAGTTCGCAGCTCTTTTTCATTCCTCCCCAGTCAAACGAGCCCCAAGCATTTCTGTTTGATTTTCCCGAAAGTATTGAATTGTTGTCAATCAGGAGAGAGGAGCCCTGAAATTCCCTGGTTTTGAAGGCATCTCATAAAGACACAGCTGTCAGTGGAGTTGCTTGGAAAGGAAGAGCATTTGCTAACGGAAAACTGCATTAAAACCCAAGTGTGCCTGCTGTTCAGCTGCAGCCTATGCTGGAATCTTCTTTTGGCAGAGGCAACTGCCCTTGAGTCTATTGGTTTGGCTCAATTCGTTGTGGAATAATTAAGTTCAGTCCATTGCACGGCATAATCTGGAGTTTCTTCAACCTTCTTCAGTAACAAAGTACTTAATCTCATCCAGCTCTGGGAGCAGTTGGGAACATGAAAATCAGCCAGTGCAAAGCTCTCAGGAGCCCAAGCAGTAAGAGGATGAAGAGAGAAGTGTCCAGGAGGCAGGGGAAGGTCAGCAGCCTGCCTGTGCTTTGATGCCTCTGGCTTCTGGAAGAAGGAGAAAACCACAGCGTTACACACACTCGAAATGTTCCAGGAGCCAACAGAGTTGCCACCTGCAGAGCATAAACACTGAGGATTTACCCACCAAACTCAAGTTTGGAAATGCGCCTGGATGTTTCCAAGGAATCTGAGGAAAAACGTTTCTGTTCCTGAACAATCCAAACTATCATATTTCCTGGCAACAGCAAGGATCTCTAAACTGAAAAATGCGTTTTACCAGGAGTGGGCACATCCCAAACATGGGTAATCAGAGAAACTCTTTTCAACACTGATCTATTTACACATGTCAGATTGAAGAGGAAAATCCTTTCCCAGTTGCCCTGGTGTGTAACCACCAATGCCCTTGCTGAGTCCCCTTCCAGCTTTGGGAAGTGAGCCCAAAACACCTATTGACACTTATAGGTTCTACTCACATGGTGGACCTGGCAGGTAACAGGGGACAGTGTTGGACTGAGATGAACCTCTTTCAGCTACAAAAATTGATCATCCCTCCCTCCCTTGCTCCTCCGAGGGTGGTAACACCACGTGAACCATTGTCCCAAGCACTAAAGGATTTTGTCCGCCCAAAAGTCTACTAACACCCAGCCCATCTCCTGAAAGCTGCTGAGCAGGTCATACCCAACATCAGCTTTACTCTCTGAGTTAATAAAATAACAAATGCCACTAGGAGAAGTTTTTTCTGCTTCATGTTGCAGGTCAGCCCAGGAAGAGCAGAGGGAAACTCAGTCGAGAGGGAGGAATCTCCCCATGACGACTGAAGCAAAATCAAAAGAGATGTTTATGGCAGGGGAAAGCACCCTCCAGAGCCACATTGGGAATGGGGTATCCCTTGGACAGTGGAGTAGTTGCCAATGGAGCTGAGATTTCTCTCTCTCAAACAGCTCCTTGAATTGCTCTTGGCATTGACTTTTTCCTGTTCAGCTAATTAAAAATCTGTCTTTGAGTCATAAGCCCCCATTAGTAATAATTTGCTTTGCACTTCTCCAGTGATTTATGGCTGAGATATCAAAGTGCTTTAGAAACATTAATTAATCCTTCTAATCCCCAAGGGACTGATCCTCTCTCTGCAATGCACCATTGGTGGTGTAACTGTAGGAAATCCCCAGGGGTTACTCCCAACTGCAGGCAGGGAGAGGGGAAGGGAGCAGCATCTGACCCAGCAGCTCATTTTGGCTGCTGTCTGCAATCAGAGATGTGCAGTCAAAATAGCAGCACTGAATATGCAGCCACGGGCAAGCCTGAGGCACAGCCAAGCTCTGCTCTCCAGGAGAAATCCTTGCTCCCATTCCTGCCTGCCCACGAGGGAAGGGGAGCTGCAACACCCCAGTTCTGCTCTGTGGATCACACCAGGAGAGGTGTGTGTGGATCAAAGCCATCTTGACCCAGAGGTGGCTTTGCCAGGCAACTTCACCCTGCAAATGGCAGCAGCAGGGTCATTAATCAAAGCCACACTGCTGCTAACTGTATTTCCCATGCTGTCCTGCCCTTTTCTCCAATCTTGCTTCTTTGTGCAAAGTTGCTTTATCACAGTTTGCAGGGCAGACCCAGGGCTGACCCCCACACCTGGGACAGGGCCCAGCCCTTCCTGGAGATAAGGATTGTTACCTCCATTGGCTTGGGAGACGCTTTCATCCTTGCGCCCACCAATGAGCCAGTTGTCACCTGGTATTGTCCCCGTGCTTTGAATGTTGTCACCACAGGGCTGCAGGGTGGAGCTGGCTGTGTGGTGTGGTGCCAGGAATGGGACAAGGTATAAAGGTCCCAGCAGGCTGCCAGAGAGAGGCAGGATCCCTGAGACACGGAGAAGTGTCCCGGTTTCTCTCCACTGCGCCCAGTAAAACATCACCTTGACCATGAAGGTGGCTGGTGTTTTCCTGCTCCTCTCCCTGGCCCTCTGCTTCTACCAAGGTGAGTCCAACATTTTGCTTAGGAGCTATTTCTTCTCCTTGCTGAAGCTCCCAGGTCTGCCACACGGGAAGGTGAATGTGGGAAGAGAGCAGCTGGTGCTGGGACCTTGCTGTGGCCCTGGGCAGGGAATGCTGCAATGGCCAATGTGCATTAAACCTGCACCTGTCTGCGGGCAAACATAAAACAAAGGCTTTGAAAGGGTGCACTTGCTCCCAAAAATGAACAGACCTGCTGGGGCTGACGCTCTGTCTTCAGGGGTAGGATTTGTCCTGTAACTGGTGATTTCTAGGACAGTGTGATCCTTTCAGAGTGAATAGGTGCTATTCTGGTTTTTAAAAAGCAAATCCAAGAAGACAGGAAATGAATCTGTGCAAGGGAAAACGCAGCTCTCACTACCAAAGCCAATGTTTAAGCCAACTGTGTTTTCAAAATCCCATATGGTGCAGAGGGATGAGAACACGAGCTGTTGCTGCTCCTCAGGTCCTGGTTTAGTGGGCTCATTCCAAACAGGAGGGCGCTTCTGAAGCAGGTCCTCTGTCATCCTGTTTACTGCACAGAGGCTGCCAGTGCAGCGCTGTCTGAGCACAAAATCTGGGCTCATTTCAGATGAACTGAGCACGTGGTGAGCTGCAGCTCCTGGGTCTGGACTGGTGCTGGTCCAAAGTAAAATCTTTGAAATATTAAACAGTGTGGCTGCCAGGTTTCACTCCACAGACCCTCTGCTATTGGGCCATGCTGGTTGTTAAGAGATGTAGTCTAATTCCTCCTTGTAAATGACTTCTGGAGCAACCCGGGATCTTGTTCTCAGTTCTGCCTTTCACCAAACAAATTCAGGCTGTTTTTCAAAACACACCCACTGTGCGCTCCACCCATGTGATCTCAGCTGCCAGCTCAGGGCCAGCTTCTCCATGGAGAAGCCCACCAAAGTCATGGCTTGTTCCCAACCAGCTTTGAAGTGAGATCTCAGGGCCTCCTTCTACTAGAGACCTACAGCAACTTGTCTTTTGCTCTGCTTGCTTGTGGTACAAACTGAGCAACAGTAGAAAAATCACCCTGGATTTGCTCCAGCACCTGTCCAGAGTCAGCAGGAGTTTCTCACTTACTCATGAACATGTGGTAAGACATGACAAAAGCCACCTTTGCTCCCTGACAGCTGGCAGGTGATGTCTCTAGAAGTGCATCTCACCTTGGCAGGGCCTTGCATCATCACAGTGTTTGTGCCAGGGGAAAGAGAGTGACACAGCAGGGAGGGATCCAGCTGACAGCTGTGGGAGATCCAAGGAAGAAATTGTTTTCTGGGACAAAGGTGTTTGGGTGAAGACATACAGTCCTCAGCCTGAACTGTCCTTATTCTGTCCCTCTTGAAACCAGCCCAAGTGATGGGTGCTAAGGTGTCTCCTCTCTCTCTCTCCACTTTCTCCAGGAAATGCCGGGATGGATGCAGCTGCTGTCAGAGGAATCGAGGTGAAGTCTGCTGTTTTGTGTAGCACAAGTGAGACAGTACTAACCCATTCACTGGGGAGCCACCATTGCTAAATACAGTGAAATATGGTGGGTT
Source organism: Pardalotus punctatus (assembly GCA_013400915.1). NCBI lineage: Eukaryota > Metazoa > Chordata > Aves > Passeriformes > Pardalotidae > Pardalotus > Pardalotus punctatus. Next base: position 4,760 of record VZTX01004261.1, on the reverse strand, counting down.
GGCAGCCCAAAGATGCCACTGCCTGGGGACCCCCTTCCACCTGCTGTGCCACAGCAAAATCCCAGTGGTGGTACTGGTTTTTTACTGCATTCCCCCAAATACTGAGGGAAAAGTTTCTTAAAAGCTAAATATTGCTGTTACCTGCTAAGAAGATCAGAAATCCCCTTACTCTCTGGCTTGCAAGGGTGAGGATATTGTTGTGGCATAAAAACAAAAACTAAGAACATGATCAGGCAATGCCCATGGAGAACTCTTTACTCCATACTGTTACTCCTAAGGGTGTGCAGCAGTGCCAGGGGCAGTTCAGCTGGCCCAGGGACATGGTGGCAGATGGTCCCAATGCTTCTGAGAGCTCACAGCAGAGCTCTGAGGATGGGTTACCAAGACAGACAAACCGTGCCCCTCTCTGTGAAAGCGAAGCTCCTTTGGTAAATTGAAAACTGGTTTAACATTTTCAAAATCACCCTTTTGTGTCTGCAGCCATCTTGTGAAAATTTCAACATGAGAAGAGGGTGTCCAAGGGATTTTGACCCCATCTGTGGCACGGATGATCTCCTGTACAGCAACGAGTGCCTGTTGTGCCTTCAAAACCTGTGAGTATCTGGGCCTGCTGCAAATCTAAATGCCACACAAATGAGGGCTACCCCACAGATCTGGGATTTCCTAGAAAGAAAGCAGTTTGCACGCAGCTGGGTGGAGCACTGGCAGTGAGCCCAGCACATCTGGCACAAATCTGGCCTCCCGCACAGATGCTGCACCCGCTGCTCTGAGCACGTGGGCTCCAGCCGAGGAACGAGCCCATTGTGTGTGGCTCGCAGCACACACGCTGCCCACAAGCAAAAATCTCCTCATACCTGCAGCTGCCAAGCAGCAGCAATTGCTGGCAGGCATCCAGGATCTCAGACAAATGGCAAAGTCCTCAAAGTCTGCCCAGATCTAGCACACAGGCTGGAGAATATTTTTCCAGATGACCTGAGATGTGTGGTGGCTGAGGAAAAAATGGGATTTTTTCACCCCAAAAATTTATAGCTGAGCTCTGCTTTCTGTCTTCTCTGCATATGAAAGGATACAATTTGCTCCGGGTATTTTTAAGAATGAGCTTTATTTTTAATCTATGCTGGTGCCAGATTGCACTGTTCTAGCAGAAGGCCAGGTCCAAATGCTAAGGGTGTCTCTGGCAAGACTTCATGCATTTCATCTGGCTTGGGCCCTAGGTAATTTAAAGTATATTTATACATTGGAAGCTCTCTGTGTCAGACAAGTGAAGGAATTACTTCCAACTCAATGCTATTAAGTGGTTCAAAAATCTCTGTTGGGAAGATTGAGTCTTATCTGGAGCTAGATGCCCCAGTCTGCAGGGCTAAGGGAGCTTCACCCTTGACTTCACCTGGTGTAGGCAGGGATTTTTGGAGATCAGGCTCACAGGCCCATCTGCCATCAGCACAGACATTTGTAGCAGAAGCTCAAAGTTCAGCTTTTCTGTCCCTGGATGAGTGGGCTTGTGGAGCCAAATTCTGCTTTCAGGAGCATCGCCTCCCTGCTAACTCTGCAGCGACAAGGAACAGAATCCAGATCACCAGGAAAAAAAGAGCCTGGATAAATATTGTCAGTTGGGTTGTCCCCTCTCTGCTTCATTAACCCAGGCTGCTGCCACATATTCTGCTCCTGGCCTGCTCAAATGCTGGTTTACCTTTCAAGGCTGAACACAAGCAGTCAGGCAGAGAGAGGCTGAGTGGGATCTCCTCAGCAAAGACACCACAGTTAATGACCCAGCACGGCCTGGCAGGGCGGTAATGACCCTGCTGGAAGCCAGAGCCCAGCACCAGCTGTCCCTGCATCGTGCAACAGATGGGGGTGGGAGGTTCATCAGACACAACATCATTAGGGCTTTGGCCACGGACCAAGAGCGGGGTGAAGTGAGCAAGGAAGGCTCTGCAGTCAGCTCTGCACTGTGGCACCCAGGATGCTCCATCTCCCCAGCACACAGAGCAGCTGCAGAGGGCATGGGACACTCCAGCGGTCACAGGGAGGGAAATTGGGGTACAAAATAGAGTAAGGCCAAGCTGGAGGTGTATTCAGAGCCAGCCAGGAGTGAGAGGAGGGAGGGGATGGGTAAGAAGCTGGTGCTGAATCCCCCTTGTGTTGACAGGGAGTGCGTTCCCAGAGCTTGTAAAAATCCCGTTTGTGCAAGCTCTGAGCAGCTGTAACTGGAAATGTGCTGGTCCTGTGGGTCAGAGCCCCGAGCCTTGCAGCTCCCCTGTTCTGTTCCCAAGTGAAGAAATGCTGAGGTTAGGAACAGCCATTTGGTCTCCTGGCCGGGGCCATCTGGGCCAGGCACCAGGACTCTGGAGCTGCCCGGTGCCAAATGTCTTGGGGGAGAGATAAATGGAGTGTCCTCATCTATAAAGCCTTGATCCATGGGGAAAAGTCAGCCGAGAGGCAGGATGATGTGTCATTTGCAGTTTTGTGTGTGCGACTGGCCTGACAAGAGCTGGAAGCCTGCAAGGAGTCTGGGAATAACTACAGAGAGCATCTGGCGGGTCCCTGTGGCAGCAGCGTCTCACTTGTCGCCTTTGGTCACTTCACTGTGACCAGCATGCAAAATGCTTTTTGCAAATCATTTTACCAGCATTTCTCTATGCACCTGAGAAATGGATCTGTCTTTCCGAAGAGGAGAACATCATGATTCCATGCGAAAATGGAACAATTCAGAGTAATCAGGTCCACTACTGGGAGGGGGGAAAAAAAAAGGGAAAAAAATTTAAAGGTACCTTTTTAATATTTTCCTCACTTTTGCCGCAGAAGCAATCAGGAGAGGAGGCTGAGAGCAGGCCAAACCCAAGTGAGACACAGTGGCAGGCTTTTGTCTCTAAAAACCTACAAAACAAATTCATAACCTTTATTGTCTGCAGTCAGACAGGCGTTAAAGGTGTCTTAGTGCTGTCCTGCAGCACAGAGGTGAATTATCCTGCCAGGAGGTGTCAGAAAGCACTCTTGAGCTTATTGCAATTAATTAACACATGTCCATGGTAACCCTGAACTCCCTGTCAAGAATATGTGGCCTCGCTTGCTGTGAATAACACTTAGACAATGATTTAAGCAGTATTTTCCTTTCTTTCTGCCTTTGTCCTCTGAGCCAAGCTCTGCTGCATCTCAGGGACCCAAAGGCACCCCCCAGAATTTTTAACCTCTCTTCCAGGCAAAGAAGCACCCATGTGCGCATCAAGAACAGAGGAATGTGCAGAACTCCCCGCTCCGGCTCCGCTCTGAACTGAGGCACAGCCGTTCCAGAGATGAGAGCACAAAGCTGTCCCCCCACCTGCTCAAACCCCTAATAAAATGGAAGCATCGCCATGTCTTGCACTGGGATTTCTTACACACACATCAATCCCCCTTTCCCCCACATTTAAAGCACCTTCCTGAAAAATACGGTTTGTTCTGGTGGTGTCCATAAAGAGCTGTGAGCAAATTACTGACAAAGCCCCAGGGACAAGGCTGGGAGGTGCCCAAGGAGAGAGCCAGGCTCTGGCATAACAAGGATGCTCTTTTTTGCATCAATAATTTTGTTTTCCTTTCCTAAACTTCCAATGTTTGAGCAATAGGAGATCTTTAGCATTCTCATGACCTGCAATTGCCCTTGTTCAATACAGGGCAATAAAGCCCTGGCTCCAGAGCCTTTGCCAGGAGAAAGAGCCCAGCAATTCATCTCCATGCTGATCTGTCTCCAGCCTTGTCCATGTGCCAGTGCCCCATCACATGGTCCCTGTGCACCAAGAGTCACCAGCCTCATGCTTGTCCTACAGGTCACAGCTACCCAGTGCCTCAGAAAACCAAAAGGATTCAAATTTTTGAGGTAGATTCTTTTTTTCACCACTACTGGCCTTGGTGAGCTTTGCTGCTGGCACTGACAGCCTGGCCTGAGCACTGTGGGCTGGCAGGATTGGAGATGCCTTTCCAAGAAAGACTTGAAGGTGCTGGTGGATGAGAGGCTGGACATGAGCCAGCAATGTGCGCTCACAGCCCAGAAGCCAGCCTTGTCCTGGGCTGCATCCAAAGCAGCGTGGGAAGCAGGGCGAGGGAGGGGATTCAGTCCCTCCGCTCCGATGAGACCCACCTGGAATGCTGCATCCAGCTCTGGGGTCTCCACTGTAAGGAAGGCTTGGATCTGTTGGAGCAAGTCCAGAGAAGGCCATGGAGACACTCCGAGGGCTGGAGCACCTCTGCTGTGGAGACAGGCTGAGAGAGCTGGAAATATTCAGCCTGGAGAAGAGAAAGCTCTGGGGAGACCTCAGAGCCCCTTCCAGGGCCTAAAGGGGCTCCAAGAGAGACTTTTTACAGGGGCTTGGAGGGGAAGGACAAGGGGACATGGCTTCAGATTGGCAGAGGGCAGGGTTAGGACAGATACTAGGAAGAAGTTTTTTACAGTGAGGGCAGTGAGATACCAGAATTGGTTGCCCAGAGTAATTGTGGATAGCCCATCCCCAGAAACATTCAGCATCAGCCTCGATGGAGCTCTGAGCAACCTGGTCCCTTTGCAGATGTCCCTGCCCACAGCAGGGGGGTTGGACCAGACGCCCTTTAAAGGTCGCTCCCACCCCGCCCACTCTGTGGTTGCGCGGTTGAGCGCGGTGCGGGCAGGACGCGGGGCGCGGGTCCCTGCATGGAGAGCGGGAGGAGCTTTCGGCACTGGAGGCCGCTGTTGCTCCGCCGCAGCCGGGGCCGCTGCCGGAGCCGAGCCCGCAGCTGGAACCGCAGCTGGA
>VZTX01004258.1:0-11912 GCA_013400915.1 Pardalotus punctatus | reverse complement strand
TCCAGGGCTCTCTGGCCGGGAGAACTGGACACAGGACATGGCTGTCACCTCACCAGTGCCCAGCATGGGGGAACAATCCCTTCCCTCTGGTAATGTTTTATTAAAGGTACTGGTTTGTGTAGAAGGAGGAGCTGCTGAGCTCTGGGTTGTAACCAGTTAGGAGCTGCACATTCAGCTGCATTGTGGGAGAAGTCAGTGACTGTTTTTTCCCGTGGTTGGAGCCAAGAACCTGCTGGAAGTACGAAAGACTGGAGTTGATTGCCTCGATTCAAATGCGAATTGCATCTTGGAAGAAATGAACCTAAGGGCTTTCCTGGTGTTCTTCAGGATTCTGCTCTCCCGGTCTTGAGGTGAGAGCACGAGCATGGCCAAAGCTTCTTCCTGGTGCTGGAAGCAAGGAGATTATCATGAGTGGGGCTTATGGAATCATGGAATGGTTTGGGTTGGAAGAGACCTTAAGGGCCATTGTGTTCCACCCCCTGCCATGGCAGGGACACCTCCCACTGTCCCAGGCTGCTCCAAGCCCCATCCAGCCTGGCCTGGGGCACTGCCAGGGATCCAGGGGCAGCCACAGCTTCTGTGCCAGGACCTCCCCACCTCACAGAGAGGAATTTCTTCTGTCCATCTGCTTCACACAAGCTTTGTGAAGAGTGAGACCATCTGAGACACCTGCGTTCCCTGAGCAGGACCCCGCGCCTTCCCAACGGGAGGAAGGGATGGCTCTTCAAATTCTCTTTAACAGCATCTTCCCCGTTCTGCCATCATGACATCTGTGTGGGTCTTTGGAGAGCTGCTTTGCCCCCAGGAGCAGGGAAATCTCCGGGATTTCTGTGCTGGATGTACAGCTCTGGTGTGTGGGGAGGCACCCTCATCGCCTGTGAGTTTTCCCTGTGCTCTTCCACAGCGGCAAAGGGAACTCAGAGGTGGCAGATCCATCCCCAGGAAGGCAAACTCCAGGGGATCAGTATTCCCGTTCAGTGCATCCTTGAGGGAAGGCTGGCTGCCATCGCTGCAGTGCGGCACCATTTCTCCCGGAATAACTGGAGGAAATTAAGAGTGCTTTGAACTATAACGTGTCAGAAAATGATGAGGCCTCCAGCGGTGTGAGCGCAGGAATCTTATCCGTGCCTGTCTCATCAGTCAGAGCTCTGGGAACAGCTCTGTGCAGCGTCCAGCTCAGCTCCTCCGTCTCCCAGAGCAGCTTCATTAGGAACATGACATTTTAATGCACTCCAGTGAGTTTCCAGAACTCGCATCAGATCAGGTGTGAAACAGCGAATCGCTGAAGGTCACTTTGGCGTGGAGGTGACACGGATCCCACGTGTCCCACGGACTCGCTGTGCCTGCTCCTCAGAAACACCTCACTTTGGGTTGGTTATGACCTCCAGTCCTTTTTGTTGGGAGGCTGCAGCTTCGGAATAGGTTGGACTTGGTAATCTCGGAGGTGTTTCCCGATCTGCGATTCCGTGAAGAGAATTTGGTCCTTCGGATTCTGTCCAGGAGAGCAACGCAAGGGTTTGGAGTGAGCAAAAGCAGGAGGACATGAAGGGAAAGGCAACAGATGTGAAAGGAATGGGAAGAAAGGTAAATCATGGAGGATGAGGGGAGAAAGAGAAGTTAAACCTGTGAATAAACACAAAAGCAGGCTGCGCTGGATGGATGCATTTTATTCCTCCAGGCTGGGGCTGCTGGAAGCTGGATGGGAATGGCCCGGAATCGGAATAATTTTGTTTCATCATCTGTTTTGGAAGTGACAGGAAAGCCATCGAGTTCACCCATGTTCACAGCAATCCATTATCCTTTTAATGCCCTGTTTTGGAATGTGTTGACCGTGTTGAGAGAAGAAGTGGAAAGGAAATTCGGTGTTTAGTGTCCAATATATGTAATAAATGCTGGAGCATTTACTCTCGTCTGAGGGGAACCGAAGGAGGGTTTATTTAATGCTCTGAAATCCATCTCTGCTCTTGACCCAAATCAGCTGACTTGGAGTCCTTGAGTGGTTTTGAAGTATCAGAGTTAAAATATCAGATCCCAAACCTTTCAGAAGTAGCAGATGCTTTGTAAAATACCATCATTTTATAGATATGATCCATATTGCCACGTGATCACTGCTTCTTACTTTGAGCAGCTTCCCCATGTGGTGCTCAGACCTCGTCCCTCTCTCAAAATAATTGGGGAACTGGAGGGTTCTTTGTGTTCTGTGGAAGGAGAACTTTATTCCCAGTATTGGTTTCATGTCCCAGCTGCAAACCCCAAGAAATCAGGGTTCCTGTGTTTGAGGAGGAGTGTGGGAGAAAGGAGGATGGAATTCTGCACATTGGTACTAATTAGTCCTATAAAATTCATGGAAAACTGTATTTCTTGAAAAATGTGGGTTATGGGAAGCGCCATCACATCTGTTGCTCTCCAGAAGAGGATTTTGGAGCAATTACTGCCATTTCTTTAAAAAATGCTTCCCCTTCTGCTCAATTACTAACACTGAAGTATCATTAAATAGACATAAATTCCTTGAAATACAACCCATGATTTTTAGTGATATTGAGGGTTTGAGAAGATATAAGAATAAGGATGAGCTTAAGGGAGAGGAAAAGCCAATAAAACTGCAGTTTATTCTGACGTGCCACACACTTGTTATAAACTTCTGGCTTGCAGTTAATTCATCATATTCAGTGATCAATATTTTATAAAATAAACGTAGAAAAGCTGGAGCTTTGGCAAGTTTTGGAGAAGCCAGCTAAATTTAAGGACAGAACCTGAGCGTTTATCGCAGGAATAGTTGGCAGTATTTCAGAGTTCATTGCAGAGTAGGGACGCAGAGCTTTTTTTGTCTGAGATGTTTACATTAATACAAGTTCTATTTAATATTATTGATTTAATATCACGTCTTATGTGCCTTGAAATGGAGTTACTTCTGTGATGAGAGCTCTTCATTCGTGCTGCATGGATGGGTTTTGGAGAGGGCTGAAGGGCTGGGGGCTCCTGCTGTTGTTTGAAGGATAGGTCTGGGTGAAGTGTTTCCCTCTTGCCCTGCTGTGAAGCATCCCATTTACTGCTCTCCAAGGCTTTGCTTTGCTCCCGAAGTTTTCATTCTTGCAGCTGCTGACAGTTTGTGTTATCCCAACAGAAATGCAGGATAACCCTGCCCCAGGGCAGGCGGTAGCGCAGAGGGCTCTGTGTTCTGTGCAATTGTTTTCCATGGCAATACATTAAAAATTCCAGGAGAAAAGAGGAACTCCGGGCTGCTGGGGCTGGGGTTCTGTAAAGCCCCTGCCCTTTCCACAGGAATTGCAGTCCTTCACCTTGAAAACATTTATTTTCTCAGCCTAGAAGGGCATTAGGCACTGATGGATTCTGTGCCCCAGAATTCCTGTTGTCTCACCCGGACCCGGAGTGGTGCAGATGGAGCTCCTGCTGTGATTCTTCCTCCTGCACCTCAGCTTTTTTTATCCATTACTTCTATTTCTTTTGGGATTCTGAAAGAGTTTTTCCTCCTTCCCGAGATGGGGAGGACCTGGCATCTGTAGTCTGAGAAGTGTCTGGGGAAGAGGATTTGCAGCAGAACCTGGAAGGTGCCAGGGTGGCAGCCGAGTGGATGTGCTGCCCCTGTTGTTCCCGGCCTGAATTCAGCAGGTGAAGGAGATGCAGCAGAGCAATTTCTCCTGGAATGTGCCAGGGTGGCAGCTGAGTGGATGTGCTGCCTCTGTTGTTCCCAGCCTGAATTCAGCAGGTGAAGGAGATGCAGCAGAGCAATTTCTCCTGGAAGGTGCCAGGGTGGCAGCCGAGTGGATGTGCTGCCCCTGTTGTTCCCGGGCTGAATTCAGCAGGTGAAGGAGATGCAGCAGAGCAATTTCTCCTGGAAGGTGCCAGGGTGGCAGCCGAGCGGATGTGCTGCCCCTGTTGTTCCCGGGCTGAATTCAGCAGGTGAAGGAGATGCAGCAGAGCAATTTCTCCTGGAAGCCCCGGGCTGCAGCTCCCAGCCTGGTTGCCCATGTGGGCTGGGCAAACACTGCCAGCTGGAAGTGGGGGCTGAAAAAGGAGGAGGTTTTTTAAACGGAAGGGCAAGAAACCGGGGCTTTGCAAAAACACCTTTGCAGGCCAATTTCAAAGACTTTAAGGTATCCCTGAGTTAAAAGTGCACCTCCCACTGGCTCCTTAGCTTTGACTGATGGTGATTTCCCAATGGAAGATCATTCCAAAGGAGGATTCTTGTTACAGACGAGAGGAATGTGGGCTCTTGCTGTAAATGACAAGCCAAATCAATCTGAGTATGCCATTTATCTAATTACAATTGGAGATTATTAGGTTTTTAGGGAATCCTTCAAATTAGATCAGGAGTAATTTTGATGATGCCTTTCAAATGGAATTTCGTTTCCCTGCCTGGAAAAACAAGGGGCTCTGCAGTCCTACAAGCTGCTCTCAGATATCCCCGTTGCATTTCCATGCCCTGTAGCTCCTGGGGAGGTCTGATACATTTCTTTTTAAGGTAGTGTGTGTTGTTCCAAGCTCTGTGCCCTGTATTTACATGAAGTCACGGAGTGAATCTCCTATTTGGACATGGTCAGGCGGCTTTGTGGCTCGCGGTGGAGGCAGGTGGTTCAATCCTTGTGCTGTATCTGTGCACAGCAATCTGAGATCATTTGGAAACCCTTCTGTTCATGAACTCTCTCTTTTGTTATTTTTCCTTCCACGGGGTTTCTAATCCGGCAGGAAAATGATTTTGATGGATTTAGCAGGGTCTCATCCAAGGTGAGAGCAAGAAGGGCACAGCAAGGATGGTGCCTCCCCCATGACCTGGTGCTCCCCTCTCTTCCCTTTGCTCTGCATACCCAAAATCCCTCCCTGAGCTGGTTTTAGACTCCAACACCAGCTTTTGCTTACTTTCAGTCAAATTTCCATTTAACCCAATTTATTTTTCCCCCCCAAAGGGAGTGCTGCCGATGCTAATCACATAACGTCCTGCAGTTGTGAATCCCCCCCGGGGTACAGACACTCTCCTCCTCCCCCTAATTGGGATTGGGATTCCAACAGCACTGCAAGAAGGCACGGCTGGGGTCACCACCAGCTCATTTTTCTCTGTGTGGTGCTCAGAGTGGGGTTTGCGTTTAAAGGAGAGGGAAAAAAAGAAAGGAAAATTAAATAAACCCTGTGGGTGCTACAGCATCGCATCTGTGACATGAGGATGCTCGCACATCTTTTGGCTCTTCTCCAACCTGTAGGTAATAAACAGAACGTTTTTATCTGTTCTGGCACTGGTTTAATTTCGGAATTTTGGGTTGTTTTTTTTTTTTTTGGTTAGGTGTTGATGTCACACAGGATGCAGGCGTTTCAGCAAATCCTGCTTTGCATTTCAGTAAAGCCTGGGTTGGCAGGAATTTCTCTCGAAGATCGTGTTTGTTCTGGTGTTTCTGACACCACTGAGCACTTAAGCACCAACTCATTTCGGGCTGGATGCTCAAAGATCTCTTTTCAGGAGGGATGGCTGCCCATTCCCTGGGGATTTTGCTGAAGGCGATCCGTAAATTCCTGGATTTTCTTGTCGTTTTGGAGCCTGGGATTAGCACTAGACCTGCAAAACCTGCTGAGGGAGATGAGCTGCCCTCCTCCTTCAGTCCTTGCAGCTCCTGGGTCGCCTCCCTGGGGTCCCTCTGTCCTCTGCCGGGGTTATTTTGGTTTGGAATTCTGAATATTGGTTGGGAAATCCAGTTTGCCGCAGGCAGGGATGGTTCCTGAAGCTTCTCCAGGGGAATTAAACGCAGCCTGAGCCTCAGGTGCTGCCCAGTTCTTCCCAGTTGATGACTGGAGTAGTTTCTGGGAGGAGCTTTGGGGCTGCGAGGGAGCCAAACCTTTGTGGAACCATTCACCTCAAAATATCAGGGTTTTCGGCCTATCAGGACTAATACCGATTTTTATTTCTGATCCATTGGTTTCGGGACTGTCAGAGTCTTCCTCGCCAAAAATCAGCTGCAGTTTTTCCAGCCCTGATGCCCTGGGGATCGCTGCCCAGTAGGTGGTGATGCAGTTGCATGCTGGGATAATCCTAAATTTTTAACAGGTTCCCCCTTTGGAGGTTTTTTATTTAAACTACAGTTATTTAACAGCCTGTTAAATGTTAGTTTTAGTCTGCAGAGCAGCAATATTGCTTAATCAGTTGCTCTATAAATTAACGAAGGCTTAATCTTTTCCTATTCTCGATACGTTGCTTTTAGTAATCCCATTAATTCCCAAAGGCTGGGAGGAAACAAATTACAGCTTTTCAAGATTTATGGGTTTGACATTTTGCAAATCCTGCTTTGTGTTCTTGGATTTTTGAACAGGCTTTTTAACTTCTAGGAAATTCAGTGATTCATGGACAAATTCTAAAGAAACCCCGGACTGCCCCGGGGTTGTGGTGACGAACTTTTGGTGCTTTTCTCTGGTTCCCGAGCTCTTTAGGTGCTCAGCAGCTTTAAGTAATTGGTTGGGGAGAATAAAGCAAATACCCCCATTTTCATAGAAGTCCAGATTTCCAGAACTCCTTGCTTTTAGGGATTGGGCCTGACTCCCATGGCAGGCAGCTGAGAAAATGAGAAGCTGCCACATGGTTATGATGAAGGAAAATCCAGGAAAATTGCTGGGCTCGTGCTCTCCGCAGAAATAAATGCTTTACTGGGAGAGTTCACCTCTTGAACTCTAGGAATGTTGTCCAGCATGGATTAAGTCAGGAATACGCCACAGAGCCAAGCAGGCGATGCTTGGGGGTTTTTCTAGGGTGAATGTGGCAGGGGAAAAGGTGACAGTTGCTCCCTCAGCCTTTTGCAGAGCAAAGCAGGAGCTGAATAAAAAAGGTTTAACAGGGCTGGGTTTAAATTTTGCGGCACTTTTCGTGGCAGGCAGGTGATGTGCTCAGGAGTGAATTCCTGTCCCAAATACAAACGCTGCCGTTCGTCACCGTGATTATCTTCTCTTCTCCATGTAAAACCAACGAGATGCTCTAAAAGGCTTTGGGGACAAGGCCGGGTGGGTGATTTAAAGGCAAAGTTTCCATCCCCGCTTTTCGGTGCTGTCCAAGCAGCAGCCACGTTTCACATCCACCCCGCATTTCTCTGGTTTTGTCTGCTGAGAGTCGCTTCTTCCTGCTCCCGATTTTCTTGGTCAGTTCCTGCAGGTTTGAAAATTTATTTCCAGGGAAGGGACTGAGCAAGGAATGAGTTTGTGTCCTCGGAAAGAAACCTGCTGAGCTAGGTGACAAGGGAATGACAAAAACCTGTGGCAGCTCCGCTCTCCCCAAAAAAACCCCATCCAGCTCCAGCTTGCTGGGATTTTTGGTAGGGCTCTGCCTCGGCTGTTGGAGAAGGGAGGAGAAAGTCTGATTGCTTAACGTTAAAAAAAGGATGCTTAAAGCTGGAGTTGGAAACCTGAATTCCTGATGCTGGGAGGAAATGTAAGAATTTTGCAAAACTCTGGAAGTTTGGGTTCCCCGTCAAGTGTGGGGTTTGCTGTAATGGGCAAGAGAAAGAAGCGGTTGTCTTGTAAAAGAGATTTTTCCTCTTGATTTTATATGCATGAGAAAATAGGGGAATGCGGAGTGTTTAAGTTTTTTTTAAACACTACTGAGTTGAAATTCTATTTCAACTAAAAAAAATTTCTATTTGGAGTATTTCCTACTCCTGTGAAACATGATAAGTGACCAGTTTCTGTATTCAAACTTTCTCGGGGCTTTTCGTTTTTATGTCTGTGATAGTGGGAACTGAATTTAAGTCTAAGAAATGTAGGTCTGTGTTACCTGCTCTCAAGATCTGCTGTGTTACTTGTTACTCCAGCATTTGGCAATCAGCCTTTGGAATACAAATGTAAAATTACGCCCAGCTTAATTTACATTTAGAATTGATAAATGTTGCTCAAGACGGTGGTTAAAAAATAAAAAGGAAACAGCAAACTCTTTTCAGTCTCTCCCGACCTGAAATTGTGGAGCTCAGACTTGAAAGCAGTGTGGACTCAACTTTTAATGAGCAAAATGAGATTGTTTCCCAACTTGTTTTTTACTTCAATGCCAGCATGTGTTTATTCGGGTTTTTTTAATTGCAGAATTGCAGCAGCAATTAACCAGAACTTTTTCCTCTGGGTTTTGATGTTCCTATCTCATGTAGCTGAAATTTGGGTATCAGAGCAGGTTTGCTGTGGATGTAACTTGACAGAGAGCTTGTACAAACTATCTAGAAAAAATAAGAAATAAATTGAAGTGCGTCTACTAACTAGTGCTTTTTCTGCTTGCAGTTTAATTAATTAAAAAATTGGTTTAAGGCCAAATCACTGCATCCTATGAAAAGCATAGTGGGTGTTTAAAATAGTTTTTTCCCCCCACATTTGAGGGGGAGAGATGTGGCTTGGATGGGGTTTTTTATGATGTTAACGCTTGAAACTGTCAGGAAAATTAATCCACAAACGCCAGAGGTGTGTGTCCAAAAAGGAGACAGAGGAGTCCTTTAACTTTATTCATGAATAAAGGGAGAGGTCATGGGCATTTCCCGTGGGGTCTCTCAGATTGACAGAGGACGCAGCCTCTTTTATCCTAATTCCCGACCGCAGGTTCCCTTTCTCTTTCCCCATTGGCTGAGGTACTCGAGAGGTACAGATTTCCCGGAATTCCTAATTAATATACATCCCCCATAATACAGACATCCCCAATATACATCCCCCTTTTCTTCTTCTTCTGCTGTCTCTGTTCTTGTAGTTTATTAACACAGTTTTGGGTAAATCTAACTAGGGAAATTCCTATGGAAATCCTACCCATTGTTTCTTCTCTCTCTCAGTATCAAAGTTACCTTACCAGCAGACTCAGGTCTTATCCTTACCAGCCATTTGTTTGTAAAGACACTCCCTTATTCCTTTCAAAACTTCTGTGTTTGGCACTGGTGAAACTGCCCTCTTGCTGGCCTGGCTGCAGTGGCACCGAGGTTACTTCGGGTCCTTGAGGAGAGAAGAACCGGAATTGGTCACGGTGGGAATATGGGGGCGCAGGAGAAGACAAAGCTCAGCTCTCAGCACCTCCCCGGGAATGCTGGAGGCTGCAGGAATGAAGCAGCAGCACGTCCAGCTCTGGGCACCCCGGGGTGCACAGATCACCCCAAAGGAGGGGAGGGGAGGAGAGGAGAGGGGAGGGGAGGGGAGGGGCGTTCTGTAGGGAAAATGAGGCGAGTCTCAGACAAACCCCCCAGGCACTCTCACCAAAACGCGTTGTGTGAGTGCTTTTCAAACCTGCAGCTCTCAGACAACAACAGATGGCGAGGTAATGGGAGAAAATCTGGCCGAGTATTCCTCGTGTGCCTGAAAGCCTGGATTGTGTCCTGAAGGAAGCGCAGCCTGCTCGGCACAACATATGTGTGTTTATAAACAGCACCCGGGCTGTGCCTGGGAGCCGGGCGCGATGGCAGGGCTCATTCCCAGCTCCCAGGTGTCTCCTCTGGAAAGGCTGCAGGCAGCTGAAGGTTTGCTTTAAAAATGAAAAAAAAAACCCTTGGTTACTTTGGCGTTGTGCTGTCTGCTGGTTTATCATCATTTAGCAAAGGGATAATCGGTGTGCTAAGTCTTGAGCACTTGATGCACCTGGTTTTCTCCTTAGGTGTCATAAATGAGCCTGAATCTGTTGTGCACATGAAAAAAATGCAGCAATGAATTAATTCAGGATTAATATTCTTGTGGACAGAGCTCTATTTTACTCTTGTGGGCTCCTTAAGTGTGTGTATCCTGATTTTTTTCCAAACAGTAACTGCATTTATACTCCTCATTTTTCATGCACGGGTTATTGTTTTGCTGCAGCCAAACTTTATTAGTCATATTAATAAGAGAACAGTTTTGAAAAGGACATGAAACCTATCGAACCGGTTTGTTTGTTCTGGGTTGGTCTTTATTTTCATTTTATTTTAAGGTATTGACTTGCAGTTATTGTGTATTTTTATTTGTTTGCCCTTTACTTAATACCTTGGCATTAGAATCAGTATTGCCAAAGTCAGCAGCTGGATGGATTTAACCCTCGGCTTTGAGCCTTTGGGGTTTTCACCACGTTGGCGTCTTTCCATGCAGTTCTTCTAGCAAATTTCTCAGAAGTCAAAATGCACCTTAAGGCCTTGCAGGTGCTGCTCTCAAGCCAAATTTTTGCAGGATTTTTGGTTTTTGTTGTTTGGGATTTTTTTTTTTTTTTTTTTTTGCAATTTTGAGGACTTGGCCAGTCCTCACTCTTCTCAGGCTGAGTGTGTGGACTGGACAAGTTGGTCTGAAATGCAGAAATTCAGGAATACAAAGATTGCTGGGCAAACGCAGGAATTCTGCCACACACAACCTTGACTTTTGGAGGGAAGATCGATAGAGTCTGTCCTGCTTTTGCAGAGTTTTCCAAGAGAATTCAGGTGTGGAGCATCTGCGGGGACACAGGCTCAGCCACCAATCTCCAGGCGAGGCGGTTTCTGCCTCTTGCTTTGCTTACAGTAATTTTTACCCTGGGATATCCCTGCGGCTGAAGGTTTTTCCCTCTTTTTTTCCTACAAATTCTCACCACTGGTTCGGAGCTGTAGCGTGGAATATGCCGGTTTTGGTTCATGGCAAAAAAAGGAGACTGAAGTACGGTTCTCTAATGAGATAAATTGGGATTTGGCTGAGTTTGGAAACGAGCTGTGAAATCCGTGTAGATTGGACGTTTTCACCCGGCTTTCACTCCAGCATTCCACAGAAACCTAATTAGCGCCTTTAAAAAGGAACATCATTTCCTCTGTTACTTTAATCAGGGGGTTGGGTTTTTTTGTTTTTACTGGGAATAACAGGTTGTGAAAAGGAAATACCCATATGAGCGTTGTCTTGGATTTTATTTTGCACAAACCTAATTGAATCTGCTAATTTACATCACATGCAATGAGGCTGAGCTAATAAAAGTCCTACTGCAAACTGTGTGGCAGAGCCAGCTAGGATTTGTAGATTTGTTTTTTGGATCCTGATTCTTGTGGAAATAAGGTGCTGTTCTAGGAAACGCAGAACCAAAAAACCTTTTTTTTGTTGTTTGTTTGTTTTTAGCTCCCATCTGTTGATTTTTAACACGGTTTTATTGATGCACTTCTTCAAACAGCACCTTGTGTTTGCAGTATGAAGTTGAGTCATGGTTCCTGCAGGGATTTAAAAGCCATGTGGACGTGGCACTTGGGGACATGGGTGGCCTTGGCAGTGCTGGGGGAAAGGTTGGACTTGATGATCTTCGAGGGCTTCTTCAAACGGAACCATTCTGGGATTTGCTGCTGTAAGAATGCTGAACACTGATGGTGCTGCTTCTCTGATTTTACGTGGGTTCCATGTTTACTCAGGTTCTGTGTTTACTCAGAGGTTATTTAAAAGAAAAGATACTTTTATGGGAAACCTTTGGAGCGGCTGTTACTTCTACCTGTGGAAATGGATGCCACACTTCCTTCTCATCTGAGATCCTGCTTTCCAGGAGTTTTGTTACAGTTATTCAGGTTGTTGTGATTTTCTTATTATTGTTTTGTAACTGTCATACCCAGCTGCTGTTCCCTTACAGTATTTTTCTTTCCAGCTACCTTAATTTTCCTATAAATATTCATTCTTTTCTTCAAGTCGCATCTCTGCTTGAATTCTGGTCCTGTTTTTCTTATAGAGAGGGTCTGCCTAATACACATTTGGGTTACTTCACTTCTGGCAAGGTCCTCTTGTCTCTGGGAGCTCTCAGCTTTGGGGACATTCCTTGCTTCAGGTTTTGGGCCGGAGCAGTTTTGTGTTGGAGTGGTTTTGGGTCTGTGTTAAAAACGAGGTCCAGTCTCCTGCTAAATTTAAAGGTTTTAATAGAGAATAACAATAAGGGACAAAAGATAGAGCAAAAGGACTACAGCGTCCAGGGTATGCTGGGCAATCCTTGCACCGAGCCAAGAGCGCCGGCC
>VZTX01004256.1:0-14313 GCA_013400915.1 Pardalotus punctatus | reverse complement strand
GGAGGGAAAGATAAAGGGTTCAAAAGTAAAGTCATCAAAAATAATGAGAGTGTTCTGCCCAGCTTCCACTGCAGCAGAGGAGCAAAGTGCCCTTTCAAATTGGGTGTCCCAGTCCACAGCTGAAATTGCTGGCCACAGAAAGCTGCAAGCAAATTGCCTTGACAAGGCTGTTACAGTTGTTAAGAGTTCAAAGGTTTTGGACACTAGGTCAGCAGCTGCCAATCAAGCAGACAGAAAAAGCTGCTCATTGAGCCTGTGATTTCTACCTAGGCCGCTATTATCCCTGACTATTCCTGTACCTCAGCAGCTCCTCTGATTAAACTAGCCTCCCTTTTACATCTCTTTCAGAGTGAGATTCACACACTAATTAGTTGCCTGCTCTCCACTGGGATGTCAGACCCTCAGTCAATTTATCTCTATTTCAGCCAGCTCAGAGTGACTTCCCCAGTTATCAAAATTTAATCATGCCTTCAAAAATGTTGAAAAGTGGTCATTAGAGGCAAAAGGCCACAGGATACAATATTCATTTTTCTCTATCTTCCAGTCATCCAGCTGGCATCTATAATGGATATCCTGGGGGCTGTGAGAACACGTTGATTTATGCAACCTTGCTCTTGCTCTCACTGTGGTGCACCAGCCTGCTTTAAAGAACAGGTTTTAACAAGGTCTGAGGTGGGAGGACATTAATCATGGTAGCATTGTATGTGAAAAAGGGTGCTGTGTAGTCAGAAGAACCCCCTACAGCAGGGCAGTTAGATTTTTTTACCACCTTCTCAGAGATAAAGGAGAGTTTGACAATTGATTAGACCTTTCTGTAACCTTGCAGTCCTGTGAAATGATGAGAGAGAGAAAGGGAGGGGAAAGAACGGTGAGAGGGGGAGAGAGAGAGAGACAGATTCTCATACTGACGGTCTTAAATGTGCAATAACTTTATGATTCTTGACTGAAACTGGCTATCAAAATCAGTCCCAACTCAATACAGTCTAAAAAAGAAGATCATTCTTGGAATAAGAGTCCTTTCAGCTGTACATGTCAGAGGCAATCATGGGCACCAGCAGCCTGCAGTGACTTCCCTGAATACTCTCTATTGCACAGTGAAACCCTGATAAAAATGGCATTGGATAACATCAATCCAAGCTGTAACGTTCCAAAGTAGGTTTCAGCAAAATCAACAGTGATGAATTGAAATTTGTTGACAATAGGCTGGGGGGTGAGGGGGAGCAGGGGGGGTAGTGGTGATGTGATTATTATTCTCTCTTTTTCTTCCTTGAAACCAGAGGAATGATTTCCAAACCTTGGTGCATGCAACTGAATGCATACATTTGCATGTGATGAGCCAATGCAGCATATGAAGGCAAAATCTGAGTGTGCAAATCAGAGCCTTGCTCTGCCCATGAAGGGTTCCCTGGTGAGCAATGCGTATGTAAATGAGTGTTGAAAACCAGGCTCACCTAATTTGTTTACTCTGCCATGACATCAGGTGTTTTGTCCCTTGACCAACAGACAGGAGTGGAGGGTCACAACCTAAGAGTGGCCAGAGCAGGGCACAGTATGTTCTGCCTACTCCATACCCACTATGTCAATGTGACTTAATCCTTAACTGCAATCCCCCTGCTATTTCAGTCGTGAGCGTTTCTCTCTATCAGATGCAATATTTGCCATTTTCCATTATCCTGTCCTGGGATCTCTCAAGCTGAAGAAGGCTTCTGAGTTCTCGCCCTCCCTCCTTGCTGATCCTTGAGACCCTGGAGGTAAATGTTCAGTACAGTATGCAGGCATTGAGCTGAACAATTCTTTACTGGTATGGGGAGGAGAATGCAACTAATCTTCATATCATGCTGGAAATTTAACCTTGGATATTATAAGACACTGTTCTTTTCCACTGACAGAATCAAAATGAGCTGAAGAGAACATAGAAAAGAAAACCTCAAAAGAATTTTTCAATTTTCCCTCTTGGCATTGGTGGACGGAAATCCCTTTCTTGGTTGTGGCCAGGCTGCCAGTCTACCTCAGTTTTCTGCTTCCAAAGCAGGTTGCTGCTAACCTCTTCAGAAAGTGCCTGTTAAGGGCAATGTTAAATACTGATCTGTGTATAATACCGATCTATGTATTACAGGTCAGTAAAGTAAATGGCATCAGATCTTTGAAAGCTTTGGAGTCACAAAATGCAGAGCTTTTTTTTTCTTTTCAGCTGTACAAGGACATTTCCACACATTTTCTCCCTAGAGAATGTGAGGATGTCTTCCAGGCAATGACCCTGTCTGTGTGATCCAACCATGCACAGCAATACTAGATAACAACTTCTGCATTAGGTTGCTAACCTGTTTCTTGGTTAGAAGAACATAAAGAACCAGCTGCTCTTCTTCAGCACATCAGCTACTCCAGGCAAACTGTTCACTTGTCACTAAGCAGCCCATGTTATGGTATTCCAAGAGACATTTTCAAAAGGAATATGAACATTGCCCTTAACAGGCACTTTCTGAAGAGGTTAGCAGCAACCTGCTTTGGACTTAAAATTTAAAGGGGGAGCTGTGAACAGAAAAGTGCATGTCCCTAGCCACATTAATTTCAAATTGGATCCTTTGAATTCAGGGGCACTGGTTTACACAAACAAACCCTGAATACATCAGCCAAATGTAGTCAGACATAGAATTTGCATTGGACTGTAGTAGACTGGGTGATACTGAAAAGTGTCTCAGTTTTCAAAAAATGTTGGAGGAGTACCGCCATCAACATTTTTGCAAAAACTAGCAGTGATGGTCTGGAGAAGAAACCCTGAGTTTTCTGCTACAATTTTTGAGCTTCCAGTCAAACACATTCTACAGGCAGCAAGTATGCAGGACATCTCTCATAAAAGAGGAAAATTACTTTTGAGGCAGCAAGTACAAATCTTGAATATAAGCATCAAAAGAGGAGTGCAGGTGGGTTTTACTAAGAAACAGGTCTGTCATGTTTCTTTCTTGGTTGACTCAAGGTTATTCAAAGAATATTAGTAAGGAAAAATGTCATCTCTTTTTCTGGCCTGTTACAAGGTTAATAGTGTATGAGAATGAAAGGAAATTAAAAATCCTGGAAAATGTTGACTGCATGAGAGTAGTAGCCTGATGGTAGTATTTTGGACAGCAGATATTTTATGGCAACACCTCCCCATATTGTATTTCAACAACATAGAAACAGAGGCACTAGTTATGCTTTCTGTTTGGTAGAAAAGAGTGGAAGTACAGTACTAAATTATGGTTTTGCTCCATGTACTCTGTCTTCATAGCACTGTTGGCAAGCATGAAAGCTGTAATTTTCATTAAAAGACTCATTCAGATATTTGGCAGTAATTATATTATTCCTAGAGCGACTCAGTCACAAACAGAAAATTAATCCATTAAGTAGTGTTCATATTAGATTTATTTTAATTTTTAATATATATATGTGATACAAAAAGAAAGAAGAACCTACAAGGATATTTAAAATAAATAAATAAGCAAATAATTAAATAAACCACAACACAAGGCAACAAGATAGTAGCAACTATGGAGGGTAGCAGTTCAATCTCTATTTTTATTTCAATAATATAACAGAATAAAAGCAAGTTAAGACCTACGTCAAAATCCATTCAAGAAATAGAAGAAAATACCCAGATTGCATGGAGATCTTGAAGAAATAACAATACACTTACAGTATGGTAAAAATTCTGACTATAGCTGATGATAGAATCAGAGGGATGTGTATACATCCGTTTGCCGGTGGGTCTGCATATACGTTTATGCAGATATAATAGTTAGTTCATATAATAGTGGAAGTGAAAACTGTCAACAAAAAGCAGAGGAACTTATGATGGATATAAAGCACTTCCAAAAGGCAAAGACTCATGCTCTATTTTTTCCTACTTAAGGATCCAAACTGACATAAAATAACTGCTTCAAGAGACAGCATTTTTCAAGATTCTTAGTAATGAACTATTAGTCAGATCCCATAAAAAACAATAACAGTTGATTGCATGCTGTAGCAGTACTATAGACATAGTGCACTCACCAGAAAAAAAAAATTTAAGTGCTAAAATTTCTCAGAAGTCTTAATTCAAAGCAACTCATCCCAAGCCATTTGACCCTGAGTCACTCCATAACTCTGGAATTTCATTCTGAAATTACCATTCAAGTAAATACCTAATCCCAAAAAGTTTAACTGAAACTGCAGTTAGCAACAGGAAAAGCCCAAGAATGTCCTCACAGAAACTGGGAAGAAGTTGGGAGATCTTGTACAGCTTTCAGGCAAATGGCTTCCTTACTTGAAAACTGAATTGTGAATTTTTATATTGTAAATTATAGGATAGACCAACACTCAGATCCATTAAAAATTGTTAAAAATAATTCAAAATTAAAGCTTTTAGAAGAAACAATATCCATTATTTTTCTACATATTGCAGTCACTAGGAGAGTGCACATTGAAAAATCCAGATGCTGTCCATTTCACAAGTAACACTGAACACTGTAAAGCAAAATATTTTTTGTAAATACAAACCCAGAGAGGTTTTCTTGGGTTTTGAAAGGAAATAATAATGTACCTTTTTTTTTATTTTTTTAATTGGTGTCTTTATTCTTACTCCTGCATAAGGTAAAAAAGGTACAATATTAGGAGCCACTGCTACATCCACTGAAACAAGCAGACAATATGAATATTACTTGCCACAACAAAATACACATTTTCAAGATAAAATAATCTACATGTTCTAAAGTAACCCACATAGAGCAAAATTATGACCCTGCTATATTTATACACTTGGGTGCAGTTTTCATACACTGTTATAGTCTCATATTGTATATCTTTAAATCATGCTGCAAAAGTTTCTGTCTTCCCCTAATGTCGGCTCTAATTTAGGATGAACAACTACTCTCATAAAGAAAAACTGCTGCTGCTGCTGTTTATTAGGCTGCAGAAAGGTCTCGCTGACTAATGTCCCAGGATTAAATGAATGTAGAATAATAAGAGCTGATTTATTTGTGCTCCAGCAGGATAAAGCTGCCACTGATTTTACAAGAAACTATTCATCTGAGGGCTACTATAGCTAGTAAATTGTGGCTGTTGCTGAAATTAGTCTCCAGGTCTTCGTACAATCTACAGAGTGAGGTAGCAATGTGGTAATAAAACTATTGTGAGTACTTGGTGCATTTAAAAGGTTCCACTTTCATCCCAGTCTTAAGGGATTCTAGAAGACAGCTTTCATAGTTTACCATCAGAATGTGTACTGGCCTTTGCCTATAATTTACATTTCTATACTGGGAATGCATGAGAATTAAAAATGTATAGGTGGCAATAAAGGAGAGGAAATCTCATGTTTGTGGGAGTTTGGGTTCTTCTTTTTTTTCTTTTCACAGATTAGATTAATGTTTTCATTTCAGTGTTACAGTGGGTACACAGGTCTTCATCCAGTCCAGAATTCCAGTAAAGTGAATCCCCAGTAAGATAGCAAAGAAACCTTTTTTTTAAGACTTCTTAAAATTTTTCTGATGTTTCCACTAAGATAATAATAAGCTGAAAATTACCTAAATCATACTAAAAATTAAAAAATTTAATTGACTGAACAGTAAGGAATTACCAGAAGCCTTTACAGAGCAGAAATAATGGGAAATTATGTAAATAAGAATTTTTAAGTGAAAACCATCCTTATACAGGACTGGGAGCATTATACCCTGATCCAGTAAAATGCTGAAAAGTAGTATGTCAGATAGACAACTGCAGAGATATGAATGAATGGCTGAGCTCTATGGAGAGCCCCCATATTGAAGATAAAAGTGAAAGACTTTTCATCAAATTTGTGAATCTTAACACATATTTTTTATTTTAAATTGATTATATTTTTATCCATCAAGAATATTTCTTCCAGGCTAAAGATCAGATTATACTTCTAGAATTAACTTTGATTCTCTGTCTTGTATATATCCCCTGAATAAAATGCAATAGACATGATTCTCCAACTGTCCATAGTTACTAAATCCACTTCAGCTGGAATAAATGAACACGTGTATTCTACATACATTGGTACATTAGAGTGTGGTAGCCCCTATTTCTTTCATAGGCAAACCCTTTTGGTAGCACTGCTATAGTGCTGTTGGCATGATGTACACTTCTGTGGAAATGAGTATGAGAAGCACACACCGCGTGAAACTACAACGTTAACTCTCACAACTGATTCTGAAATATCAATATCACTATGGCACAAAGGGGTCACACAAACACACATATTTGAACAGGTAGAACACACACATAAGAACAAACACAATCTTAAAACTTACAGTTGAGTGATAACATCTCCTATGAAGGATTCTGCCACTTCATTTTACCCTTCTCTACTATTTTTATTGCTTATATTTGAAGTGAACACAAAAGTATATGGGATTTATTTAGGTTTGGCATGAAAATACGGGCTGGGATTTCTTCAGGTGAAGAGCATCCGTTACTGAATTATGCCAAAGTACTGAACAAGCTGAGAGTGTCCTGTATCTCTAGTCCGGAATTTGCTAGATAACACTTTTCACCTACAGTGTATTTCATTCCTTTGTATCATAGCTATAGTGACAAATTTTATCCATAAAATATATTGCACTCAGTAGTAAAGCTTTCTGTTTTCAGATGAAAGGTTATCAACTTTTTCTTTTTATGTTATGCTTTACAATTGAATGTTATGCCTCCCATCTTTAGCTATCCTATCCCTACTTTCAGGCATAGTCAGTCTTTAATATGTAAGTACTTCTCATAGTGTATACTTAATAGTGCCAGAAGCCCTAGGGAGGAGGACTATTGTGAAGACAATACTATGGCTTTCAGTTCCTTTTCAGGAGGAGGTGACAGTGATCCATACACTTGAGCACCAGCATCCAATGATAATTGTAGGAAAACTTACCATTGGCTCTAAGCTGAACATTTAAGTACAACTGAACCATTCATTTCCAGAAAACTAAGATTTTTTCCAGGCTCTTAGGTACTAAAATTATTACCAAGTTCAATTCAAATTTCTAAAACTATGGTCTGGCTTTATACTAAAAAAAAGTTTTTGTTTTTTTCTTTCTTTTTTTCTGTCAGTACTGTCCCTTCAAGAGCTTTTGAACATCTAGCTATTACAAATGAACAGGAACCGTGCATTTTGAGGAAGGGAAGAAATGCAATGAAATACACCAAAATATACTGAGAATAAATACCAAGGCATCCCAGGAAGGGAAAATAAAGTTAACATACTGACTTAGTATCAACTAACTTTATGCTAACTTTGATGCAGTGCATGGCACAGTATTATCACGTTTAATGGAGATTTCAATGAACACATTACACCTACAAAGTACCATAACTTCTGTTTAGAAACTTAGAGATAGTAGGCTGAATATAGCCAAAGTGTCAGAAATTATTCTGACTCTTTCTAGCTAGGTTCTTTTCTTTTCCCCTTACATTTTTTCCAAGCATTTCTTGTAAATTAAAAAAAAAAAAAAAAAAAAAAGAGAGATCCAAAATAAAACAAAAAAAAACCAAAAAACACAAAAAAACCCCAAAAACTCAAAAATACAACCCACCAAACAACTACATACTTCAAGGAAATTTTTCAATTAAAACCAAGTGAGTTTGAAACAGTGTACTAGACATACCAGCTATAAAATTGGAGGGCTGGGGAGGTGGGATGTGGAGGGTTGTCAAAGGAAAGCACCTACAGTGCTGTTTTCAAAAAGCAACAAAGTGAAAAAATCGGAGGGATTGCTTTTTGGCTTTCAGCATTGGATTTTTACAAAAGATTATCACAGTTACAGAAGCATATATTTTCTTCATCATTTGTAAGGCACAATGCTGGTTAGTGATCATCTTCGTTATCTTGTCAGAATAAAATGGCTACTGAATTAGACACTTCTCTTTTATTGAATCTGAAAGAATAAATTAACTTAAAGCTCATTTGTAAATCTAGCTGTTCCCAAAATAACAGTAACACTCACCACAGTGTTTCATCAGTTTATCACGTGTGATCATATTTAGTTATATTCACATTTTTGCGCCATATCTAATATCAAGATAAAGTCCTAGACCTAGGAAAAATGTCTACCTGTATTAATTGAGGTTATTAATTACTGGGAGTAAAAACTTAAACTTCTGTTTCTCTGAATATCAAGGAATCTGGCAAGAAAGAGCATGGTTTTCCTCTCTATGCAAAGTCTTTCAAATGGAAGGGCTCAAAAATATCTTCTCCCAGACAAAGCTCTCTCAGCAGAGGCTCAAGCTGCTACTTGTTCCCGATGTTTCTCTTATTTCTATCTGGTTTTTCTGTGATGTTTTCTTTAATCTTCACTTTTTTCCTCTTCTTTCTTATAAGTATACTTTCATGACGCATTGAATATAAACATGATGAACAATGTATGGCTATCCATATAAAAACTTCAAATTTTTTGTGGGACTATATTTGCTGCAAATAGTGTCAGATGATGAAGTTTGGGGTATAACCCGCTCTTGTATCCCAGAGTTTTTGACATTTTATATACTTACATTCTTGCTGACTTCCATTCACAAACATATGAGGATTTCAGGAACAGTTTGTTGTATACATGCAACACTTACAAAGTTTTGATGTAAGAAATTAAGTTTATTAAAATTAATAAAATTTTTCTGTAGTAAATATTGAAGGATAATAATGTAAGGAATTTGACTTGCAGTTTTTATATAGGAAGCAAATTCAAGCCACAGTTCTAACTGGATGTCAGGGTGTAGCAGTGGTTCAAGCCCAGAGAGTTTCTTCCCCCCTGAGGAATTGGTGGACACCTAGAGAATAAAACCCCCCTGGGGTAGAGTCGAAGGTGGCTTNAGGGAATCGCAGCTCGCGGCTGGGGGAGACTGTCCCCGACTGCAGTGAACCTGGCGCTCAGGAACACTGGCAGAATCCGCTGACGAGCTGCCGATCGGCCCTGGTGACCAGCTGGTCCAGCCCACGCGACCGGCGACATCAGGGTTGTGCTTTTGTGAGGTCTTCAAGTCCCCAGATCATCTAGGAGTCCTTCCATTGCCACATAGGTGTGAGAGCAGACAGACCTAGGGCGTGGTGATGGACACCACTTCCAGCTGCCTTTGTGACAGTTCAAGAAGATCAAGAAGTGTTTGGACAATTCTCTCAGGCACATTGTGCGACACCTGGGGATAGTGCTGTGCAGGGCCAGGAGCCGGACTTCATGATCTTTGTGAGTCCCTTCCAACGCGGATTATTCTCTGATTCTGTGAAAGCATTTGACTAGACGCTACAGGACTCTTCAGGAGAATTTTGGAATCTGGAAGATTCCCCCATCAACTGTGTGTATGTCAGCAGATGCTCACTATTTATACACTTACATGTGTTGGTTAATATCCTGGGTGGAGACTCCAGCTGCGTATCTGACCAAACTGCAAATGAGACCTTAGTGAATTTCAAAAAAATGTCCTGCAGACATAGAAATAGCCATGTAGGACAACCTTTCCTCCTGCCTATTTGTTCCTGTTTCTGCTGCACATAATTTAAGATAATCAATAGCAATGGTTGTATTGTGCATATGGGGGAGTGCTCACACCAAAACACTGACTACATTAATTATAAGAATTCATAAGAACAGTTCAGAGAGTCTCAGCTGATCCAGTGAAGAAGGCATTGTCTCCTCAACCCAGACAACTGACAGCTGGGTTCCAGGGATTCAGTTCCAAATGGGATTACTAAACTTTGCAAAAGAATAATAAAATTACTTTTAAACAGTGTGGCTGTGAGTGACTGTGGAACAGAACAAAATATATGCTGGAAATCTATGTTAGAGTCTAAGAACTCCTACTGAAAGATGGCAGCACTGAGTAGGTAACCAGCAAGTCTAAAATATTTTTTTCTGAGATCCTCCTTACAATACTATTTCTGTAGACTTACATAGGTAAAACTCTCAGCAAAGCTTTTATTTTCTGAGATATCCTGAAAAATAATGGAGGAGCATTCATAAATCCACAAAAGGACCATAAAACCCTAGATTACTAGATCTAGGTTACTAAATCTAGGGTTACTAGTTTTATTAGATTACTAGTAATCTAGTAAAATACTAGATTATTTCATCAGGCCTTGAAAATGAATCGACTTTTGACAAAATAACTCACTAAATTCTGGAAGGAATTTTTTGTTGTTGTTCATATTAATGCCTTTTAAAACATTTGTTTTCTTGTGAGAACAAAGTTTGATTTCTTCCTTCTATATTTATATTCACACTATTGTCCAAATTATTACAGACTAAGAACGTGGTATTTTGGTAGCTTTGAGTAAGAAGCTGTTCATCTTTAGTGAAATTCAGGGCATATTGAACTCAACAGAAAATCCCCTATAGAGAAGAATTCTCAACTCAACTCTTTGTAACATTGGTATAAATTAAGAATGAGAAAATCAGTCTAGCAAAAAAAGGTACTGACAACAATTTTATGGAAATGTTTGCTCAAGATTCCAGAAGAATCTTTTTCCAATCAGTTTCAAATTCTATTTTAGATTTTGGGGTTTTTTGCTAATACAGTGGCAAACTTCCAGAGAAGAGCATTTGTAGAAGATGTGTGCAACTGATTTACAATAGAAATCTGAATAATTTATTTTTTACTTTAAAAATTACAACCATCAGTGATATTTGGTTGACTGTCTGCTGTTTCAGTCATTATCACAGTATTGTTAAATGCAACCTGGATATTAATTTCAATATAATAAGCAAGAAAACAAAAACAAGCTGCATTGCATTATGGAGGGACAAAACAGGTAAAAAAATTCAAATTCTTACAGCTGTGTGATCAAGGTCAAAGATGATGAAAGAAGAAAAATGTAACAATATGGACACTGTGAAACTATAGTATGATTAAAATCTCATTTTACATCAAGGAAATTGCTTGAACACAAATAGAACCTCTTCTCACTAACTTTTTACTCTGTAAACCTTTTAGATGTTCTTGGAATGTTTGATGAAATTTTCATCCCCTGTACAATAGCCTTTTGTAGCTTTTCTTATTAGTGTGGACCTGCAGCCTGCCAGCATTAAACATTAATCCTCTGCATAATGAAACTGTGAGAATGGATTTCTATGAAATTTCACACATTTGTTAGTCTGGTGAGGAAGATGCTCATTTTCATGTCTGGCTTTTCAAGGTTTTCTGATTAAAAAAAGCATCTCTAAAATCAGGATTGGTTGGAAACTGAGAATAGTTGCTTTTTCTCTTATTAGTGTTAATGTTTTGATTTGATCTTTAATGAAAAAAAAATCAAAAAATATTCAGTGGGATATATCTGGGTCCAAATGAAGCACATAGCCTGTAGTGAAGTCATGCACAGCTCACACTAGGCACAGCAGTACCATATGATCAGCATTGTCCATGAATGCCTGGGTGAGAATGCACAAGTTCATCATAGCCCACACCTGCTTGTCTCTGCATTTGTACAAATCTAGTTTGATTAGATATAAAATCTAACAAGATCTACGCATGACCAGGGTCTCCAGGCTTAAGATGGCTGGGGGGGCAGAGGGCACATCCCAGATTTTAAGGCTTAGACTGTCTGACTTCACATTAGCAACACAGGGATGCAGATAAGAGATGGTAAGTTGCAGTCATATTCACCAGGGAAGAGACATTGAATGAGACTATAAAGGAAATTGCAGGCTAGGTGAAGCTGTTCAGAATTAATTTTCTCTGTTTTGGGAGCCAGAGAGGATAAAACCTCTTCTATCAGGCTCTCCTCGTGGATGGAGTTGTCCTGGTGAATTTGTGGTTAAATGTAGTCAAGGTGCTGATACTCTCAGCCTGCCTTCTGAAGGCATTACCCAATACCTCAGCAAGAGGTAAGAGCCATCCCTGACAGAAGTACTTTTGGCTTCAGCAAGAATGTTCTATGAGTCAATGAAGCAAAAGTTGGCTCTCTGTGCATAAAAGAGCACTTGCATCATTTTTGTCACCAGCATCCCAAGTAACCTTTCCTGTAAGGTGAAAAGAAGGAGTCACTGGATTTCACATAACTAATGGAAAAGAGGATTTTAGAGCATAACATTAGCATATATATATATATATCAACATTTTCTCTAGCTGGACTCTAAGTATATATATCTAATCAGTCGTACATGCAGTTACCTGAGATTGGTACACAGACCCAGGGCATTATAAATACAAATATAGACATACATGTTATTAATTCCTGAGTGACTTTGTAATTGTTGGTCCTGGAATGCTTTCCTTGAGAGAGATGGATGGTTTCTTAAATTATTTCAGAGACCTCTAGGGTAGAGCAGCTCAAAGTAAAACTATACAAATGTCTAACAGAAAACATCTACAAGTGCTGCAATAAACTGAGAAGTAAAACAAATGCCCATGGTGTTAGAGAGTTAACCTGCTGTTACACTGATTCTGAGAGTAGAGGTGAGGAATTAGCAAGAATTGCAGTTTTTCAGGATTGAATGGGATCTGCCAGTCACAGCTCCCTCTCTGAATTCTTTTGCTCATATCTTATCAACGTTTAAAAAGACACTTCAAAACTACAATATAGCTTACAACAGCAGCCAAAAGATCCCTTCCTTTGGACAAGACAAAAACAAAAAGTGGCCACTACTTATGCACGGCAGTGTGAGGTATGACTGCCTAAAGCATATGGAGTCCACTACCCTTTCATTTTCAGATAGGATAGTGATGACCTTTTGGATGGGATTCTCATGCCATTTAGAGTTAAGCACTTAGGATGGCCAGGTCTCAAATCACGGGCTCTTTCTCAGGTATCAAAACCAAAGACCTCCTGCTTCAAAAAAATTAAATTAAAATATGCAAAATATTGAAAGAATACAAAAACACCACATAGAAACACCAATCTGATGACTAATGCAATGTCTTTTTTTGTTCACAATCTTCTGAGTTATAACTCCTTACTTATTATGCTTCATTCACTCCATAATCATTCAACACCCCCTAGCTTGTTCTTACATTCACTGCCATGTACTTTCCTATCAATGGAGCCCATTCACCCACATTGGTCTTCTAAACAATTTCCTTTCCCCTTTTATTTATTAACTGAACAGTAGTTCAGTATTTATTTTATCTAAAATAAATAGATAAATAGATTTTTTTTTTTAACTTTTGCTCTTCAGCAATCAAAATATGATTGTTGAGGGGAGATTTCACTGAACAGCTTTCTGGGTCAGTTCAAGGAGGAAAGACAAAAAGAAAATTGTAGAAGAAAATCTGCATAAAAGGTGTTGGGAATGGACAAAATAAGAAAGTGAAGTGGAAAAAGACAGGTAAATAATAGCAGAATTAAGACCTGTGTTTTAAGAGATCTGACTTTAACATTGCAGCATGTAGCTGATTGCAAAGCAGCAGGAATGTAGCAGCACCTGTCTGCTAACTTCGGGAACTGCCATTGTTAAATTTGGTTTCAGTCATTTTATAAGTATCAGTCAGAATCAGAGATACTGATATATTACAGTGCTGGGGAATAAAATGTTATTTATTGGCAAGTGAAAACATCTAAATGGGTCAGCTTTCCAATCCTGGATTCAAGTCACAATAAACATACTGGCAAACTATCTCATTTTCCATGTTCCTTCATGTCACTCCTCTGTGACATAAGATTAGTGAACTTCAGATTGTCACAGAGGAGTCACACCTGTATCATCTATGTGAATCCTTTATTAAAACACATGGATAAGTGTTGGAGGGAGAGACTTTCTGGAGAGATTTTCTATGGACAGAATGATACAAAACGACAGACTGCAGATTTGACAAGATGCTGGATATGTTCTGTAGAATTTCCCCACTCGCGTGCATAACTCTAGGTAGTTAACTCTGTTGGGTTTTCATGACCAAGCTCTGGTAGCAGGGCAGGACTGCAGGGGTGGCTTCTGTGAGAAGCTGCTGGAAGATTCCTCCGTGTCCATCACAGCCAATTCCAGATGGCTCAAAGAGGGACTCACCACCAGGCAAGGCTGGCCCAATATCTCTGTAACATATATAAGAAGAAGAAAATAAAACGCATTGGAAAGTTGTAATTGCGGCCAGAGAAGAGTAGGATGAGAATATGTGAGAGGAACAGCTCTGCAAACCAAGGTCAGTGCAAAAGCAGGGGAGGAGTTTCTCCAGGTGCTGGAGCTGAGATTCTCCTGCAGCCTGAGGTGAAGATTGTATTAAAGCATTTTTGCCCATGGAGGAGACCCACACTGGAGCAGGTGGATGCCTGAGAGGAGGCTTGAACCTGTGGGAGGCCTGTGCTGGAGCAGGGTCCAGGAAGGGAGTGACAGACCCATGAAGAGAAGAGCACATGCTGGAGCAGATTTCCTGGAAGGA